>RJWH01000892.1:0-529540 GCA_004363575.1 Solenodon paradoxus
CCTATGAGAATAAGCATCTTCATCTGAGAAACTGATGAAAATTGTCCTCTCCTATCCCTAAGAGAGGGACAGATATGAAACATTCTTCTAAAGTAACAAAGCATGTATTTGGTACAGCGTATGAAAATCAGTCCCATTACTTGCATAGTCTCCTTCTTGAAGGGAATCCTATGAGATGAAGTCAGAGACACAGCTGTGGACACAATGCCCAGGATAATTTCACCACCTGGGGACCAAGTGCCCCAAAGCTTCATATTAAGATGCATAAAGGACACTAGAGGCATGATTAGACATAAATTAGGGCTGGAATATAAATGTGGGGTCTCCAGAATATCCTTCACCTCCAAGAAAAGACCTAAGGGAGGTTAAGTGAAAAAGATTGAAAGCAAATCCTAAAATTCTCCAACACCAGTAAAGACAAAGGTTGAAAAGCATGAGTAAAACCAAGAAGTCATGTGTCTGTGGGGTGGTGGAGCCATTCTGAATCTACAGGATAAGAGAGAATTTAAGTGACAAAAGAGAGATGAAGGCCAGTCTGCTGAATATCACCATAATCCTGATGTGATGGCTGAGAGGTGGTATGTTGTTCGTGTATTAAGAGGGCATGCTCTCTATTTCATCTGTCATGTAGTGCTTCCTATAAGCTCCCTTTCTTAAGTAGAAGTCTTTAATCACCCTCTTCATTTAATAAAATTTGAACTTTTGGGATATGAGGAGAATATCTCTTATAAATGTTAAATGTAATTGGAAATAGTCTCTAGATACTTTTCTCTAAACATTATTATGTGTAGAAATATTACTGTGACTGCTTTTGAAAGTCTCAAATATTTATTATTTACTAAATCAGGACCCAAATTTATAAATAAATAAGTTACCAACTGTCACAATATATTTTTAAACAAATGGGTTAAGCATATTGTACAGGCACAGATAATAAACTGTATCATATTAAAATATTTTACTCAATGTTAGATGACAAATCATTATTACACTTGAATACCATCATGTATAAATGTTGACAGCTTTATGTGAAGTACATCGACAGACTCAATAGGAAATCACATTCCATTTGTAAAGCTTTTTCATACCTGTGGACTACTTTAGAACCAATTTTGTAGAAACAAACAATGTTAGCATTACAGGGTGACCCTTAAATGATAAGAAACTTAGCTAATGGCATATAATTAGTCTTCAACCAAACACGCAAATATAGATCAACTATTTCCCAAAGAGCTCTTTGATTTTAAGTTTACACTGAAAGTGAGAAATGGCAGCGATGATAAGATCCCTTCTAGCAACTTGTCATCTCTGTCCACCATCTAATCACAAGAAACCATCGTAGATACTTTGGTTGGTTCATTCCTTTATCTGTATAGGTTTTTCCCATTTGATAGTTTTCCTTTTTAGTTTTAAGGCAACAGTTATGTTATGGGCATCTTTTCCAAACAGAAATATCTGTGATAATTTTAAGGTTAACAGATTGACCTGACATGATAAAAAGACACTAGGGGAAAGAGTGTGGAAATAAAGTGATGAAGTCCATAAAATCCAGCCCACACTTCTATACCCATTCTGGTCACTACCCTACCATTTATGAGCTTCTTTTATGTTCAAATCCCTCTTTCCCTTGATACCTTTGTGTGGAGTTTAGAGGAGGATGAAGAGATTTTAAAACTCCATTTTTGTACTGGAAATAAAAATGGAGTGGTCAATGCTGTTAAATAGTATTGATAGTCTCCAACTTAGTGAGGTCTGTGAAGAGAGCATCAGATGTGATTATTAGAAGATTATGATAATATTTTCTAGAACATAAACAGTGGGGATGATAGAGGTTCCCAATTACAGGATGAAAAAAAGAGAGACTTTTGAGTCTAAGGAAAGAAGAGATGTTGGAGATGATGCAGTAAACAAAGGCAAGGTTGGGGCCAAAGAGGTTTTTGTTTTGTTTTGAAGTGGGAGTGATGTATGTAAAGTCTGTGGGGAAGGGTCCTGTAGAGAACGAGATGTTACACATTGCAAAGATTAAGGAACATTTTAATAATTGATGGCACATTACAGAAAAGAGAAGAACAGAGTGAGAGTAATTTGTCTTGAACTAGAGAAAGAAAAGTTCTTCCTGGGATTGTAGAAAGAGGTAGAGAAGGTGGGTGATAATATACAGAAGTGTTCATGGATGAAGATAAGTAGATGAAATAATTTACCATCAAGAACCTCAGTTTTTACTATTAAATGGGCAGAAGCTTTCTCTGAAAATTTGTAAAAGTTTCTCCAAAAGTGAGAACTGAAAATGACCATTGCTATATAATACATGGTTCAGTATCATAGAAGTCTGAGAAAAGGAGGAGACCATAATTTTGTAGTAGCAAACATCTAGAAAAATACCTGAATGTTTTTCGGAAAGGGGTGTACAAAGTCTGGAAAAATGATGGTTGCTTTGACAGCAATGTGACTGTGAATGCTTCCATAAGGCCAAAGGAGCAAGAATTTGAGGATGGGAGCAAGAAGGAACTAAGTGGGTCACACCAGACCTAGTCTTGATGGAGAGGATGAGACCAAATTTTGGGGAAGAACAGAGACAGGGGCTCTAATGTTTAAAAGTGATAGAAAGATCAATAAACAGAAATAGTACAGCAGAAAATGACATGTTCGAGAATTACAGGAGTATTTTTCATAACTGTGCTATGACAATAAGCATAAATAGGACCCAGAAAATGTGTAATATATAAGATCTATTCTCAAACATGTGTAGAAGATAGACATTGCACTCCCAGAGATACAGAACTCGATATTGAGGGTAGTTTTTGGATGGTCACTGATAAAGGTTAAGAACTGGGATGACCAGGGTGAGCATGGATTGATTACAAATGCTCAGTATTTCAGAATGATTATGAGGCAGGTAGACAATTACAGGAATTGTTGGGGGTGTAGGGCAGCTTGGCAAAATCATCAAAGAAAGAAGGATGATACACTGAGCTGGAAAGCAGGGATCAGGAAGAGATAATAAAGATCCAACATGAATATAATTCTATGCCTGATGATAAATGGAGAACAGAAATATATGCAGCACCATTCAGAAGGGGCATTGTTTCATCATATGGAAATTAAAAGGTCTAAAAAGGGATTAATCTCAGAAGCATTTATGAGAATCAGTCTCTTCTCTCCCTAAGAGAAAACATATAAACTGGTGTGATGGAAAATATGTTTATCACACATTATATTATCATAGTTTACTACAGCATCTGCATTTTTATTATATTATCTACTGAGTAGGGAGGAGGGAAACTCCCACAGCTTATGTGTATATTTCTGCTGATAGTTGTCCTGTCGAGCTTGCAGAGAAAGAAGCTCTAAGCTATACAGCCTTTCAGCACAGTTAAATGAGAACACAACCATTTTCTGAGTTGTTACCATCACACTCTTTCAGGACAGGTAACATTTCCAGTATCAAAGTCACTGTTGCTAGGGCATCAAGAAGAAATACTAGACCTTGTTAATAAAACATAAATAAATAAAAATGCATTATGTAAAGGCAAGGTGAAAAGACTTGTTTGATTTTTAACACACCACAGATGCCCTAATGGTATTGAAAAATAGACTTGTACCATCTATTATTAGATAGGTTTTTTTTTTTTTTTTATCAGAAGTCACCATGTGTTACTTAACTAGAAAATCTTCCAAACAATATTAGTCATTGATCAAAGGCTATCATAAATTTACCATGACAAAAAGTTTGTTAGACAAAGCTCTATACAGGTTTAATGACTAACTCCCATTGGAACAATATGTAATTCTGCACTTGCAATGCTAGTCAATCAATATCACATGCTACTCAGAGCAATAATGCCTCTATTTTCAGGTACACAGCTGTGATCACAATTACTTTCTGGTTTGGCAATTCCTAAAAGGCTTCCATTTTCAAAACACTTAAGCCTTTGTAAGATGACTCTTGCATTTGGCAAAAGAATAAATTATCTATGTTTTCAGATACCAAATATATTTTAGAATTACTATATCTAAGAGACTCCACAAATACCAACTGGATATGAGTGGTAAGTGATGCATGGTATAAAAAGAATCAAGTTTATAGTCTTTCTTGGAAAAAAATATACATATTAAAATATATTAAATAGTCCATATTATGAAATAGCCTTTGTACATGATAGAAAAAATATATCAGACATTCAGACATTCCTCCAAGTAACTTGGATAATAAGTTACACCATTGGGTTCATCATCATTGCTGCTCTCACAGTGAAATGCTGAATTGGAAGAAGGCAGGTAGGATCCAGACACAGTCTCCTCTGTGGTTTCAAACAAAATGACTGAACAATACTCCTCAGATGTCATGGCAACATGCATGATCACATGAGATTTCCAAACATCATCCCCCAGCATGAGGTCACCTTTAGCTTAATGGCTGGTTGACAACCAGCACCTCAGGGGACAGTTATGGTGAACTTGTACTTTATGTGCACTGAGATGCAAGGCTGCAAAGTTCACCTATAAATTTCACACCCTTTTTAATAAAATTTTGGAGCTGACTTTTCCTGATTCTAGACATACATGGAAGGCTTTACTCACACTATGTTGGAATTCTGTGAATTTATTTTCCCTTTAAAATCTTTCCATGGAGAAAAACACAAATTCATTCAGATATGTATGTATTCATTTACCCATGTACATGGCACTAACTCCAATTGACTTGGTCCTATCCAAAGCATTGTCATGCCATCATATTCTCTACATCCTAGAACAACAGGGAGCAAGAGTTGACAGTGGCGCTTGGGGAAAAGGGACCAACTCTGTAGAGCCTGTGACAGTCAGGATACCAGAGTTTGGTCCCCCATTAAATCAGAAAAAAGGAAGAGGAGGAAACCAACCTCACCAATTCACCCTCCCTGAAGGCAAGTAGGTATTGTTTCTTATAATCAATCAGCTTTGGTGGTGATATCCTTTAATTAGGCAGAAATAAATTGATGTCCTTTCCAAAGTTACAGGATGAAAGAGAAACATAACAAACAATTTCTGAGAAGCTCAACATTATTGAATCAGATAAAAATGCTAGGTCTTTTTGAACACTGACAATGTTACAGATTTTCAAAAGTTAGCTTTCCTAACTAGGCTGAGAGATTTTACATCATCTGATTGGCTATAGAAAGTAGGCATATGCAGTCAGTACCTAGCACAGGCATTTTTCAAATGTCTATTTGGCCATAGAATTTGGAGACAGACTTGCTAAAACTATTTTAAGAAGAAACTATAGAGACTCCATCATGTTTGAGAAGAGCACCTGTCAATACTAGGGCTATCATTAAAGGCATTTGTGGTTTTTTGCTTCTCAGGTGACATGTGTCCTCGTACTCAGAGAGCTCCGAGGCTTACAGCAACTTCCAATTGCTTCATTACTTCCTAAAAGTTTCCATTTGACTAAAGGAATCACTTCGTGGTAGTAGAAGCAACAGAACTCAAGACACCCGAGTCAAGCCTCTTGGGCTTGATGAGTGATTTCTAGACCTTGATGTCTATTTTTATTCCTAAATAAGATTTAATTTCACAAGCTGAGTAAGGTAGGTGACCTTATTGTAGAAGTGTGAATTCAAATTAAACACAAAACCAAGAACAGATGATACCCTTTAATGATAATGAAGAAAAATATAGGGAAATATAAGAAGGTGCCTGTTACATCCAAAATAGATTCTCAATCATACTTCCAAAAATGCCTTCCAGAAGGCTTACACAGCTGTTCCTCAATGGTGTCTCTTGGATCAGCCATTACATTTCATACTCAATTTTATGTTTAGTAGTATGGCATTTACCATGTCTCTATTTAACAATGCATTTATATCAAAATAATTTTAGGTCCTGTACTCAAAATCCTAATTATGAACATTGAATAAGTATTTTGGAGGCAGCAGGAAAGTACTTTGGGATAAAAACGTCAAACAAATAAAAAAAAAAAAAAAAAAAAAAAAAAAAAAAAAAAAAAAAAAAAAAAAAAAAAAAAAAAAAAAAAAAAAAAAAAAAAAAAAAAAAAAAAAAAAAAAAAAAAAAAAAAAAAAAAAAAAAAAAAAAAAAAAAAAAAAAAAGCCGTATCCCAATAAATGAAAAAAAAGGATGAGAAATGCATACACTACAAAGTATGTTCACATATATGACCTAAAATATGTGACATAATGAATGAATATAGACCTCAAAATGTGACACATCCTTAGAAGTATTCATGTATATCTAATAAAGGACCAAAAAGTGGGATATAACAGGACTCTGAAGCTTACCTGTTCCACTGTTCATCCATAAAAGGCAATTGCCCAGAGGATTTCTTAACAAGTATGCTCTGTTTCTCTTACTTCACGTTTTCTCTTTAACCAGAAGCTCAACTGTCAAGTTGCAGCTAAGCTTAACAGGACATCGGGCAGAGTGTTAGAGCTAAATGGGTCCAGTCTCTAACCCCCAACTTTGAGACCAAAGGTGAAGCAGAAAGATGTAATCAGGCGCCTTCTGCCTCCAGAATAACGTAACAATAGTCTCCATATCCTAAAGCTGCTAACATAATTAGGTTCAGCACCACACAAACTTTTTAAGATGTCTGTGCCGGCTTTGTTTGCAGTAGAGGTACTGGGTCTCACAAATCTCTTGAGGGAAGGAGACATGTAAGCAACTAGATAGAAACACTTAAATACATTCTAAGAAGGTGAAGTAGGAAGAATTAATTTCAATGGAAGGATTAGTGTAAATTTCCTGAATGGTAGGGCATTTTGACCTGGCTCTTGAAATAAAAGTTAAATTTGGTGAGATAAGATCAGGTACAACGATGATATCAAGTTGTAAGGACTGAAAAAGGGCCAGATCAGGGCAGATGGTGTGGGACTAGCAGGGTTCCTCATGTCAACTCATGGACTCACTTGCATCAGGAAGGACATGGGAAGCTGGTTGAAAATGTAGTTTCTATACTTTTCTAATTACTTCAGTGGGGGTGGGGCCAGGAATCTGCTGCACAGTCAGGGTTGAGAGCGATCCCACCAGGATGAAGCATATAATAAATAAGGCAATACAAAGAAAACATAGTTTTAGCAGGTCAAGAAGAGTGGAGATCAAAGAGTTTGGATTTTATTCTGTAGAAAGAATAGAGGTTCCAATGAATCTAGTCCACGATATTTTGTTTTTAATAAAAATATTTGGTAAAGTCAGCACATTTCCACTTAGAAATAAAGTGTTTTTAAAGATTCTTATCATTAAGGATATTTAAATGCCAACTTGTGAATTTCGGATGAACAATTATGAGTAAACACACACACACACACACACACACACACACACACACACACAACCAGGAAATTGACTATGTTTGCAACAAGACTAATCTATTTCAATAATGAGGGTTTTCCACTGCTTATGTGACAAAGACGTGGCCACTCGGCAGGTAGGGGCTGTTATCTACTAGGGATGGAAGGACCCTGGGGAGCTCTTGCCGCTGTCACTCACTTAGGCATATTAAACCTCTCGGCCTCGGTTTCTTCCTATGTGCGAGCACAATAATAATGCCTGGTGTGAGCCTCGTGATCTGTCAATGATCACACGTTTCCCAAGAAAGAATAGGCCAAGTAACTTTGGGATATTAAAAAGGGATACATAAAACCAAATATGTATGGAGAGGGCTAGTCAGTACAGTGTTTCCAGGGAATACCTTCTGACTCCAGAGAGCTAGGGACATAACCCCATTTTCAAAATAAGTTGTTTTTTGTTTTTTTTTTTTTCCCCTGTGTAAATGGGCACAGAGCCTTCCTAGGACCAGAGTCCTGCCAGAAACCTGAGTCCCAGGGGCACCTTGCAGCTGATCCTCCCTTCCCAGGGCCATACAGAGGAAGGCAGATGCACAGAGAGGAGAATGGAGCGGCTTATCATTGAAAATCTAATTTACAATAAAATAAGAACATGTGCCGACAGAAAGCCATGGCTGAAGATGAATCTTTCTGAAAAACCTATTTAACATAAATCTACACATGTAGAAAATCTTCCTCAGTGATCCATCTTCCACTAAGGGCCCATCATATTCTGGCTGCTCCTGCAACTGTGCGTCTCCCCTGTGACCTGGGTCCCCTTAGGGACAGCCTGTCAGTGACTTGCACGTTGCTGATTTATGAAGGCAACTACAAATCAAGCACAGGAAACTACTACTTTAAAAATACCTCCCAAATCTTTTAATTTCACATTAGAAAAAAATAATTTTCAGGGTTTTTTCCCAAGGACATAGTAGCTGGGATTCTGTTGCACATCAACTGTCATTTAACATTTGAGGACTATCAGGAGGCCGGAAGAGTCCAAACGTTCTCCATCTAAAAAAAGAATCATCTACAAATTGCAGCCTTGGAATTGTATTTGCTTGATTCATTCTTATGAAGAAATGCAATGTAGTTATTTTGTATTCCCCATTTTATAATGAAAGTTTGAGGTCCATGAAGGTTAAGTAATTTGCTTAAGATGTCACAGTTAATTTTTGGCCATGTCAGAACTATGCTGGGTAATATCTAAAAGAAGAAAAGAAGGCGAGAAAGAGACCTGAAAAAGTCATTCCTTTCAATCTGCTTTATCCAAGTTTACAGCTGATGTCCAAACTGAAGCTACATGGTTTTCTCTGTACAAGAAATCCGATTTTCCAAGCTCCCCAGCGCAGGGAGATAAACCTTGCTTCTCCAGCAGGTGTCACTGTGGTGTGTGGAAGAGCATTCATTGACATGCCCTCGAAATTAATTGTGTTCTATATCTCAGATTTCTACCACTTGTACCTACAGAGCTAGTAGAATTACATAATGATAAAAGCAGACCTTTCAATATTTTCTAATATAATGCTTCAGCTTATAGGCAAAGAAACTGAGGCAAAGAAATGTGACTTGTCCAAGGTCATGTACCCATAGGGAATCAGGACTAGAATATGATTCCTGATATCCACTGAAGATACCATCCTAGCTTCAGGATTACTCAGCTCTGCCTTCTCCCCTCATTCCGTGTGGCTGCCTGGTGATCTAAGGTCTCTTAATTTTTTAACAATGTCTGCAATTCTTTGTATTTTTAAGAATTGAAAGAAAACATGTAGAAAGGAGCATTTTAAAAATAGTGTAAGAATATAAGAATAAAGCTCAGCCCCTCTTCTAAGACACTCCCTTAATTAACCCCCTCTCTAGAACACTAAGAAATTCTATAGCTAGAACTGACTGAGTCATCTAATCCCATTCTTTCCTTTTGCTTCTTTTATTTAAACTAACTAAACTCCAGGTTTTACTTGGAATTTTGATACCAGTTTTTATACTAAAATTCTGTTTCTCTATCAGGACCGTATTATACTTAGTCGTCTTGCCCCCTTAGTCTCCACTGTTCTGCAACCCCTCTCTCTCTCTCTCTCTCTCTCTCTCTCTCTCTCTCTCTCTCTCTCTCTCTCTCTCTCTCTATGTCTGTTTCTCTCTCTCTCTCTCTCTCTCTGTCTGTCTGTCTCTCTCTCTGTCTTTAATAATCTTGACACATTTGAGGAGTACCGGGTCAGATATTTTGTAGAATGTCCCTGAGTTTGAGTTTGTCTGACACGTTTCTCATAATTAGACTGGGGATATGGATTTTAGCAAGAAAACCCTCTTTATGGTGGAAGGGAGATCCATGCTGTCAGCAGGACTAATTACTAGTGATGCCAGTCTTTAGCACTTGGTTAAGATAGCAGCTGCCAGGTTTTCTTCTATAGTTATTAACCTTTCTCCTTCCATATTCTGTTTGATGAGGATCTAAGAAAGCAGAGGTACTAAGTCCAGCCCAAACTTAGATTATTTGGAATACTTTTATAAGAAGTGTACCTTCTTCCCTGTTGATTATTTACTCATTGTTTAGATCTGCATGCATGTGCACATATTTTATGCTTTGGGTTCTATATCCAATTGACACTGAAAGCCTTCCATACTCTTCCTGCTGTCACAACATTGGCAGCTGGAGACTCAAGTGGACCCCAGAGTCCCTTTGGCAGCATGTTTGCTGCTTGATCACTTTCTTGCTTTCTGTTACTACTAGATTCGCCAAGCTTAGCTTAGACTTTCCCTGCCCCAGCCTTAAAATCAATGGCATCTTTAAGAAGCTCTGGGTCCTTTTGCTAGCGAATGACCTTTAGAAACCAGGAACAAGGTACTGGGTACGTTTACTGTGACTGGTATGTCACAGCTTTTAGTCCGTCTCCATGGAGAGAGCAGGACATATATGTATGTAGAACGAATGATGACCCATATGCATATAGACACACAGACATAATTATTTATGAATCTCCCTTTGTATAAAATGAATCAAAATTTCATCTGGTATCACTGATTCTAATCTAATACCACTCTTCTTTCAAGCCTTGCCTATTTGTTTATCTATGAATTTCCTCTGTAACAGTAAAGATTCTGACTCTCACCACCTCCCATTCATTTATGTATCAGCTTCTTCCTTTTCAGGCTGAGGTGGTCCCCTGCAAATTCTTATGTTAGAGTCCCAACTCCTAGTACCTCAGAAGGTGACTGTATTTGGAAGTAGAATCATTATAAGAGCGATTAAATTGAGACCATCAGGTTGAACCCTAGTCCAAGATGACCGGAGTCCTAAAAAGAAAAGGTGATCAGGACACAGACACACAGGAAAGACTATAAGCCACAGAGAAATAGAATAGCTCTAAGTCAAGGAGAGGGGACTCAGAAGAAAGCAGCCCCTCTCACACCCCGATCTCAGACTTCTAGTCTCCAGAATAGTGTGAAGATACATTTCTGTTAGCATCCAGTTTTGAGGTATCCTGTTATGGTCGCCATAGCAAATATACAACTTGTCCAGAAAAGAGACTTGGCAAAGGGAAGACAAGTCACTTTCACAAGGTCACAACTAACAAAAGTATCAAAGTCTTCTGATTTCTAGACCAGAGCAGCTCTTTCTAAAAGGGTTCATTCCTATCGCATGAGTCCTTTTTATCTGCAGCCATACTTATCATTTGACCTCTGATTTTAAAATTTTACTATTTTATACCAAGTATAAATTGGGGAAGATCTGATTTATTCAGCTGAAAAGGCATCAAGAATTCCATTTCCCCTCTCATGGTGAATTCAGAAAAGGGGTGAATTTAGAAAAGAGGTAAATAAAAATAGCCTCTAAAAGCCAAGCTACAAATCAGCTTAGAAAGCAGCTATTTAATAAGAGAAGTTGTTTCTGGTGAGAAGTGAGGCTAGGAGCTTCTTAAGTTTTATTTGCAGCAATTTACATTGTACAGAAAAAGAAAAAGAGTCAGGAAAGATGACTTCCAACATAAGTTTGAAAACTAAAGTATTAGCATGTCAAAGATCACTATTGTGTTCCTTGGGTGACTTCCACAGGAGGCAACGAAGTCCTCCCATAACCCCTGGGCACTGCCATTGCTTCAGAAACTACTGCCTATTCCCACAAACTCCCACACGAACTAGAGATTATTGACAGAGCAGTGATTGCAGAGATTTTCAGTCTGTGGATTTAGGAATATGGTAAATTCCCACTTAACATTGTCAACAGATTCTTGGAAATGATAGGCTTACGTGAAATACCATACACGGAAAGCAGATCTCCAACGATGCTTCCTTCAATGTCAGGAGGGATTGCTCTTCCTTATCAACATCATAATAAAATAACATTTTGAGGACCTGCTGTAGAGTACAGATTTTGACATTTGGAGTAAAAAAATCAGTAAATCAAGCTGTGTAAGATAAAAGGGGAAATAATTCCCATCTTTCCTACTCCCCCCTGCCACATATCTAAAAAAAACCAAAAAACAAAGGTGAAGTCACTCTTAAATGTTCAAAAGATACTGTTAAGGAGTTCAAAAAGGCTCTCGCGACAAAATGACACTTGCATGCAGAAAGAACTGACCTTAGGGAAGGTAGGAATAAGTCTGGCCAATAGAGACATGAAAAAACAAAAAAGATGTAGTCGGTTAAATTGTGTCTCCCAAAATGGTATGTTCAAATCCTGGTAACTGCGAAGGTACTCACTTTGAAAATGGGGTCTTTGGAAAGGTTATGATGAGGTCATATCAGATTAGGGTGAACTTGAATCCAATGACTGGTGTCTTCAAAGAGAAGAGGACACCCTCAAATTGAAGACTCTGACAATGGAGTCAGAAATTAGTCAGGCCGCTACAAACCACAGAATGCCAACGATTGTTGGGAGCCACCAGTTTTTAGAAACAAGAAAGAATTCGCCCCTGAGACTTCAGAGTGAGTATGGCTTGGCTGAAACTTTTATTTTATATCTCAAATCCAGAATTGTGACAATACATTTCTGGGATCTTTTTGAAGTTTCTGAGCTCTTACTATTTGGGTAAGGCCAACCCTAGAAAAATGATGCAGAATTATGGAAGTCAATTTCTATTGGGTGATGAGTGACTCGAGTAGCATTGCTGACAAGGTGATCTTCAAAGAGAAAAAATTGTCTTAATCTCCCTCATGCACCGCAGCCAAAGAACTCGGCTGTTAATTTCATCTAGTCAACATTTCATCCTGAAAGCACGGGATTCACCAACTTTTTTATTGTAATAGGCTCCTCCTGAATGCCTGCCGACAAGGAATGAATGTGTTAGTTATGCCAGCAGAATATTCTGAGGGGCCTGGTAGTGACATTTCTCATTATACATTAATAAATCTGTCTGTGCACTTTGCTAATACAAATATTCCCTTGAGAGACAGACCCAGCAGTATGCAAGCTAAGTCAGGTGTGAGAGCTTATAAAACTGGGCACCTAACTTCTGACATCAGAAAATTCCCCTCCTCAAGAATCCTCCTGGGAGGTACCTGCCACCCTTTCTGACTAAGGCACCGTTCACACAATACATGTCTTTTATTTTTCAAAACTTCTACAGAAGTGGTTTGACTTCCCTCTGACCCCCTTGAGCACTGTTCTTTATTAATTAATGCTAGTTTATTTTACACATTGCATTTTATGCTTTACCTGTTTTCAGAGAGTCGAAGTCTTATGCCTTCCACTTACTCCACACTTACCTGTGTCCTCGACACGCATGAGTGCCTCGCAGCCTGCGCTTCTCTCCTGATAAAACGGGGGTGATCGTGACTACTGTGGCCCTCTCACTTGGTTCTTACAGTGTTCACTAACTTACTGTATTTGAAATGCTATTGAACTCAAAATAGAAATGTAATTTACTGTTGTTATAGTTGCTATACTTGATTTTTTTCAACTTCTCCATTTCTGAATTTTTGCCAGTATCGTCACAAAGTAAAACAGTTTTGAAGGTTTTCTCAACATCTTCCCATGTGCAAGGTATGCTTCTCCTTCAAAACCCACTCGAATGTTACTTCTTCCATGAAGTCTTTACTGTTCCCTCTATCCTCTTCTGACTGCTGTCTTTGTCTAGAATAGTAGGTAGCTATTTGCTATAAAGCACCCCCTGCACCCCCACCCTTGCCAATCTACCCATCTATTGGTCAGACTGCTTTTTAGGATCTAATTAACAAGTTGCATGCTATCATTTTTGCTTTGTTCTCTTCATTGGAAATAAGCTATGGAGTCTAGCTCACGTTCAGCATAAAGGAATGATACACAGTACAAATACCAGGAGGCAGGGATCTTTGACCCTGGAAGCTGGATACCACAATGACTAAGTGAATATGTCATGTTTTTCATTACCTTCCACTCAGGGCTTCTTATTTTCTTTTCCCAGTCAACAAAGACTCAACTTCACTTCTGTCTGAAGGGCGTTTTGGTGTATGAATGTAATCTAATCATTAATCTTGATTTGATTCAAAAAAGATGATATCCCCTATTACAAAGTCTGATACTAAATGAAAGTTATTTTGTATTATCGAATCCCAGGTCATTGTACCCTCACTTCCACTGTGATGTATATGTAAGTGATTGAATGAACTTTGACCCCAAATTAAACTTTTTAGAAAAGTACAAACAATAAAATCTAATAAAATGCTAAATGAAATCAGATAAATATTTGATTTTGTATTTTCTAACTTACATTTTCCATGCCCTACTACATCGAAACCAGATTTCTCTTCTTTCCACTAACAATGAACAGTCACATTGTACTTAATAAGTTTCTACAAACATGCTAGGTATGTGACTGAGATACAAGGCGAGGAAGAGGCACATATCCCCAGCCATATTCATTTCCTGGCAGGGCAGATGACACACACTACGAACATTCTCTGGATTCTGATAAAGCAATTTATTCAACCTCAATCACTACTTTCTAACACAACTTTTATGTTCATTATTGTCTATGAATTCCTTCATGCTTTTCCATTAACCCAAAGATTCTCCACATTTTCTGAAGGCTACTCAACATGGATTGTCTTCCATGAGATTTTCTATGAATCCCGGTGTTTTCAACAACCTTCTGCTTCCTTAACTTTCTATAGTAAATTACCACTTAATTATGAACTATCTTGCTCCTTTTACAAATTGCTTCCTGTGATTTAGTCATATTGGCCCAACAGATGGCAATTTCTTTGAGGTTCAGGCTCCTCCCCAATGCTTAGAAGGTACTCAGTAAACACCTGCCAATTGATAGCTAATAAAGATAAAGTATATGCTTCAGTGTCCTTGGCCAAGACCCTGTGAATTTGAATCTGAACTAATAAGACTAGTTTCTGAATTAATATTCTAGATGCCTAAGGCTGAGCCTAATTTGAATGAAAATTTACATAAATTATTTTAATCAAAATAAATGCACAGTGCCTTAATCTTTTCTGTAGTTAGGATTTATTGGAGAGATTAATAAGTTACTGTTGCTTAGTGTAGAAGCTTACCAACTGGTATCTTAAATATTCCATATTTTCATAGCTATACAAAAAGAGCTACTGTTATTTGCATGATTCTTTGTAGAGCACCCAAAACAGACTCAGGCTGGGGAAAACAATCTAATTTTCAAGTCACACCAACCTAAGTAAGTCAAATTCTACCACCTGGCAAATGGCAGCCAGTCTAAGCTTCCATTTCCTCAACCATAAAATGAAGACATTACTTCTGCTTTCAGATTATTGGGAAGATTGCAGTGATGTGCCTAAGTTACCTAGGCCAAGTTTTACCAAAAAGAGCTCTGCCTACACCACTTGTAGACTTTTCAGGAAATAGCTAAGGAACATTGGAACTATAATCGCTTAAGAAATAATTCATTGCTAATCATTCAATATACTAAACAAACAAACAACATAAAAACAACTTAACATTTTCAAAAATATCTTTATTAAAGGTCTCATGGCTGGGCATATTCTATTAGAGGGAAAGCTTTTCAGCTTACATCACTTAATATATGCAGCAGAATCATTCCCCTTATTAGCCAAGTAGTTCATTTGTCCATCTATTTATTGACCAGATATTTATTGGGCTCATTCCGTGTGCCAGGTACATCTCTATATACCAATCATAGGTGACAAAAATGAGAAATCAGGCCTCTGCTCTTATGGAGGCTATATTCTAGGGTGGGGGCAGGGTGGGGATTCAATACGCTAATCAATCAAGCAGAAAACTATCACCGCTCTACAGAAAAGTAACGTAAGGTGATACGATAGATGTTGACTTGGAATCAAGGAAACTCCCTCTCTTTGAGGATCTAGAAGAACATTCCAGACAGAGGGAGCAGACAATGCAAAGATCCTAAGTCAGGACCAACTTTGAGAGAGTAAACAACGGATATCCAGTAGGGAAAGTAGAACAAGTTGGGCTAGAGGAGAAAAATGGAATAGATCATAGCAGGCTTCTAAAGGCAGTTTAAGGTGCTTGGATTTGATTCCCAGCTTTCAGAAAGAAAAGGCAATTATGTTTCTAAACATCAGCATGAACAGATTATTAAAGGAAAGATGGAGGCAATGATACCAGTTACAGGATGATTTCCATAGGCACAGGAGAGAAGACAGTGGCATGGAGAAGCATGGGAGAGATCAGAGTTGGGATCTGGTATAATATGTATGTTATGGACATTCTAAGACATGACAAAAGCTGGAATGTGGAGGTTGAGGAAAAAAAGAGGGAGCAAGAGAGCTCTAATTGTTTTGTTGTTATTATTTATTTGTGGTTTTAATCACTAGTAGGTAGGACTTACCTGCTTACATAAACGAGTAAGAATCAGTAAGATTCGATTCCAGAAAGAAAATCAAGTATTTTCCATTTTGGTTAAGTTAAAATCTGACAAATAAAATTAATAGATGCTAATTATCTAGTTGATATCTGGGATAAAAGTGTTTTAGAACTAGAGAGGGCTATATGGAGTAGAAAAAGGAGATGGGGTGGAAAAAAGCTAATTTCAGTTTTGGGGTGAAAATGATTGTCAATCCACATAGTACAACCAATACTATGCTTATACTGACACTGTCCTTTAAAATTATCAGTTGACCAAATTAATAGGTCAAGGTAACTATCAATTGTAGACATTTATAGGAAGCCAAGAAAATCCCTATGTTGAGGGGAGGGAGGGAGGGAGGGAGAGAGAGAGAGAGATTAAAAAAGGAAAAAAACAAACAAAAACTGAAGGTTAAAAAATGGGAAAAAGTAAGCTAGTTCCTTATAGTCTCACCTGCATATTTCACTAATTCTCAGAAGAAAGGGATATATTCAATTCTACCATGTCAGAACACATAGAAAGTATTTTTCTCAATTGATCTATATTGAATATTGAATAGTAAGTGTTCAGACAAAATCTGTCTCCAGAATATAACCAAAACAGCATCTGTATAGCACTGAAAGAAAAAAAAGTAAAAGAAAAAAAAATCGAAAGCCTGCATCTACCTATTAGCACTTCACATAACAGCTGAATGCTGAATGATATGGCGGTAACATTAGTTGTAAATGCCTGGAAAACAGATTTTAATATTTTGAAATATTCACTCTGTAAAAACATAATAAATTCACCTCGATTATGATTTGTGTCATTAGTAGTTTAAACAGATTAGCCACCTGCACACTTGAAGGCCTTTTTCAAAGTTCTTGTTCCTTTTTTTTTTTTCAAGTGTTTTGAAAACTATGTAAATAGCGAGTCCTGCTTAGTCTGCCTTATACCTTCACTCTCAGCTTCCACTGGCACCAGCCAGATGGATGAGTTTGCCCAATCACTACAAGGGACAGTTGGAATAGCCATCATGACTGATGTTATGCAAAATGTCAGAGACTTTTGAATCTGATCTTGGCATGATCCGATGGAATCTCTCCAAATCCAAAGACTGTAGAGAGCTGTACAATCACCACACAAAGGGACTGATGTGTTGCATATTGAATTCAGGCAATGATTACATATAATTGTATCATTACCATCATTACCTAGAGTGAGATTAATGGAAGCAGCTATTCAGAAAAACAAGAAAGAAATTAGCTTTGAAGTAGCATAATGAAAGATTTTAATTGTGGGAAGAATTCAGTCACATTTCAAAATTACTGGTTGTGATTCTATCAAGATCACTAACCCCAAATCTTTTCCACAGCTTCAATGCCTGCCATTTACTACATGTGGCCACACAATGATTAACAAAGGTCAGATAGACTTGAAATATAATTTTGCTAAAAAACTGATAAATCAATCTGTCCAAAATGTTTACTTTAATAAGTGAACAGAGAAAGTGATAAGAATAACTACTAACAAAGCAAATGAAGTGTTTTGCTGTTGTTTTTGTATTTTGAGTGTCATGAAGATCAAATGTCAGTGACATAACCCTGTTAGAAGCAAAACAACATGGTAAGATGAGAATAATCTATGTTTCATCTCAAGTTAGAAAGTATAGATTCCTAACAGCTAAGATATGCTGTCAATTTTATTAAGATGCATTCATATTATCTATATACAAGAATTCCATTGGTTGTTTTTGGCCAGGGGATACATGAATTATATTACCATATATATGTGTATATATATGTATATATATGTATATATACGTATATATGTATGTATATATATATACAAACAGCAACGCATTTCTCATATATATATATATATATATATGTCAGACTCTATAGTTCCTGACTTGGAGTAGAAGGAAGTTCAGAACGAAGAGTTCTGCAAAGAAATGGTATGATGAGTCCAAACTAGAGGGGTCTTGAGGTCTAGAGATGCACTTTACTTCCTCTCTCCTATCACTGAGGTTGTTTTGAGACTTAAAAGAGAACTCTTTTAGGAGTGATGGACAGATTCATTAGCCTGAGACTTGGGAATGGATTTGAACACTTATCTCCATTTCAAAATCTAGATTTGGACACAGATCATGGTATTGAAATTGTTGAAATACTGACATGTATATCTCAACTAACATTAAGTTATATGCATATGACATATAAATTACAATATAAATAATATATTTAGTAGGGTTCTTTGTGTTACTTCTATGTTCCCTCTGGAAATCTAAATGACAATCTATCCTCTGTTTCAGAAACAGCATTCACACTTTTCAACCTCTTCACCATAGAATAACAATTTGTACCTGTTCTTTATAAAAGATTATGATACAGAAAACCTAGGACTTATTATCTCATTTTATAGAGAAGGTATAAACCAGAAAAGTAGCTCAGGGTGAAACAGTATGATTTGAAATCATTCCTCATTACTCCCAGGTCAGAAGTCTTTTCACATTAGCACTGTTACTAGAACCACATTAGAATGAAGAACCAGATCCAATAATGAGGGTCATAGGCCATACATATTTAGTTATGACTTTTTATATCCACATGGTCTGAGCCACCATGCTTTCCTAGGGCACTGCAGTGATTCTCTACAGGCCCTGCTTCTACTCTTTCCAATCCTCATCTCTGTTGTATAATACAGCCAAGCTGATCCTTTCAGAATGGTGCTACAACAATGTGGCTGTTTAAGACCCTCCAATGACATAGCACTTGCTTTTAGGAAGGAAGACTAAGAGATTTAATGTGTCTAGTTGACTTGGATCTCTCTTCCAATGGAACCTTATTCTCCTAACTGCTTTCTGTACACTAGTAACTCTTCTTCCCAGTCACTCTCCATCCCCTTCACTTTCAGATTTCTTTCATAACACCTACCACCTGACAGATTCTATATTTATGGGTTTAGTTGTTAATTATCTTTCTTCTCAAGCATTCATCAGTTTTGTTCTATTCTATATCCCCAGAATAGCACCTCATAACAGATGCTCGGTGTTTCTTAGGAAAAATAATGAAGTGCATAGATTCTTAGCCTATTCGGGCTGCTGTAGCAAAATACCACAGACCGGGGGCTTACAAACAACAGCAACGCATTTCTCAGTTCTGGAGACTGAAAGTTCAGATCAGAGCATTAGCACAGTTGAACTGTGGTGAGAGCCATCTTCTGGGTATTAGACTGTTGACTTCCTGGGGTATCCTCACGTGGTGAAAGGGGTGAGGGACCTCTGTGGGGTCTCC
The DNA here is from genome assembly GCA_004363575.1 of Solenodon paradoxus. Taxonomy (NCBI): domain Eukaryota; kingdom Metazoa; phylum Chordata; class Mammalia; order Eulipotyphla; family Solenodontidae; genus Solenodon; species Solenodon paradoxus. Next base: position 19,384 of record RJWH01000892.1, read on the forward strand.
TCAAAAAGAGCAGGAGTCCTATTTATGAAAGTTCCACCCTCATGCTCTAGTCACCTCTTATTGGTCCCACCTTCTCCTACCATCAAGATGAGTGTTGAAGTTGATGCCAGCCTAAGAATCAGAAGAGTGTGGGGACAGGGCACACAGGCTCTGAAACCAGAGAAATTCCCTTCAAACTCCTGCATGATTCCACTCCTGCTTCTCTTTCTGATCTCAACTCTCGAGAATTTCCTGTTGCTCTTGGTTCTCCAGGCCCACGATTCTTCTGTTCCTTAAATATGACAGGATTCCTTCCATCCCAGTCTTGTTCCTGCATCTGGAGTGCATTTGCCTCCAAATCCTTCTTTAATGATTGTTTCTCCCTCTAAGTTACATATTTCACCACAGCAGGATTTTTTGCCATTGTTGCCCTGTTTACTTTTTACTTTTTTGTCACCCTAAACTGGCATATAGAGTGGACGTCATTTTGATATGATGCTTCTATTTATTTATATGTAAACAGGTTATATATTCTATTAGATTACATTCCATTCAGTGTGTCATACCGACTGACTCACGTGTGGAAGTGCCTTGGTGAGCAAATTGGGTGAAGTTAGGTAGTCCATAAACTGCCACAAATGGAGCCCCATCAGCAAATTGCCCTCTCTGTATGTGCAGTTACTAATGACAAGTTTGGTGTAGCTTTCAAAGTTAAATGCTTTTAGTGCAAATTAAGTTACCAGTTTCACAAAGCTTCTAGTGTAAGCCATATTGAAAACATTTATTAACCTCCTATATATAAGTGAACTAAAATGAGGCTTGAGATATTTAAGGTATTATAATTGTGGTGTTTTCTTAGAAGGGAAAAGCCCCTCTTTAGAAACTGTGAAAGTTATGTGTTCAGATTAGAAGCTATAAAAAGAGGCATTTGACCCTACTTTCCCTTGTGAATGGGACACAAAATCCCCTCACATCGTCTGATACTTATGTCACTGAACAAGCAGACTGAAAAGAAGTCTTGACTTTGATTCAACCCAGGAAAACACGGATGATGGGCCCATCTGTGACAACCCCCACACTGAGGAGAATTAGCAGTGACTCCTCAATATTTAATATAGGCTGACGAAGGGGGCAGTTACAAAGGCTCCCTGCTTCAAAGAGGCAATGAAGCTTGACAGCTCCAGCCAATAAGGAAACAAATGATAAATAAATATAGATAAGAAGTTTACCATATTGACAAATGCTATCTCTATTAAGAATGGAGATTCAAAAATGGCCTCTATGGGAGCGGGCACTGAGATGCCACACAGAAAAATAAACAAAAAACAAAAAGCAAAAAAACCCAGTGTTTTGGAGCCAACACAGAAAAAGGGATTTTCCTGCTTCAGGATCAGCCAGAACAACTTGGAGAGCAGAAAACGACTAACGGTGACACTACAGGTGGGTGAGAGACATGGGGATTGAATGGACTACAGCAGCCAAGGGGAGCCCCCAGAAAGGGGTCTCATGGTGTGGACGATCTGCCTTCCCTGCCAGAGACCAGCTGGATCCGGGCCTCGCAGACATTCTAAAGAGTGCAGAGCAGTCACACTGACCGCGGGGACCCACCCGCGGTTGGAGAGAGTAGGAGCCCGCTGCTGAGTCCCTCTTCTCCTGGTGCAGACTGCAGGGACAGCCCCGCTGATTTCCAGCAGTGGGAACTCAGACAGAGCAGGGAGCCACAAGGCTGAGCCAAACTGAGCAGCACTGCTGGCAACTCTTGGCTAGAAAAAGCCCAGAGAAGAAAATTGGAGACAGAAAGAACAGGAACATACAGGTGCTGTGCACCCTCCATTACACACCTGGTGACTTGGGCCCCCTTGGTATCGGGATCCAGTGGCTAAGACCCTGGAAGAACAGTCCGTGGAAAGGACTTGACCCTGATGGTTTGGTGAATACAAGGGACATAAGCACAGACAGCAGACTCAAGTCATATAGCCCTAACCGGCCGAGTTCTAACAACAAAACAAGCCTTCTTGCCCACCCCCCCACTATCAGGAGACAAAACTACATGCTCACAGATGACCACTACACCCCCAATCCCATGCCTACCCATACCCAGCAGCTATCATCACTCTCTGACACAGCAAGACACACTACGGAAACATGTAAGGGTCAAAAATACAAAATAAAACAAAAAATAGAGCTCACCCGGGTAGAAATTAAAACAAACACACAAACTAGCAGATCAACAAGATCCCAAGTCATGAGGTAAAAAAAACCCACAATACACTCTGAAAGCTCAGGAAATGGAATCACAACAAAATGACAGCTCATAAGAAATAACTTTGAAGATACGAAGAATTATTTTTTCTAATGGATAAAGAATTCAAGTCTGCAATCATAAATAAATTCATGGAATTAAAAGAAAATTCACATATATAAAATAAAAAGCTTAAACAAATAATTAAGCACCTACAGGCAGAGATTAAAGCTTTACTGAAAAAAATCTAACACGAGCACAGGATTTAAAGGAGATAATTCATGGAACTAAGAATAAAATAGAAAGCTATGGAACCAGAATAACCCAAATGGAGGAAAGGATTAGTGATATAGAGGAAAGCAATGCAGAAAGGAGCCAAGAAGAAGAATGAAAAATCAAATTCAAAAAAGAAGATACACTCAGAGAACTATCTGACACCATCAAGAAAGACAACATTAGAATACTGGGTATCCCAGAAGCTGAAGATAAATAGAGGAACAGAGAACATCTTCAAGTCAATAATGGCTGAAAACTTTCCAAATCTAGAACTAGTAATGAACATACAGGTCAATGAAGCAAACAGAACACCCAATTACATAAATCTTTTAAAAACTACACCAAGACACATAATTGCAAAACTACAAAATATCCAAGACAAAGAAAGAAATCTAAAGGTAGCCAGGGAAAAAAAATCAGATAACATAGAAAGGCACTCCTATGAGACCTCTCAACAGAAACTCTACAGGTAGAAGAGAATGGAATGATGTCTTCAAAATACTTCAAAGCAGAAAATGCCAGCCAATAATACTATATGCTGCAAAACTCTCTTTCAAATTTGAATTAGAAATTAAGGTTTTCCTCAACAAACAAAAGCTAAGAGAATTTGTAACCACAAAAACTCATCTACAAGAAATGCTAAAAGAGATCCTACCAGCTAAGCCAAAGAGGAAAAACTTTACAAAATATAACAATGTAACAAACAGATCAACATAACCAGAAAACAAAAATCAAATTGGCAAGTTCTCAAATGTCAAAATAGTAAGTTCTCAAATGTCAATAATTACTGTAAATGTAAATGGATTGAACTCGCCAATCAAAAGGCACAGAGTTGCTAAATGGATTAAGAAACATAACCCAATTCTATGTTGTCTACAAGAAACTCTTAGGTCGAGAGACAAAAACAGCTTAAAGTGGATGGATGGAGAATGGTACTCCAAGCTGATGCCAAATTCAAAAGAACAGAAACAGCTACACTCATTTCAGATAAGGCATCGTTCAATCAAAGAAAATTTTAAAAAGATAAAGATGGACATTATATAATGATAAATTTACAATAAAACAAAAAAACTTAACACTTATTAGCATTTATGCACCTAATAAAAGAGCACCCAAATAAATCAAGCAAATATTGACAAATCTAAATAAGGATAGCAACACAATAATAGTAGGGAACTTCAACACTCCTCTTTCAGTAAAAGAAAGATCATCCAGACAGAGAATCAACAAGGAAATGATCTTTACATGACAAAATAAAAGAGTGGGACCTAATAGACATATGCAGAGTATGTCACCCCAAAACTATACACACATTCTTCTCAATTGCTCATGGAACATTCTCAAGGATAGACCATATGTTGGAACACAAAACAAGTCTCAGTAAATTTTCAAAGACTGAAATCATATCTAGCATCATTTCAGATCACAATGGCATTAAACTAAAGATCAACCAAAAAGAGAAAGAGAGGAAGACCACAAAAGAGTGGATATTAAACAATGCATTGGTAGGCAACCAATGGGTAAAAGGAAATAAAGGAAGAAATTTAAAAATATCTGAAATCAAATGAAAATGAAGAAACATATCAGAATCTATGGGATGCAGCAAAAACAGTCATCAGAGGGAAATTTATGGCAATACAATCCTACCTCAGAATATAGGAAGAATCACAAATAAAAAACCTAAACCATCACCTAAAAGAACTAGAAAAAACAGAAAAACAGAAGCCTAAATGCAACAAAGGAAAAAAATAATAAAGACTATGTCAGAAATCAATGAAAGACAAATCAGAAAGACTATTAAAATAATTAACGAATTCAAAAGTTGATTTTTCAAAAGAATAAACAAAATAGACAGGCCATTGCCAGACTCACAAAAAAGAGGACAGAGAAAACAAATAGAATCAAAAATTAAAAAGGAATAACCACAACAGATATAACAGAAATACAGAAGACCATAAGAAAATGCAACATACAACTATATGGCAACAAACAGAATAACCTAGAAGAAATGGACACATTTCTGTAAAGGTACCATATCCCAAAACTATACAGAGAGGAATGAGAAACCATGAACAGATGAATCATAAGCAAGGAAATTGAAACAGTGATCAAAAACCTGCCCCAAAACAAAAGCTCTGGACCAGACGGTTTCACCAGCAAATTCTACAAAGCATTCAAAGAAGAATTCATTCCAATCCTCCTTAAACTGTTCCAAAAAATAGAAGATGGAAAACTTCCAAACACTTTTTATGATATCAATATTATGCTGATTCCAAAACCAGATAAAGACTACACCAAAAAAGAAAACTATAGCCCGATTATTCTTAATGAATACTGATGCAAAAATTCTCAATAAAATACTAGCAAGTCAAATTCAACAACATATAAAAAGAAACACACACCATGATAAAGTGGGATTCATTCCAGGGATGCAGGGATGGTTCAATCATATGCAAATCAATTAATGTGATATATTATATCAACAAAAAGGGACAAAAGTCACATGATTATCTTAATAGATGCAGAAAAAGCATTTAACAAAATTCAACATTCTTTTATGTCAAATACCCTCCAAAAATAGGTATAGAAGGAATGTACTTCAATATAATTAAGGCTATATATGACAAGCTCATGGCCAACATTGTACTCAATGAAGAAACACTGAAAACTTTTCCCCTAAGATCAGGGACAAGACAAGGATGTCCACTCATATCAATACTCTTCAATGTAGTGCTGGAGATCCTGGCCAATGCAATTAGACAAGAAAAAGATATAAAAGGCATCCAACTAGGAAAAGAAGAAGTGAAATTATCACTTTTTGCAGATAACATGATAATATACATAAAGAACCTCAAAGAATCAAGGAAAAACCTACCTGAAATAAAAATAGTAAAGTGACAGGCTACAAAATTAATATTAAAAACTCTGTTGCATTTCTGTATACCAGCAATGACAATACAGAAAGAGAACTGAAGAAAACAATACCGTTTACAATTGCAACAAGAAAAATGAAATAACTTGGAATAAACCTAACCAAAGAGGTGAAGGACCTATACTATGAGAACTATAGGACATTGCTAAAAGAAAAAGAAGAGGACACAAAGAAATGGAAAGATATTCCATGCTCATGGATCAGAAGAATCAGCATAATCGAAATGGACATACTGCCTAAGGCAATGTATAGATTCAATGTTATTCCCATCAAAATCCCAAAGACATTAGTCACAGCCATAGAACACAAAATAATTAAATTTATCTGAAACAACAAACAGCCCAGGATAGCAAAAACAATCCTCAAGAAACATACCAACAACAGAGGAGTCATGCTCCCTGACTTCAAACTCTACTACAAGGCAATAATAATTAAAATAGCATGATACTGGTATAAAAACAGAAAAACAGATCAATGGAACAGAATTCAAAGTCCAGAAATAAATCTACATATATACAAATACCTAATTTTTGACAAAGGAGCCAAAAACTTACAATGAAGGACAGCCTTTTTAACAAACGATACTAGAGAACTGGACAGTCACATGCAAAAGGTTGAAACTAAACCATTACCTAAGATCATACATAAGAATTAACTCAAAATTAATTAAAGACCTAGACATAAGAACAGAAACCATCAAACACATAGAAGAGAATGGAGGCAAGACATTTTTACACATAGACCTAAGAGGTATCTTTGGTAACTCAACTCCCATTGCAAGGTTAATAAAATTCAAAACCAACAAATGGGATTACATAAAACTAAAAAGTTTCTCCTCAGCAAAAGAAATTCACATAAAAACAAAAAGACATCCAACTAAATGGAAAAGATTTTTGCCTCTCACACCTCAGATAAGGGGTTAACATATAAGATGCACGAAGAACTCAAAAAATTGGACAACAAAAATACAAGGGATCCAATAAAAAAATGGGCCTATGACCTTAATAGACACCTCTCCAAAGAAGATATACAAATGGCCAACAGGTTCATGAAAAGACATTCTATGCCTTTTGTCATCAGGGAAATGAAAATCAAAACAACGATGAGCTATCACCTCATGCCGGTTTGAATGGCTATTATACAAACAAATGGAAATAATAAGTGCTGGAGAGGATGTGGAGAAAAGGGAACTCTAATTAACTGTTGATGGGAATGTAAAGTGGTGTAATCATTCTGGAAAGCAGTAGGGTGAGTCCTCAGAGAATTGAGAATGGAAATTACATATGATCCAGTTATTCCTCTACAGGGCATTAACTCCAATCACACAAAAACACTTATCTGAAGAGATATATGCACCCCCACGGTCATTGCAGTACAATTCACAATAGCAAAGAGTGAGAAATTAACAAAATGTCCACCAACGGAGGACTGGATAAGGAAGATGGCTATATATACACTATGGAATACTATGCAGCCATCAAAATGAAGAGAGATCATGTCATTTGTAACAACATGGATGGACTTGGCGAGAATTGTGTTTAGTGAGAAAAGCCAAAGGAGAAGGACAGACATCGTATGATAGCACTCACATGATGGGTAAAGAGAAAACAAATAAATACCATAAATTAAACAACAATAAAAATGGGAGAGTGGAGAGAGAGATGGGGGGTGGGGGCAGAGCGGGGAGAACAACTATCCAAACAACTATCAACGCTTAGAGATGAAATATAAAGAGACAAATAAAGGGGTACCAAAGTGACAGGGGAGGGGTGGGAAAAATGAGATGAAGGGAATTACTGTAAATGAAGGGAGAAAAAAAAAAACACAGGGGAATATTAGTAAATCTATTAGCCTATTTGTAAATGTAAAAATACCACTATGTATATACCTCAAAATAAGTTATTGTCAAAATGTAATGCCCCTTTAATAAAAAATAAAATTCAAAAAAAGAATAAAAATTTCACTAGCATCAATCAAACACACGACTATTAAAATATTTTTGTGTCTGCCACTAACACATCATTTCTCTGATGTCACAGAAATTGTCAAATTTGGATCCTGAAAATCATTTAGATATGCATAAATATACACACATGTATCAGTCCTCAGGATTCAGAGTAAGGGTTGCTGGGAAGAGAAATGGGGACAATAAAAAGACAATGAGTCAAACTGACATGGAATTGCTAGTTTACTGCTTGCTTACTATGAGTTTAGGAAATAAAATTTAGCTTGTTTAAACCGCACTATTAGTCTTTGTAAAACGGGGCTAGTAGAATATCTAAATCAGATTGCTGTGGGCAAAATTAAATGGGATAGTATAGTTAGAAGGAATAGCATAAGTTCTGACATAAAGTCTTTAGTAACTATCAGTCCCCACCCCCATAGTAATTTATTAACAGAATCTGGGGGGAATTCCAGGAACAGAAGTTGTGTCATTTTAAGAACACGCTAGTCATTTTCTATGTATTTTAACTCTCCACAGAATTCATCTGAACGTTCACTGATTCAGGTTATAAATACTCTGCCAAAGGATAAAGCTATGGAATTTATCTAGTAGATTTAGATTTCTGATAGCATATATAAGATAGATCTAGAAAGGGCAATGTAATAAGAAGATATTCTTTTCTGTCCCTTTTGAGAATATCCTAGATGGGAAACACGAGCTTATCACCCATATCATGAAAGTTAGGCAGTTAGCTACTAAATTAAATGATTTGTATTCATTCTACCCATCAACTTACTCCAAGTCTGCCTCATTTCATGGGGATAATGTGAGTACGGCTGCCATGTTCCTTCCTTGATGGAACCAAGAGTCTAACGCTGGAGAATGGTAGAAATTGCTATTAAATGATACAGGTCTATATATAAATAAAAACTGAGATGAATCTTCTGAAGGAAAGGAACAAGTTGATGAGAGAACATATGATAAAGGAATCACCTTTGGAAAAATAAAGTCCAAGAAGTCTTTACCAAATAAGAGTGCTTTGTGTGGATGAGTGAGATTTAACTGAGTAATCTAGGAACCATCATTAGTCTTCTTTCACCAGAAGACCCCTCCTCCTTCAAGACAGAGCTTCTTGAAGACTCTTGATTCCTTCAGGAATCAAGCTGGTTGCTGTCTCCACTGTCCTCCAAAATCTCTCATGGTGTGTTTCCTGGGGGTTCCCCACAATGCGCATCGCTGTGGATGCCTCCTTGTACTGGCTGCCGTATCTCAGTTGTGGATCTCAAACCCAGGTCCATGGCTGTCATAGTCTGCAGCTCAGCCGCCTGAGCCAGAGCGCGGCGGTGTCGCTTTCTTCCCACATGTACTGTGCAGCCAAGACGCTGTCTTCTTTTCTGTAACACCCAACTCACAGTAGATGCTCACAAAAGTTTCAAGAACAAACCCATTCCTCTCTGACACTTTCACAATGCCTAAAACTTCCACGTAACCCATTTGTTTTAACTAAGAAGTAAAGATTTTTAGGGTAGTTTCTCTAAAATAGTGCTGAAATTAGAGAAATTTTGCCTGATTGTTGGACATCATATTCTAGCTATGTTATTTTTTCACAAGACATAAAAATATTTTTGAAAGTTTATTAGAATGCAAAACATCAGAAACTGCCACCCGACTTCACATAGCTGGTGAGATGGACTTTAATAACGTAGAGAAAACCAAAGGGAACAGGATCATGAACAACAAAGTTTTGATTCAGAGAAGTAAACCCACCATGTAATCGTGCAGAAATAACCAAGCAAGACTTATGGATTCTTTACAGCAATGATTAAACTGAAACTGCCAGGAAATTCCATAAGGCTAAGTGGTACTTTGTCATGCAATAATTCTGTGTGGTTCAGCAAAAAAAAAAATGCAAGGAAATGCGGAGAACTTCTCTCTGTGGAGGTTTCTGCATTTCTGCTAGATCTGAGATAACACTGTGGGCACTGCTTTCCTCATAGTATTCTGTTACCTAGCAACCAACGTGTCTGGGCATTACAAACATGGGACCATAGAACATAGCCCTCACTCTCCCTTAACAATGGAGAGGAGGAAATGCAGTGGGGAAATGACTATAAATCTTCATCAACAACAAAAAACATAACTGCTAAAACTTTGCTTGAGAATGAACACAGTATCCAAAATGTAATGCCGATTTGCATGCAATTTGACTATCTTTCTCAGTGCTTACAGGATGGCATAGTTCTGTGTTCCTGAGTATGTGAATATCTGAAACTCAAAACCAAAATGCAAGAATAGTAAAATTAGGATGATAACAATAATTATTATAGATTCCTTCATATTCCCATTTAATAAATGTTTTTTTCAGTAGATTTCCTTCAGCTTTATTTTCATAAAAAAACATTCATTTAAGAGAAATTGTGAGGCCCTGTGGGAACAATCATCCTTCAAAGCTTTATTCCTTGTAGAATGTAAAACTTTTCAACTTACCTTATATCCCTGGGACAATACGTTTTTTTCAATTAAAAATTGAGAAGGAATAGAGAATGCAATAAAGCAGGTAACAGCAAAAGCTCAAGTATGGAAGTCAGGCTGTTGCTGTCAGAATTGGAGAGGACTAAGAAACTCTAACACCAGCTGGCAGATTTAACAATAGAATCATTGATGAAAGAATGGGCCAAAAGGAGAGGGAGAATAAAAGAGGAGGAAAGGAACAGAGTGCGAGAGCCATGGGGTGGAAACAGAAAGAAGGGATAATGAAGGCAGTGAGCAGGATTGGTTTCCTAGTGAAAAGGTTAATTAAATCTTTCATGGCATGAAATTCTTAAGGAACTACTTTTCTAACTGTGTGTGTATATAGTCATGTGTGTTCTTTGTAAACACACAGAGATGATAATGATTCTCTCCTAATAGCCTTTCACACTAATGCTTGAGAGCATTCTTTTTAAAAAGGACAATAATTTATTTTGTTAAACTCCTTCATGTTGAGTGGAAAGAAGTTTAACACCGCTGACCTGCAAATAAATCTTAGGAATCAGAACTGCTTCTATTTTCACTGTTTAGCTTTAGTTTCGTCAAAATTTAATGACCGCCTACACCACAATTAAGTGAATACACAGAATGTAAACCTTAGAGCCCTATGAAAAAGTGGCAAAAGGAGCCAACTCTCATAAACAATAGAAGAGACAAAACCCACAGGACGAGGGAGCTTCAATATTATTTCAAGGACCAGGAGGCTGATTTTTAAGCTGAAGAAATGATGATAGATCATCCCAGGAGGACACCAACCAATCAGGCAGCAGCAGTTCTATTTGTTTTCAGCCTTTTGTGTGTTTCTCCACGTTAATCTTGCCTGGCTGTCACAGATTCCAGCAGCCTGGGGCAGGTCGGGCTGGGGAAGGGGGTGGAGTTTTTGATGTCAGTCTAAAGGGCCAATGCTGATCAGTATAATCAGGAACACATAGTCTATTCAAGGCATGACAAGGTGCCTCCATCATTGCTACCCTTTATGCCTATCCGTGTGGGTTATGCAGCTTACAGGGAAGGGAGTGAGTGTGAGCTGCAAACACCTTCCTTTTGTTTGTTCAGTATTCAGTCCCAGCCTTGACTTCACAAAGCATTTGATTTACTTGTTTTCAGAATCCAGGGTATTCTGGCTACTGAACTAATTGCAGTAGATCAGATTACAAACTGCAGAAGAAAAAGTATTAATATACTTTTAAAGTGTGTTTATGTAAGAAATCCATCTTCCTAGGCCCTCCGATGCTTAAATAGAATCTTTTAGGCTGGAAAAATAAACAACAGAGGGCAGCAGTTTCTTTAGAACATTTTTTTTCTTTCTGATTTTGTCAGAAAGCAAATGTATATTGTTATTAATTTTCCATATATATTTATATATAAATTTATTAAAAATAATTTTATAAATCAGAGAGAGACAAGAAAATTTGTCACATTTTTCTGTCCTCTGGTCTTAGGAAAAGTTACCAATGGTTTAATTTCCAAATGAAAACATTTCTCCTCCTTTACCAGTGAGTACTGAATTCATTTTGTTGAAATCGGGTAATATGATGCTTCTGTAAGTTGAATCAAAATAATAATGTTAATAATAATAATAGGAACTGTCACGGAACCCACAGAATAATCTCAGTCCCTTCCAGAGAAAATTTTATTGCTATATGACCTATGAAGACTTGAAAGCACTATGAGCCTCAGAATAGGTCTTCATTTTATTTAATACATGTACATTTACTTTCCCATAAGTATGGAGCATAGATGATTCCAGCATTAATGAATTAGCTCTTGTGATACTAATATATGCCACCTGGATGAAATGATGGGCAATATTTGTGATTGAAGAATTAATTCGAAGACAGAAATGTAAAACCCTGCCATTAATAGACCAGAATTAAAGCCCATCCTATAAATCAAACGTGTAATGTTATATCTATCACAAATTGCTGGATGACTTGATTTGCTGTTGAATTTCACTGTTTCTCAGTGCTTTGAAGGCTACATTAAGAAACCTATTATGGGTTGCCCTAGGTTTATGTTTCTTTAGTAAGCGCTTGGGAAAGAAAAACACAAAGATATCTAAAATGCTTCCTGTACCCTCAAGGCATCTACAATCTAGTTAAGAAGATAAAATTTATAACCCCAAAATGACTTCAATTCAAGATAGAAGTAATCCAAGCTCTAGGAAAAAAAACGAGTGAGTCAAACGGGTCTGGCTCTGTGTCCTAAACTGTGTGAATTAAGAGCTTTTAACTTCTAAGGGAAAATAAACCCAAGAAAAGGAAAGAATCAAAAGCAGGCACCAACCTGCCATTGGGTGTAACACTGGACTTAGGACCAGGGTTCTGGCTGGGTCTAACCTTGTCACCAAACACTCACCACAAAACCAAGACTCATCATAGAAAGACTAAACCTCAGTTTAGCCATCTGTAAAAGAACAAAAAATAATCCTAGAAACTCATCTCCTAGGAACTTTTTCAGATCTAAATTAGACGTTTTGGACACACATCATAGTTATGTGTATTTCGATGATGTAGGAGACACAATTTTACATTTTATGGGATAAGGCACTTATTCGCCTGATTTGCTGTTACTACCAATTGCAGTGATCCCCTAAACAGTGGCAGACACCACTGACTGAGCACTTACGACCTGCCTCAATGATTACTTTAACATTTCACTAGGAAATGATTACTATGACCACTTTCAAACTCACAACAGTTAAAACCGAGACCTGAAAAGTTTGCAGGTGGTAGAGTTTAGAACTCGAACCCATTTTTTGCCTCTATGAGTTACCCCTTCTGTTAACCATTTATTTAGACTACTCTGCTAACATTCATAGATCTGCTAGATTTGGGTATTTAAATTGTGTTGCTAAACAATAAGAATTGATGAAGGGAAGATATGAATTAAAAATAAAGAAGGTAACACAGGACTTTCTAGAGCAGAGTATCTTTAAAGGCCATTGAACAGTCTCATTTTACTGATAATTAAACTAAGGCTAAGAAAGGGTAACCATTTACTGCAGGTCACCCACCCAGACGGCCAGGGGTAGCCACGGCACCCAGGTTGGCTGATGCCTATTCCATTCCTTTGTGGTTTGTTTATTCGACTTCTTTGATACCTTAAAATAGAAAAATGTTCAGGAAAGAATAGAGCTCACCAAATTTGCTAATTCCCCAAAAGTTTAAAGGAGAAAGCTCTTTCTATGCCAATCATTGTTACTGAAAATCTGAAGTGTGAGTTGGATTTCCTGCTTTCATAAACATCATAGAACCAAATATATTTTTTGGACTGAACATGCTACAGTGGAGATGGTCATGAATGAAGTAGGATTGATTTGGGTCCCACCCTCAACTAGTTATTTCCTGTGCAAATGTGTAGATAGTCTCATGAAAGCTTCCTAGTGAATCACACCTCTGGATTCATTTCAGTGTGGGGTCCGTCCCGCACTGACTCTGGATTTGGTCATGTGGTTTGTTTCAGTCCCTGGTATATCAGCAAGTGTCAGACAGTAAGGCTTTCACCCTGGGAAAGGCTGTGATAGCTACAGATGGACCCAGTGTAGCCTTCTTGAGCATGAAAGGCCATATGAGAGAGACGTACAACTTGCCTGACCACTGTCATTGGAATTGAGGTCACTTCTCATTCATGTAGCCCAGATGCTTCAATGCCACCTGCCTAATGGAGGCACTACCAGCTATGAATAAGATTAGTATCCTAAGGTAGAAGAGCTTGTCACATAGTGATCTTTTCACGTTCAGGAGGACAGTGTCTCCTTTTCCAGGTCCTACATCTTCAGTGAAAGATTAGCAATGTAGTCTAGTCTAGTCTTAGCTTTTCTCCACCTTTCTATCCCATTGACTTCTATTATCCCATATTTTACAAAGGGTCCTCTCTTCTCCATCCCTTTTGGTTTAGACTTAATGACTCACTTTTGAAAAACAGAATATCTAAAAGAGAAAACCAGTAACTTAATAGGGAGACACTTGGCCAATACCTCCTTATCCAAAGGATTAAAATTCACACACCAGTGGCAAGTCATTTGGATTCACATATCTCCCCCTATAAGGCTACAGGAAGGACACTTTGTCCCTGTGGTATTCTTCCTCAGAAAACATAATCAGTCTAAACATGAAATAAACATCAGACAATCACATGTTACAGGGCATTCTACAAACCCCCCCACTAGTTAACTTCCATGCTGTCAAGGTCATGAAAAAGAAGAAAAGACTAGGAAATGATTGCTAACAAGAAAAGTCTAAGAAGATTTGACAACCAAGTGCAACATGGCTTTTGAGATTCAATGTTTAAACAGAAAGAGGACATAAATGGGGAAAAGGACGGATAAAATGCAGGCAGAAACTAGTTTACTTTGGAAATGGGAGGGGTGTTTATCATATAACCAATGTCACTACTTCCTTTCAAAACACAGAAAAAATAAAAGCCTTAACTGACCCAGAGGGGAGGAATATCTCTGCATATTGCCGGCTCTAAGAAGCAAGATTGTATTATTATTCTACACACACTACACCAAATTGTGGGATTCTTATTGAATTTCAGGGTTTCTTCAAAGCTTCTTCAAAACAGGTTAAAAGGTATAAAGAAAAGGAAGGGAAGGGAGGGAGGGAGGGGAGGCAAAAAAAAAAGACGTGGTGAAAGAAGAGAAATAACATGATTTTATGCTTATTTCATCTTGTTCCATATCTCCTCCTAAACCCATTTCCCATTTAATTGAAGTACATAGAGAAAAACCATTTTCTATGGGGTTAGCTGAAACATCCAGAGGACTGGATTCTAGTTAATTGAAAGTTTACTTACTAACATCTTATAACAACTACCCTATAACTTAAACTATATACACATGTACCACCTTTAATACAACTATTTTCAATAAATACTCATTTTGTTAATGCTACTATGGAATATGCTTAGGTCAATTCTAACAAGTCAAAGATCTTCTAAAAATCAATGTTCTGTACTAATTCTTTTCTATACTCAAATATAAACATAATTGAAGTATTATTGTTTATTTTGCAGACAGATTACTATAGGGTAGTAGACACTGTTATATTGTTTTATCTAAACTGATTTGTATGACAAGATAGACTGGGATGGAGATGGGAGAATCTAAAAATCTGCCTGGGTTTACATGAATAAAAGCTTACAATTTGACAAAAGTGCATCTGCCTCTTTAAATATTCATGAAAATAATACTATAAGGCCTTCACTCTGTGGGGGTGTTTACTCTCTTTTCAAGAGTTGAGTTCTGCAAATGTGATAATAAAAGGTTGGCATATGATACTGAATAATGCTATTGTGATGGAGAAAAAAAAGATTCTGATGGAAAGCTGCATCATCTGTGCCTTTTGAAAATTTTTTTTTGAAGCCACATTGGAAAAAGATCAAGAAATGCCACTTGGCAAATAAGATAAATTAGACCTAACAATGTAAGGAAATAGAGACAGACAACCAGGAAGAATGTGCTAGTTTCCAAAATGTCACCTATCCAATGGGTCACACTCTGAATCACATGACAAGGGCTACTCCCTCCCAATAAATGATCATCTTCCAGTGAGAGAAATGATGATCGATTCACAAAATCAATTGTCCTGGGTTGTAAAGAATTCATGCTTGAGGTCCAAGTATGTATTTTTCTAGAAACCCAACACTGGATAGCTGACTTCAAGGATGATTATATTCAGCCTCCCAGCAGGGGTCACTAAGCTAATGATAAATATAAGGTCTATCATAATACGCAGTCACTGTTTCCATGGACAACATGAGGTTGGGAAATGATGTCGAAGATTCTGCTGGGAAAGTTTTGGATAAAAACACATATTTCTTAGCCATATATGATAGCATTTACATAGAGTCAAATGCAATAATTGTACTTTTGTATGTTTACAGAAAGTCTACAGCTGCTAGCCTTTAAATTTATATACATTTAAGTGTGGTGGGATATTCAAATACTATTAATACATAGAAGGAGATCTGACAATGAATAATTAATGTCTGTCCAATGATTTTCCTTAAACTTTTTACCTAAATAACTTGAACATAATAGAGGCAACAGCATTTCATTTAGAGATAGCCTGATTTCACTGAAGACTCGTTTGTTATTTAAGTCAGTCTTCATTTCCAGAGGGCACATAGGTCACCTCATTTTAGTATTCCATCCACAACATTTTTGTACTCCTTGATGCCAAAATCGTTTTGTTTGCTCTGCTCTTAGGTTAGTAAAAGGGAAGGGCTGAGATCTTTTATTTGAAAATATACTTCACTTGAATCTATCCTAAACCAGTATCTAAAATTTAGAAGATGGTAACAAACAAAAGTGGCTGCATCATCTTGTCAGTCAACAAAATCAAGATATTTGCCAGGGCCGAAGAGAACCTAAATGAGTTCACCCCTGGTCCCTCCCTCACCTTGACTAGTTAGTTCACTCAGGAATACTGGCTCCTGGGTGTCTGAAGCACACATCACACCATAACCTCAGGACCTTAGTATCTGCCCTTTCTTCAGGGGAAGCAGTCTCCCCCCACAGACATTTGAGAAGGCAGTCCCTTCACCTCATTTGATTGTCTCCCCAACTGTTACTCCTCAGCAACAGATAGAAAGAGTACCACCGCATTTCTCTCCACTCCTTTTCCATTTGCCTTTCTTCCAAGCACTTCCACCACCTATTTCATCTTCCAGGTTTATTTGCTATGTATTGTCTACCATTCCCCACTGAAATAATAAGGTTATGGAGGTAGGAGTTTTATCTTTTTTGTTTTCTGCTGAAGAACTCGCACCAAGACCCATGTCTCCTACAGTATAAATTCAGTAAATATTTGAAATCAATGAAAAAACAAACAAGTCACCTAAAATATATAGTATGTAGCCTTCAATTTGAGGCAGAGCAAAAGAGATGTGAGAAACAGGACCACAGACCCTTAGATCTGACTGAAGAAATATAAGTGTTGAGCCCAAAACAATGTGCTGCAACTCTACATCTTATCTGTATCAAATCCACCAACCAGAAGATGAGCTCTTCTTCACTTATAGAAAGAAAAGCCTTCACCCGGGTCAATTTAGACATTGGAAATATTAGCTTTATTCAATCATCCATGATATGAGAAGCTGACAGACAAAAAATGTCCCAATCTGTCCCATTTGCAAAAGACAGAATCGGGGGCTGACTCATCATTCTAGACTCATGAAATTTTAGAGTCTGATGTTCTTATTCCATTTTGATATTTATTCTTTCACCTCTAACTCCTGGACTGGCACATCAGATGCTTTCCAGATGAGAGATCATTTCGTGAGCTAACAGCAATTAATTAAATTTTCCTTTTCTCGTTTCCGGCAATTTCAAAACACAAAGATGCGAAAATGCCCCTTTTTTTTTTTTTTCTCTGTTTTTTATCCATGAATCATAACTTTCAAATCTGAAATCTTCTCTTTTTTTCATTCTCCCAAACTTCAAATGAAGCATTGGGTCCTCATTTATTTAGAAAATTATAGAAAATAAAAATGGAAGGGAGGAGTGGGGCTGCTCTGGAATTTAAAAGCATCAAGGATTTTACCTATATCCCATTCTCTATCCAACCTCTATTCCAATGAAGAAATAATTAATGCAAATATTCTTGCTTGACTTTGCAGGGGCTGGCAACCTTACACCTCCCTCCTGCTTTGTGAGATTCATTCATTTTTTACCCCCCACCCGCTCAGGAAAGAAAAACAGTGGGGCAAACGAAGGGGTTAAAAAGACACCCCTTAATAAATGTGTTTAATAGCTGACATGTCTTCTTTCTTTTTGTTTGAGTACACTGGCACATACTCTGCATGACATTGTTCACTTTGAAGTGGTTTCCATTGTTCTTTTACCAGGCTCTGTCAAGGCCTAAGAGACAGATGACCTATCAAATACTTCGTCCTTTGTCTTCCAACCTCCTCCTCACCACCCTTAATTTCTTTTTTTCTTTTTTCTTTTTCTGAAAAGGAACAATCTGCTCTCCCTCTGTCTCTTCCTCCTCCAGGGATAGCAGTTGGTAAGCCTGGGCCCTCCCCAAGCCAGGGGCTGTTATGCAGAACATGTCTGGATCCCAATTATCCAAGGAGAAGAAGTGCATAAATTAGTAGATCATGTTTCTAAAGCTGTCAGGGATCAGTTGTTCTTATTTCCTGACACTGTCAGAGGGGAGAAGGGTGCCACTAAGATGACTCCCACACCCCTGTTGCTCCTTGCAGATGAAGAGGTCCTCCAGCTTCTGCCAGGTCTGAGCCAGCAATAGGCTCATATCATTCCAAACTTACATCAGAGCTTTAGAAAATAAAATAGAAGTGGTTCTGTAGTTGGAAGGCAAGTTTTGGCTCAAATAGTGAAGACAGAATCTGCCAGCAATGGCAACTGCTTCATGAATGACTGGAATACTTAGATTGAGGCTGCCTGGATGGCATTGGAGCAGGGGACTCCAACAAGGGGTGAGAATTGGGAAAACCAAGCCCTACTACCTGCAAAGTTACTTCTAGTCCTGGGAAGGCAAGTAAGCTGCACTGATGAACACTGAGCTTCTTCAGATCTTCCAGAAAACACCCATTTCCGAGGGTTCTGTTCTTCATCCAGGTCTACAGTGTGTGAACAGGAATGTGCTCCCGTCCATACTCTACCTGGTGGATGTAGGTCCCATCTTTGCCTCTTCCAAACTTTGACACAGAATCTACCTCTGGTATGATCTACATCATTTGTATAGAATTTGTCTTGTATTAGATGTTATTAGATGAGCCACACAACCAAAAACAAATCTACACATATATACACAACTATCTGAGATAGAATATTTAAGATTTTTTGCATCAAAATACTGAGGGTTATCATCTTACAAAAAAACGTTTTCTTTTACAATTTAGCTCTTTATAGTATAAGTATAGAGCATACTTAGAAGAATAGACGCTCCCCAAAGAGAGTAGGAGTGACAAGTTACAATCTCTGACTGGTGAGGTACTAACACATTTTCTTTTCCTATACTTGGTGAAATTTAGTTAAAATAATTTAATTGAATAAAGGAACTCTTTAATAGTCAACAGTGTTTTCACAGACAAAAATTAAAATCAAATTTTGAATTCTACTCTATTGATTGGCAGAAGCACATCATAAATGCTTCCTTTCTGTCCAGTCTATACAAAAGACTCTGTTACTGCCTTGTGGTATTATTGCAAATGGGTGTAAATGAGGAAGCAAACCCCTCTGAGAGCAAATTCTAGTACTGCTTTTTGTTTCCCAAACTGATCATCAGTCATTACATTTAGTATCAGATCTGATAAGTCCTCGTCTCATATCAGAAAATCACTATCTATTGTTAGGCTCTATGACTGTTTCCAATTCTCCCTATATGGAAACGTCACGATGCTTTCAATCACATAAGAGAATTGGATATAAATGAAGTATGTAAACATTCTCAAATTAATGGTGAATTAATTTGAGTAAGTGAACATTTGCGGATCAAGGCACTTGATTTAACTCTAGACTCCTTTGATAATTCAGGCATCCTAAAAAGTGTCAGTTTCATAGAAGGGAAAGGAATGGCTCACGCCCAACATAAATAAGAAATGCTTATTCTGTTACCATTGATCTACATGAGAAATTAGGCTTTTGACTTACTTATATTTGGCTGATTAAACTTAAAGTTTGCAGTAAGCTATAATTACCAAATATCACCTGTGACTTCATGCTTACACATGGTATTACCACATCACTACAAATATGGAGCTATTGTTTTTCAATAGATGGTATAATTCAGCCTCCGATTATCTAAACAGTTACAATTCACTAACTTCTGGATGACATCCAAAGTCTTCAAGCACATCTGCTCCACACACCAGCAAAATGTACAGCAGCGAGAGCAGCATAATTCAACACAACAATTTAAATATTTTATATAATTAATGATATGTAATTAAACTTAATGTAATTACATTTGGGTTCTCTGAGGTAACTATTTTACAATTAGTGATTCATCAACAAATAGCTTTTCTAAGGCATAGCACAGCTTTTCCTAGAGCAGGAAGTGGCACCCAGAAGTGTCCTCGTTACAGTAAATAAATTGTTAGCGCAAAACTAAACATTTTAACCCATCAGCCCTCTGCTTCTGGTAGTTAGAGACAAGAGGTCTTTTCATGCCAAAGCCATAGATCAACCTAAATGTTCATTTCTTTGCCTTCAGCTTGCTGGAAGTTGGGAAAGGGAGAAGAAGATTCAATCACTAGGTGGCCTTTTTCATAACTTTAAAGTACTATCATCAAAAGATCCATAAAGAAAAGTCTCAACATTCTACAGTATGTCCCAACAGGATCTATGAATATTATCTAGTCTCCTCCCTCACTTCTTTGGGTCAGGAATTTGACAAGGAGATGGCGGAAGGGTAACTACTGCCTTCATTGTGGATATTTTCACAGCACTCAAAGGGAGACCCCATGACTGACTCAGTTAAACAAGTATCTACATCATATAGCCAAGTTATGTGCATGGTGATATTGTCATTTGCAATTCTGCTTTGCAACATTTGACCAATCAACCCAATTTACGGAAGAAATACATGATTTAAAAATATATGCTCTCCCCAGATTTGCTCTAATTCAAAAGAATTATTGAAATATTCTTTCACACGGAAGGCTCACATCTGTAGCTGTCTAGCTCTCCAGAGTTGGCCTTTTGAGGCTATGACTCTGGAAAGAATCCAGATTTCTTCTCTCTCAAAATAATTTAGTCTTTTTCTGACTTGTTCATGCCCAAGATAAAGCTTCCTTTATTTCTTTTGAGAATTTTTTATTAACAGCAAAGTATTACATGTCCACAATAAATGTCAAATTAAACTTCCAAGCCATGATGATAAAATAACCATCTCCTTACACATCTTTACTCAGACAAAAATGATAGCTTTCAGTAGTGTTCACACTCATTGTTTTTTTACCAGTTGGTTCTACCAGTTTTTATTTCTTCATATTCTTATTTCTTGATTTTCACTATGGATGGTGAGAATGTGGTTTTAGTTGTTTTATACATCATCTGGTCTGTCGGAAAAAAAAAAAGAAAACAACTCCTCTTTGTATACAGTACAATTTTGAAAATATTCATTAATACACTCACCTGACTATTTTCATTTTAAGTCACATAGTTACAATGATTAAATATCCTTTCCTATATAAATATTTATTTTGGATAGGGTTAACTATATTTTTTTTATTTGCCTATCTAGGTAATTATCAGTAATTAAGCCTCATACTCTTTCACAAAATGAAATCTTTCTTCCAATGAAAGTGAACACATCAGGGATCATTTAGGGGCACCCCCTCCTGTCCTACTCAAATACTGGCAGTCTGCTACTCAGCTGTGATCTAGAATTTCCCCTTCTAGCACCATCCTGAGAATTCCTTTTGCATCTTTCCTGCTGAGGGTTCTCTTTCCTCTGGATCCTGAAATTTCTTTGTTTATTCTTCCTCTTTTAATAGGCTTCCTGAGAAAGAGTGCATAGAAGGTAAACTTTGAGACCTGAATGTTAGAAAAGACTGTACACTTATTTAAAATGTTGCTGCAGATCAAGTCCTACTTCAAAAACAATTTCTTTGAATAGACTGAACACATTCTTCCTTGGTCTTCATTTTATTAGTGTTGCTATCCAGTAGTACAAGTCTTCTCTGATTCGTTTTTCTTTGTATGTGAATGTTTTGTTTTTCTAACATGCTGATACCTGAACTATTTATCCAAAAAGTTCTGAAGCATCATCATTATGTCTCTTGGAGTGAATCTTTTCCACTTATTGTGCTGGGCACTCAACGTGCCCTTTTCAATCTGGAAGCTCATGTCCCACTTGAATTATTTCCATCATCACTTCCTCTTCCTCAGTTTTCTGGATTTCTTTGTGATGAATGGCTGCTCTTCACAGCTTAGATGTCCTTGATGGTAGTGGTCTCAAAGTCTTGTCCACAGCAAAACTTGCATCACCTGGGAACTTGCTGGGATACTACAGGGGTTGAACATGAGACTTTCTGACTCAGAAACTATGGGGGTGCATTCCAGCAATCTCTGTTTTACCAAGCCCTCCAAGTGATTCTGAGGCAGGTAAAAAATTCCAGAATGACTGTTTTAGAAAGATTTATTTTTTGTTCTTACTATCCACCTTCTTTGTCTTGATCATCTTCTTGTGAGCGATTTCCTTAATGTTACCCTCCAGTCCTTCTATCGTAATTTGCGTTTTTTCGTTCTATCAGGAATACCAGGTTTCGATAGCTGAGCATTTTGCTTATTCTTTGAATATTCTTTCCCTCTTATTTTACAGCTGTATGTCTCTTGCTTTGTATTCTGTTATCCCATATTATTAATTCAAATTTTACTTTCCTTGTTTTAAGAGGATTGTTTGTACCTGGTTTCTGTTTCTTTTGGATTCCTTTTGATTTGTTGGTTTTGCTTTTTCGACTTTGTTTCTAAACTTTCACATTTTGCTGACCTTTGGCTATCCCTATCTATCCAAAAGTGAAGAAATAGAAAATAAACTCTGAAAATTCTGTGTGCACAGGTGGGAACTGTCAATTGCGGGCTTCCCTCCAGCTATTTAATAAGAACTCTCAAAGTCACACTGATAGATCTTATCTTTTGTGTAGACAGACCAGTTTCTCAGAGAGGATTTCTCCAATTTTACATGGAGGGATGGGGGTGAAAACATTCTGGTAGGCAATATGAGAAGAATCTAAAAGAGGGACAGGGTTGTAGGATCTCAGCATTTATTTTGCAGACTTTCTGCTTAATCCCCTATTTTATGTGTAACTTCCACTTCTACTATCACCTGTTTCTGGGATTCCTAAAAACTGGTCCATTCAGATTTAATTTCACTACAAAGTGGGCATTTGCTTTTTTGCTGGAGTAGGAGATGTCCAGTTTCTCAGCTCTGGGATCAGCAATGATCTGTAGGTCAGAGTTTCCACATCCAACCCTCTCATCTACTTGTTTTCCATCTTCTTCCACACCCTCATGCTTAGATTCTCCTGCTGCCTCCATGTACAAGCTGTCCTGGGGTTATGCACATTTGTGATTGCTCTGCATTATGCTGTGGTTATTTGACCTCTAATACACTTCTGATTTGATCACTGTTCATTCATTCACTTCACAGCTTCCCAAATGTGGATGTCCTCTCCTATTGCTGCTCTCTTAATCCCCTCTTTTGCTGCCTTGGAGGTTATTCTATCAGTATTCCATTTTGGCACGTTAGCACGAGAGAGAGTATAGTGCTGAACTTGTGTGTCAGTATCTGATGCGGCCCAGAGTCCTGCTGGGTTGGAAGATACCAGTGAAGGCGAATCCTAAAAACACAGCCGAGACGCCTTGCTACGCCGGAAGTGCTTGCACGTGGGTGGGGAGGTGGGGACCGTGGGGATGGCTGGGGTGGAAGGGCCTCACTCTCCAGCTGGCGGCATGTTCCTTTTGATGGAGAAGGCCAGCGAGCCCAGGACACCCTGATTCTCACATGTGCCAACAAGCCTGTGAACATCATGGTGGCCTGATGCTCAAAAGAGAAAGCCTTGCTCCCTCTGCTGCATGAATATCAAGTCACACAAACACACAGCTAAAACCTCAGGGTTGACGGTGACCTACAGGCAAGAGTGAAATGTGTTCTCTTCAATGTGTGAGTCCCATCAGAGCTGCATCACCAGGAGCCCAGGGTGACCCTCAGATTCGTTTTAGGCTCGACTCCCTGGCATTGTGCCCCTGACCAAAGCGGGGTAATTCAGTAATCATACTTCGGTCCCAGTGCCTCCCAGATGCAGGCAATCAGCTCGTGTTTCTGCTGTACTTCCCTGTTCCGGTGGCTTTGGGCTGGAACTGGTTATCACTCGGGACTTTCATGGATTCTCCCTTTCACACGTCTCATTGCAGGAAAAGGCAGAGGGGGCGGCGGGAGAGAAGCAACAGGTGCATAAAAGCTACATATTTATGGAAATTCCTTTTGTTGTCAGGCAAATCCGAAGTAACTCAGCAATATCGCGTAAAAATGGGGCAAGGAATTGGAAGGCCCTCCTTCACTCTATTTTTAAACAGGCCTTCCAGTATGTCAGCCAATCAAATAAAGGTATGAGGTGGTGCCACAAGAAAAACACTGAAGTGCGACTCTAATGAACCCATTCCAGATCGTCTCTGCCGTTGACTGGCTAATCGTCTCTGCCGTTGACTGGCTGACCAGGATTGAGCAGGCAAAATCTTCGAGATCACTTTCAAATGCTCATAAATCTGAAATGGTTAGACTCACACAAATCACTAAATCTGTAGATTTCATTGCTCTGACTGGCAAAATGAGATGACAGACTAGATACTACCCATTCTGTTTTCCACATGCTCCTTATCATTCCTTCAATGATATTTCTTAGTATACATCCATCCTCAGTCATTATGCTGGTTGGGAGGAATGTACAGTGTTGCAAGGCTTGGGGTAGCCCCTCTCACCCCACTTGTATTTTTTAACTGTACTTTACCTTAAAAAATGGACTCTAAAACAAGAAGTGCATTGGGTTCAGTGACTCAGAAGCATCGGTGGAGCTTTAGTGAAAACATAAGTGTAGCATAATTGGGAAGCTAAATTACGAAAGGCATTCCAAAGCTCAGGGCATCTGCTCATGGTGAGCAGCTGAGCTTGTTTTGGACGGGTTCATTTGGTTCCTGACTATATGAGTTCTTATCAGAATGACTTTTTCGATTAAAAATTTAAATAGCTTAAGCCAGTGAGGCATTGCACAAATACAAATAAAAAGTGGTACATTAGAGAATGCCAGTGAGCTTTGTCACTACTGGATGAAGAGACTCAGTTTAGTGTCTGAAAGCAATCTCCTATAAGGCCTGATCTTTGGAAGATAATCAGTGGCTTCCTCTAGGCCAGAATGGTTTTTTGTTTTGTTTTGTTTTGTTTTGTTTTTGGTTACTTGGTCCCAGTGTTTTCTTTATGTAGGGCCCCTGAGGAGAAGATTAAGGTATTCTGGATTATCATTGATTCCAATGAAAGGTTTATTTTTTAAACTTTGAATATCAACTCATGAAGTTGTAGCTGTTTTGTGGAAAATCTAGTTTGTGATTGTTGCTTAAACCCTTTACTGATTTTCCTTTATTCCTGTTTTACCTCCTCCTCGTCCCTGTGGTAAAGAAAGGTAGATAAATCTTTTCTAGCAAATGGTAAAAAGCTGGGCATTTATCAAAGAGCAGATTGCCACAGGCTAAAACATCATCATTCCAGGGAACTTTCTTTAAGTTGTAGATTAATACCAAGGTACTCTTTCAACTTTTAAGCAGACAACAACTACTTTTGAAGGGCAAGCAATTAATTGTGTTGAATAGCAAATACTTATTTAAACTCCATAGGGATCAGAGACATCTGGTTAAAAAAAAAAAATTGTATAGTATAGCCACTTTCAGTCACAGTTTTATTTGAATGGTCTAATACTAACAGTCATACAATATGAAGAAACGGTCTCATCCAGAATGAATGATTCAGGTAAATTACTTGTAGTTTTCCCCCTCCCAATTACTATACAGAAAAATACTTGTAAAAAAAAAAAAACAAAATTCTGCTACAGTTTTCTCATTAAATGGTATTCCAATTACATGAAGGAGTATAGAACTACAGAGGAGGAACTTTTAACCTCATCATGTTTTTTTAGATTAATTAGGAATCAGTATTTTGTAATCATGAGAGTGTGGAACTAGAAGATGAAGAATCACTTTTGAGTTCTGGGTCAATGACACAAACTCAAAGTATGTAACCTGCAGATGTGATCACTTATGCTCTGATTCAGATGTGGTGAGAGGGACCCATACTGTGCACAGAGTATATAGATTAAAGGTTTATGTAAAGATGGAATGCATTTGTGCAAGAGTCTGGTTAGTTCATCACATGTTCAAAAGTGTAAGCCAATGACTTTTCACAAACTAGGGCCCTTTTGAGAAACAACTGCAACTTGAATGAAAACTCAGGATGAACCTTGGCACCTTTTTCTACCTATGAGAGATGTATGGCTAACAGGAAAAAAACTATTGATGGCTCCACTGAATTCACAATCCCACCTCACCCATAAATTGGTTTTGTAGCACTAAAATGGACCCAGAGTTTTACTTTCCTGTGTAAGGACTAACTCAAACTAGTGGCATCCTGAACACTGGAAACGGATGAGTGGGTTCTCCTCCCTCAAACACAACTAAGAGACAAGACTGTCACTCAACTGGCTGAGATCTAAAGCTGGAATCACTTCCAGTCAAAGAGCAAAGAAAGTACAGAATTATGAGATGATAGTGCTGTGTGTGATGATTAATCAGTGCTTAGATCATTTTGCATTGTCAAAATTAAGACCTAGAAAAGCTAAGTGATGTATAGATAGTATCATTCAGTTCATCAAACCTAGTATTCATGAACCAGGAAAAATGTTTGGCACTAAGATAAAATAGGAAGAAGACACAGTCTCCACCCATGAGCAGGTCACAATCTCAGGCAGAAATAAATGTGTAAACAAAGAACTACTATGCAGTATCTCCAACCAAGATGGGATTAGGACATGCATCTCTAGGCCACTGACCTCCAGTGAGGTCTCTTCAGTAGGCTGAAACCTGGCCCTAAATGAATCAGATCTGCTTGAAGGAAGACAGGCAGACAGCAGTGAAAGGAAACATCATTTCAAGCACGTTGCCGTCATCCATAAGAAACGCAGGAGCCCTGCTGGTTAAAATAAAACTCTGGCCATTAATATAATATATGATGATCACTTGCACTGGGGAAACCTTGACCTTCAACGATGGGGTCTTTGGAAAATCATTTCTAGTTCAGAATCCCAGGCAAAGCCTCAGCCAGCACTGAAATGCAGCCACCACTACGTGGTGGAGACTGATAACATCATTTCCACAAGCAACCTTCCACCAGAAGAAGTCAGGAAGAGAAGGGACACGGCCACTGGAGCACTTGTGCAGACTGGGAAACTGCTCTGGCACTAGCTTCACGCACACTGTGGAGGCTTTGGAGTCACGGGTGTCGTGTCTTGAGCACTGGTCAGAGAAAGCTTGTTTCTGTTTTTGTTTTCCATCTCAGCACAGACCTGAGCTGGCGGCACAGTGCTGGGTCACTCACTTTCCTCCCTGTCCTGCCGTTTCTCCATCAGAACATAAGGGGGAAAAACAAACTCATCTGACCACATGTTACCTGCATGCATACGGTGGGCACAGAACACAATTTCTAACTATCTCCCCAGAAGAGCCACAACAGGACAGCGTGATGTCCGAGAGATCTGCAGGTGACATTTCTGGCCCATCATGGATGCAGACGTGAATTCTCATTTTTTTCTAGAAGTATGAATTTATGTTTAGAAAGTCACTCTCTGATACATTCTTCTTGGGAAACTCTTGGTGGTAAATAAATGATGGTGCTTATAACTAAAAATAAGAGCAGAAGAAAAGAAAAACACAGAAGTCAAGGCTTTGACCTTACTTTTATTATAGTCTTATCAAAAAGATTGTATCAAGCCTGTGCCTGGAGGCCAGGATCATAGTAAGTCTCCTTGCTGGCCCACAGAGGGTAGTACTGGAAATCCTTTCCATTTGGACTTCAATGTGTATGGAAGTTATATTACAAAAGATAGCAGAAGACTCAATACAGAGGCAGTGCTCATAGGGATAAAGCATGGGAGAGGAACTTTCAAGGGTCAGATTTTTGAGAACTAGTAGAGGGGAGTGAAGTCATGATACTATCTTCTCTGATTATTGATGCACAAGGTAAGGAATGTTCAGAGTGTGTGCACCACGTCACATAGAGGTGAGAAACTGTCCTCAAATGGCCTGGGGTTGTTCAAAAGGATGCTGAACCATGAGAACATGAGGGACCTTGATTTTGAAGGACAATGAGGTCCATCTTGGAAAACCACAGAAATCAGTATCTTATGATCTTCTTAGTTATACAAATGGAAGCTGTGTGTTCCCAGAAACACCAGTATTCCAGATCTATAAAATGGAGTATATAAAATAGATTTTTCACTGGTATCATTGGTGCCCATCCAGTAGGAGTGAGCCTTTCATAAATGCATTATAATAGTATCACATGAGCCTGGACAACACTGCTCTAAGACACTGACATTGAAAGATGACTGTTTCAGGATAGTCTGAAAAAGTCTCATGAAGAAGTGGTTCTTCAGTCAGAGCTGAATTCTGAATGTAATTAAAGTAAATTGGAGAGAAGGAAGGATTTCTTGGGAGGGGAAACAGGGTAAGTAAAGACACAGAAATGTCTAAAAGACGGGAATTCAATGCACGAATGATCTGTTCCAAGTGGAGGGAGCATGTTGGTGATCCTCAGTGGGTGAAATGACATTGTTAGAGCAACAGAATAGATAAAGCAGCTCACAGGACAGATCCTCACTCCACCTCTTCTCCTGGGTACCTAAGGGACTGCTCTCACAGGAATTCCCATTAGATACCCAGCAACACACAAGTTGAGACAGGACGTAGTTCTCCTAGTTTGTGAAATTTCAGACACAAAAAAAATCATTCACCCATTGGTACCACTACAAGATCAGAACTCAATTTATCAACTTGGCATTTTTGTAGTAAGTTTTTGCTACCTGTGTATGATATACATACTTCATTTCAAATGCCCATATACAAAGAATTATGTGCACTGATATCACTTAAAAATTCACTTTATCATTTTGTGAATGTAATAATTGGTTGAACTACCTTCAAACATGATAGCTATGTCTACTTAATTCATATAACACTATAAACTTTGTAATATGTAAAATAGCAATACTATATATTATACATATAGTGTGTACAAATGCATAGCATGTATCCATATGACATATAGATACATATATACATATGCACACACATATATGGAGGGAAAAAGTCTTTTTCAGCACTTGAAAAAAGTCTATCAGACTTTCAAGAATACAAGTATTTATCATGAGCAATCTAAAGAACTGAGAAAAAGTGTGTCACTGAACATCTTAAAGATTTTTTTTATTTTCTTACTATTACTTTATTTTTATATAGAATTTAGACCACAGCATTAAGTTCTTATTCAAGAAAAAATCTGTGACTTTGTAATACAAGTGTATGCTTTAAAAAAATCATCATTTAATTAATTGGCATATAAAACAGTTTTTTTACAGGCTATTTTTAACACTGCCTTAAATAAAAACGGACGTTTCTTCTATTTTGGAGGTTTTCAATAATAGGAAAAGTAAAACAAATCATTTCTTCCATAACACAAGGAAGACACATAAGTAAGCTGCAGAAACTTATCTGTGCAGTTGCCCAAGGTCACAAAAAGACAATCTTTATTGTTTCCAATATGCCACTGAGACTCCCCCTTTTTCAATGAAGATAAGAAACAGCTACAGCTCAATTATTAATTTGTCAAAGCGTTAAATAAGAGAGATTTCACCTCCTCTTAAGACTGCCTGGCTCAATGTTCACCCATGACAAGTAGGCTTAACAAGTCCCCCGTGTCTCATTTCAACCAAGCAGCACTTGTTTTCAACAACTGTGCTTGAAAGAACTTTAATTTACTGTTGTGGGTCTATGTTCTTCCCCTCTCTCCTTAAAAAAGGAAGAAAAAGAAAAAAAAAAGGAACATATAAACAAAGGCAGAGTGGCTGTGATTGAATGGGTTAATGAGAAAAGGCACAGATTCAACAATCCAATATGGCACATTCAACGTCAGGAACACTTGCATTCCAGAAGTCAGCAGGGACAAATTTATTTTTGTGCTGCAGAATGGAGGGTTTAATGCTGGGTGGTTTATATTTATAGCAGCTGCAGATAAACAATAAAAGCAGTTGAGTAAAGCATGTGGAATATACTTGAAGAAGGGACCTCAGACATGTTGGAATGTGAAGCATTCTCAGGTTGTTTCAAAAATCATATGTCTGGGAGTTTGGGGTCTCCCAAGTTGGGTTCCCAAATTTGACCCTGAAGAGAAGAGGAGGTACTTCAAGAGATGAAGTGTAACCTTAGTGCCTCAGAATGTAACTAACTGTGTTTGGAGATTAAACTCTTTAAGCAGGTATTACGTTCAAACCGGATACTATCAGGGGTCCTAATTCAATCTGACGGGTATCTGCCTAAGAAGATGACATCTGGACACAGAGATGAGTCCGCACAGGCCATGTGAGCACACAGGGAACAAGAGAAGAAGACAGGCGTCAGAAGGGAGGTCTCCCAAACCTGCTGGACCTTGATTTTGGATAGTTTAGACTTTAAAACTGTGAGAAAATAAATGTCTGTTGTTCAACTGGTGTGTGGTATTCTGCTTTGCTAAAACTAGGGTGGTGTAAGTGATTCTTTCCGCTCAGCCCTGCACTGCCATCATCCTAGCCCACAGCCAGAGTGTATTATCAGAGCTAATTATGACTGAACTAAAGACTTAAATGTGTCACACTCCTGTCCCACCTATATCATCTCATTCTTGCTGTTGTGATGAGATGTTTTCTCCTTAATCGTCTACAACTCCAGGTCACAATACTCCTCATGGACTTTGCTGGCAAGAACTACTATGCACTGTTCTATCTACATTATGTAGGGAATTTGATCTTTAATGGTACAACCTGATAATAATTTCAATGTTTACTCATAAGCGTGACTCTTTAGCCTCTGATAAAATGAAGGAATCATTCATCCAGCAGGAGCGATCTCATATAAGTAAAGCTAGGAAAACTGGTGGAGTAAAGTGTATCCCTTTGAAACTTCAGTTTACAGTTTATCACTGAAGAGAAATTGTACAGTGGCTTCCAGCTCTGGGTCTTAAAAGGTAGATGAGGATGCAAGAAACAGAAAACTGCTCCATGTGATCTCTTGAACAATAAGAGGGGAAAGGTTATCTGCTTAAATATTTTCAGTCTTAGGGTGACAGGGATAAAATAATGATCAGCACCCTCATTCTGACAGTGTGGAGGTGAAAGATATAGAATAACTGGCAGATGAGAAAGAAAGTAAACAAGTCAATGATCAGAGTGGCAACATTTCTACTTATGTTTGGAATGTGTTTCCACCTAGGAAAAAACCCCTAGTCATCCTTCAACTCTGTAGACTTTGCAGTCTCTCCTTGGGTGAATCTCCTTGAACTCCAGAAAAAACATACTGTCACAGTCCTTTGTTCATGCTTCAATAAGCATTGATCAGATCAGGTGGTAACTGATTCTTTTTTACAATAACAAACTTATTATTTCTTTTGTTTACCTTGCTGTATTCATTTTAGGATACTGAAATCATATCTCCATCTGTGTCATGTTATCCACTTCATATCACACCCACTACCAGTTATAGTGCCCTTTACCACCATCTTGGTTTTTTTTTTTTTAACTTAATTAGAACATTGATTTAAGATGCATTGATATTTTATATACCACAAAGAAAGATATTGGCCCCTAGCATGCACCTTCTTGTCACATGGAGCTTAGATTATAATTATTAAAAGAGTTCTTTTAAATTTGTTCAGAAATAAATTCTTAAACACATGTCACTCTAGTCATACATGAAAAGAAAGCAAAAACAAAAATATAAGTAAATTATTTCTAGAACTTTTACATATTCAGAGACTAACTTAATCACTTTTTTTGAGTCAGTTTGGATAGCTGTGAGTTTTTGCGTAGATCAAGGGACTTCTGCAATACCCTATTAAAATAGTACTTCTCTCCTATGTCCAGAGTTTTCGTCCAAATCTCTGAGTCAATCAGTAAGGTCTGTGCATTTGCACCAGTGATCATTACACCACATCTTCCACCTGCCCATCAATAACTGTAATATCCCAGAATGGTAACATGAAAAAAGTTCCTCTTAGAAACAATGACATATATTACTACACTACCAATTGCTGAAGAACAGAAGTGACCATCCTCGTGGCCCTAAGGCACTAGAGTCTTTCTCGACTTTCTGTGATTGAGGGCAGGATATGTTTAGCTCCTTGAAGTGACCAAAGTAACCCCAACTAGCGTACCAAAAACACAAGAGAAATGCGAAACCAGAAACACTCTTGCTGAGTTTTTCTTGTAAAAAGGGGACTGGGGGCTGGGGGTAGTGGGCTAAGGTGTTTGTCCATTGAATCTGGAGAGATTTCATTTCTAGGCGAGAGCACTAGGCTGTTCTCACTGGGACACAGCAACCTTGCTCCCAAGCTGCCCACCAGTCTGTTCTGACCTACTCCAGGGTGCGTGCTTGGAGCTCACTCCTGCTTCTTTGAATGGATTTTCTTCCTTGGTCAATGAGCATATGATGACAAGATGAAACCTCTGCAGTGACTGATGCATTAGGTCTAGGCTTCCACCTGTCGCATCAGGCTCCCGTCCTCATGGCTTCATCCACACTTTAGGAAGCCACCTTACTTGAATCGATGGAAGCACTTTCTGTTGCCAATCCGACCTCCCTCCAGCGGTTTTACCAACTCCTCCAGCTCCTGAGAGCTCTGCTGATCTTGCCCCGCTCTTTGCTAAGCCTGCACTTATCCCCACTTACAGCTTCCCCACTCTGGAGCCAGTTCATGCCTCGGCCTCTTTTTACTCTTTCTGCCTTGCATTGTAGGTATTAAGTGTGAGTGCATCTTGTTATCCCTGGTTCATAAAGTCAATTACTGAGTTGTCTCTTCTTTGCATTTCACACCATCTAAGGGCTGGAGCTGCAGGAACATTCCTTAAACACTTTACGGTTGAATGAAAGAATGCTTACATTTGCTTCATTGTTTAGGGAATGGATATATAAGATGCATTATATAATATGTTGCAATACTGCACATTAGATAAGAGGAGTAAATAGACTCCAAACACATAATTTATGCTATATATATCAAATAAGTTTGTATATACAGATGTATATATATGGATGTGTGTAATGTGTATACATATGTGTATATATGCATGTGTATATGTGTGTTTATATGTGTGTGTGCATATATATATGTATATATATTTGCCTAGGGCCAGAGGGAAGGATAAATAATAAGGTAAATGATAATGAAATGGCAGTCCCCCGCAATCTTTAGCCTTCTCTCTACCTTTTTATTTTCAAACATCCTGAAAGTAGCATGCTTATAAGGAACATAAGTGTTTTTAATACTGTTATTTATCATGTAGTATTTTGAAATTGAAATTAAAAACAGATTTCTTACCCTTGAATAGTTGCCAGGGTCCCTTCTATTTTGGTACATGAGACAAAGGAAAAAGGATTATCATATCATTTTTCTGTGAAATGCACTTTCATTCTGACATCCTGTGTGTGCCGTTTATTATTTGCCTTTAATTATCAGCTAGATGACATTCCATTTACCTCTACAACTCCAGCTCCTTTATCAACTTTTTAAATATATTTCAATAATATTAAATTTTCTTGAATCAAAGTTTCTCAACTAATTTTAAACAATAGATTATTACTCTCCTGCACACAGCTAGAAATGTTCAAGAGAGAGAGAGGGGTATCCAGGATAGATAGCCAAGTAACAGAGGTAAGGGAGCTCATATTTATTATTATCAGAGCACTTTATTCTGGAACTCCACTGCCATTTGTTGAGTAATTTCTAAGATCCAAGAGCTGTGCTGGATTCTCTACATAAGGTACCCTTTTTAGTCCTCATAGCAATTAATACCCCAATATTGTACAAGTTCATAAAGCTCAGAGGGCTCGTTTACTTAAGATTATAGTCACAGAAAGGACATCAAACCATGGTCTGTTGCACTCCAGAATGCCAATTCTTAGTCACTACATGATCATTGCATCTAATTGTCTTTTCTTTCTTTTCCCTGATCCTCAGAAACATTTCAGTGATGGCTTATTCCATCAGCTTTATTGGACTCTCAGAGTCAAATTTATAAGGCTAAAGTCATAGGGTCTATGGGGCCTTCTTAATCAATATTGTCCTGTTGTGATGTATGACCAGATATTCATTTGCATTTAACCGTTCGCCCCAGACCAGCTAATGTTTCCTGGAAGTTGCATGGAAGACAAAGTCCCTAGGAGGCCAGGGCACTTTCCTAAGTGTTTAAGAGAGTCATATCCTAGCAGGCAAGGGCTTTGTACCATGGATTCAAAACCCAGCCTACTGATGGTGAGCTTTTCTTTGGAGCTGTTGTTAAGAATTAAATATCCTACCTCTTGCCCCAGTGTTTCTAAAGACTTTATCCAAATTCCAACATTGCTATACTATCAACACAAGGATAAAAGGCATACATTTTTATGAAGATGGAATGACGTTTCCCCAAACCATTTACTTTCATTAGTCAATAAATTTCTATTTTGCAACTTCAAGCATGAAATAAGTTGTTTGGTCCATCCCACCCTCCTCAATGTCTGCTCTGGGATTAATATCTTGTAAAACAAAAACAATGGATAGTCAAGGAATAAAAAACAAAAACAAAATCAGGAATCAAGATCTTTTTTAATTTCTCCAGAATTCTGCCAGAAATTTTACAACGAGAGCCCTCTGTGGGATAAAATGGCAGTGTTCCTTATCGATTATCAAAGATTGCTGGAAAGAAATGAAATTTTGTTGCTACTCTCGACTGAAACCGAGACATCAAATCCATCAGATTGTTCACTTTATAGCTTTAATTTAAATTAAAAGGCAAGTTATGAAATACTTAGGGGAGAAACTGAATCAAAGAGCTTCAGAAAAGGAATAATGACAAAAAGTAGCAAGCGAAAGGTCCCTTCTGCTTCAAGATACTGAGACCTAAGGAGCAAAACCCCACATCAAAGTTTTCCTGACATCACAGTGTGTATTGCAGAGTCTTGAAATTCCTCTTCACAGATTTCTGTTCCTCTTAAAATTTCCTATTGCTTTTGTTCTTAACTTAGAAATTTACTATTTTTCCTTTCAGATTATCTTTCATTCAACTGCAGTAAAAGCCAGACATACATTCAGAAATTGGCCACATGATCCAGTCTCAGTGCTGGTTTATGAAGAGACACCTGGGCTATCAAGATTTCAAATAACCACTAGCAATCTTAGGATTTATGGTCTTCTTTCTCCGGCAGAGCGGTACATATTCACAGTCACAAAGCTGACGGGCATGAGGTTCCTACAGAAGAGTTATTAACATCCTTCCAGGTCCGCTCTGCGTGTGGCTGTGTGATATCGGACAGCGCACTGAGACACAATGATCTCACTTGACAGACAGCAGGAAGAGCTGATAACCTGAGACTTTTTTTGAGGACACAGGCCTATTAGCCACAGGGATGGTGGTAAATGCATAACAACTGGTTCTTGGGAAGTGGAGAGCCCTGATCTGCAGTGCCGGCCACTTTCTGCTGTGCTAACAACTCCACCAAATCTATTTTCAAGCCACGATGCTGCTAATACCAGATCAGAAGACACGGGCACGAAGTGTCCCCCAGCCAGAGAGAAGGCCGTGCTGGCCACCACTGGTTCCGTCCCTCTCTGAGTAACACCTCAGATGTTCTCGCTCTGTCCTTGACTCACTCAAACTGGAAAGGCTTCTCTCTGCTCTCTGCACATCCCCTTCCTAGTTGTGATTCCAGAGTCAGCCTTGAAGCCAAGTCTCCATGAACACTTCCAGGATCTTCTACCTCAGAACCCATTCTCTATCATATCTCAAGTTAACTCATTCCATTTTTTTTTCTTGTATTTAGTAGACTGACCATACGTACTGTTTCCAGCAAGATAGTACTGTCTGTTTTCATATTTCTCAGCCATCAATTTTGTCCTGCTTTTAATAAACCAGGCCATCTGTAATGCGGGACAAAAGGGGCAGCTGACTTGCCCCGGGCTCAGCCTGGGGAGGGGAACAAAAGGCCTGGCTTGTTTTTGTCTCAAGGAAACATAGTCTAGTATTTAGAAGTACTACTTGCAACTCCACTTCTGCCTGGTTTCTCCTTTCTCAGCAGAGACCCTTTCCTCCATGCTCCCTGCCAGTCTGCAGCCAAATTCCTTCAACACGGCTGGGGTTTGTCAGAGGTCACAGAATAAATTAGGAACCAAACTACTTTGAAAATCATTAACAAGCCTTACCAAGAAGTTTTCTTTCTCCCTAAGTGAGAATGCCTTGAAAACAGGACAGTGTTAAATAATGTCCATATTCTTAGTATTTCATTTGTGCCTGACGAAAGAGTGGAAGTAGCATGACGTGAACCTAATCGTGGTGTGTTTCAAAGGGGCTGGTGCAGGTGTTGATCATAGAAAGGGAGTGAGAGGGGCTCAGGTTCCAGATCTACCTCAAAGATGTCAGGGCAATCTGCTTCTTCAGCTTCAGGCCTGCAGGTGAAAGCTGGATTTGCTTAGAATGTGACATCAACACCACCAGTGAGCCTTCGTTATCACTAGAGGGCAAGACAGGACAAACAAAGCAGGGGAGAGGTACCCAGTCTCCTGGCAGGGCAGCTTAGCACAGGGAAGTGAAAGAGAACAGCCTTCCTCAGGTGACACTGTGCAATAAACAAATTTAGGAGCAAGTTGGACAGAGGGAAGGAAAACCCAGCACACATATGGGAATGTTAGCCTAGATGCAAAAACCTAAAAAGGTACAACTGCAGGCTACAGACCTGGGAAAAACAGGATCAAGAAGAGGTAGAGGGGTTAAAAGCTGAGAAGTTTCAGACCTTTTTATCACCGGGGAGAAAGTCTCCACTGACTGACTGGTTCAGGCGAGATGATCAATACTGGGAGTTGCTATTTTTGTTTATATAGAGAATAACATTCATTTAAAAATGAACATATGTGAATTGCAGATATTATACCAATAACAGGAAGAGGTTAAGAGGACTTCAGAAGATCGTATACTTTGTGGTGACTACTACAGGGCTAAAACAATGCACGCTGGCTCGCCCTGTGTCCATTTAGAACATTTAGGCTCAGAGAGGACTGCAGTTTACCAGACTAACGAGTCTGGTTGCAAAGCCAGGACTGTCAAATCCCCTTGTTCCTTTCTCCTATGTGACCATGGAACTAAAGCCAAAAGCGGGCTTTACAATTATATTTTTCCTTTTTTCTTACTTAGCTTAAATATAGGAAAAACAATTCCGAAAATGTAGCTGACTAGTTTCCGAAGGAAACTACATTGAGGAACATCATTCAGGTGGAAGTAGAAGCTCTTGACTAATTAATATGAAAAAGGCAGATCTAAGAGAGGCTAGCCTCGTATATTTTAAAATCATGTTGCTATTTCAAAAAAGTCCAAGTGTATGAGAGCTTACTGCTGAACGCACTCCTGTCTACTGAACGCAGCACACACCACTGATGGATGTGGACTCCGGGACATGTCAAGAATTAAAGCCTGCCGACAGCTTACACTTTTATTCTCTAGGATGCCCATGATGAATCTAGAACTTTCTTCTCGTCTTCTTTGAAATGAGGAGAGGTAAACATGCTATCCGTGAGGACAACTTTTTACTCCATGACTTCTCATTTCTTTAGTTTCTATGTTTGCTTTTGTTTTGTTTTTGTTTTGTTTTGTTTTGTTTTATTTCAAATCCAGTAATGCTATCCAGTTATTTCATGACATTCTGGAAATTTACCATCTTTCTGGACATAATACAGGTGTCGGGGAAGCAAAACTTTGTTGTGAGAACAGCAGGTGGGCAGGTTATATGAATGGGGGCACAAGTCAACGACCCTAGGACATTGCACAGCCTCTGTCGTGAGAGTAATGTCCTTACCTGAAATCCAGCCATTTTCATTTTCCAGGCTTAATTGACTTTAGTGAACTATTCATGTTTAAAGCATTGTTTTTTTTTGACCATCACACTCATGCCCACTTGAATTTAAGTTAAAATCCCATCAACCCAGGTCTCATTTGTACACACCAGAAAGCAAACCTCAAATATCGTGTCTCAGGGCAAGTGCAAAATCAATGGCTAAATCGTCTTCTTGCAAAAACAAGTAACAAACAAGAGCAACAACAAAACACCTCCTCTGTTTCCAAAATAGAAGGTAAAATGGATTCAATGGAGATAATGCTCCCTCCTATGCAAATCTGCCACACAGGCAGTCAAAGCCAGTGACTACAATTTTCAGAGCAGTCTGCCAAGCAACCATCTCAACCAAATTCTTCTAATAATTCATTTTCTTAAAGAGTTCACAGCCTCAGTTGATAGGAATGCAGGCCAAGTCGGTCTAGGGTTATATGAGACATTTCCCCCAGCACAGTCAGATGCACACAAACTATGACCTGATCCGTCCACGGCACATTTCTTCCTGGAGGACATACATGACACGATGCCCTGTGACTTATTTCCTCACACAGTTCTGTCCACTAGGATGACAAAAGGCAAAAACTCTTAGGAAAAAAACAAGGAAAATGTACTCACTATTAATCTCCACTGCATGTTTGTAGCTCCAGGCTTTAGCATAGCCAGGACTCAAAGCTGGAAGACACCGTATCTTGTCAGGACAAACAGGACAGAGAGTTTGGCCATGTCTAAGGCAGATGCATCCTGACACGGAGGGCTCCTGTCCCCAAGTTCCTGACACTCCTGCTCTCTTTCATTTTCCCTCTTCTCTCTTGGTAGGAGAGAAGGTAGCTAAACCACTACTAAATGCTTTGATCCAGTTTCAACTTTGCAAAGAGAGAAATGCTTGGAATAGGGGCCATGGGCCTGGTCTGGTGCAGTCGACTCTTGTTTTCTTCTCTCTCCAAATCATCAATCAACAACTAAGGAACAGGGTGTGGAAGGGAGGAGCCACAATTAGCAGGTGATTGAGATAATAGAAAAAGAGTGTTTCCAGAAGAAAAGGAAAAGTTTAAAACAAAAAAGAAGTTGACATTTTAATGAGTGTTACTAAGGATGAGCAATTTCCAAACTAATACTCCCTAATTTTTCTCCCCTTCTTCTCTCATTCTTTGAGAATAAAAATATGGGGAGAAAGTCAGTGTGGTATCCCCTGACTCACAACCACCCGGTTTCCTGGAGAAGGTCAGCTATTAAGCATCCCAGGGTACCAGTGGTAACTAGGTCAGCAGCTTGACAATGTGGCAGGTAGGAAATCTTCCTGTCTGAACCTTTTCAGCTCAGCCATTCCTTCTCAAATTACAGCCCAACAGTGAGACTGTGTCAAATGGTCTGGAGATATTGATTTTTCCTTTTTTAAGAGGCTTTGCTTCCATCTATAAAACATGCTTCTTTTCTCTTTACACTGAAGTTTTCTTAGATGTTTATAAAACATGCTAATTTGAGAGAGTGAGATAGGTAACCATTGCCCATTTTTGACTGACTAGTCTAAGTTCCCTTTTGCTGAAAGGAAGTTGGTTTGAGGAAAGTTCTTAAGAAATTTATTAAAATTCGGGAATTTTTTTTTATTTCTAGGACAAAAATTGAGAACAAATAAACAAGACACATTTTCTAAGTGCCATATTTTAACCTAGCATATTACCCTGAGTTTGGGGGATGCAGAATAAGATAGCAAAGGCCTTTGCCCACAGGGAATTTAATTCTAGTTAAGAATTAGCACAGGAAACATAAGAACAACAAGGTCAAAGTTTCATTGATTTTTTTTTTTTTGGAGTGAGAATGGAACATGAATCAGGAAAGAGAATCTGTGTAGAAACATTGAAGAAAAGTCTGCACTGGTTCTGCAAATGCAAACGAAATGGAAAGAAAACTCAAGTCCTGTGTTCTGAAGAAATGTGGGTAACTCAGGTCTATATTTTAAAAAAGATTAATTAAGCTTATAGAAGTATTATACTTAAAAAAGAAATGTTTCTCCTAACATAACTAAAATCATAGTGTAATTTTGTCCTCTGTTGTAGAGTAGTTTGCATCTTATCTTTCTGTCTATTTAAATCCGATACCTTTATGTTCGTGTTTCTTGAGGTTAAATTGAGCATTTCTTTTTTTCAGTCGCTGGTCGCCTAGCACTGTGCTGTGTTAGAAGTCATTTCATTTTCTTAATAACATGAGAACACATTGCCCTACGTCGAAGGGCTGTTGTAAAGTTATGGGAAGCAATTCTTGCAGAGTTTTTGAGCATCTTGGAGAAAGGTGTAATCTGAATTCAAACCCATGAAAAGAAGAATAGCTATAACATTTTCTGACAGTGAGAAACTATTGTGTTGTAAAACAGTTTCTAAAGGGCAGAGTGCTCTAGATATTATTTGTCAAATTTAGAGGAATAAGACAAATTAAGGTGCTAGAACCACTGGAAATAATACAATCTTCAGTAAAGAAGAGACTATAATTGACGACTAATTTCCATGGCCCCAGATTATGAGAAGAGTATGGTGATGCCTAGCGACATTTAATAGAGCTAAATCCTACCCTTCACTGCAGAATTGAATTACTGGAGTAGCTTCCATTTATGATAGACCATTTTGCCATGGTCTATCATTTTCCCATTCTAAGCAGCTAGCAAGAAAAAAAGAGTTAAACTAGGTTCAAAGACTCAAAGCCCTCTGTACTGCAAGGAAGGATGGAAACAGGAGTAGGGAAGTGAGAAAGCATCATTCAACTAATCAGGATATCCAAGAAATAAGACACACAGAAGTGAAATAAAGTGTCCAGGTCTTCACCACTAAAATAGGCTGTTAAATAAAATTAATCCCTCACTATAATTTAATCTCTAATAATAACTGTCATTACAATTCTGAATTGAACATTCTATCTTCAAGGAAAATCAAAGTAATTCCAATTTTTTTTTTCATTTTTGCTGTATACTTTTAGAAAATCTTTTTCCCATACACAGGCTAAAGTTTGTTCACTTATTTTTTTCTAAAATTCAAATGATCATAGATTATTCCCATTTCCCAATCGTATGATGTATATATTCTCTATGAATTTTAATATTTTACTAATACTTTTTAAATAGAGTCATTAATATGATAATACTTTGGTAATGAATTTACAAAAATTCCATACAAATACTACATGTGCTAATACAATGAAATACTGTGACAATAATATGCATAATGCATTAGGCTTTGTTACAGATGCCTGCCAAAAATAGTGTTTGGCAAACAGTAGCATGCTTGAAAAGTGCCTAACCGATTAAAATTGATTGCTGCTGATGGACCCAGGGCAAACATGGAATAAGCCATGCTGCTCATGCCCTGGCAGACACATCAGTTCACTGACTGCTCAGATGATCTCTGAAAGCTTCTGGACATCACTAAAAGCAAGGAAGACACTTAATGAGATGTTAAATGCGGAGAGAGTAACTCCTCCAAACCAATGAGTCCCTCATATAACGCTGTTACATCCCCACAGGTGTCATGCCAACCAAGGGTCGCAGCTCCATCCAGGGCTGTTCGCATGTACTCTGTGGGTCGGTCTATCTTTTCATAGACAGTTCTGTGGGAGCATGAGGAGCTGTGTGAGAGCATCTTCTTCTTGCCATCCTGTTCCTGGTTTCTTATTATCCAGTGTCTTATTGTTTTGTGAGTACACTTCCAATATCTGTGACTTCCTATCCCTGTGAGTTCGTGTGACTGGGGGAGAGGCAGGGCTATTCCTTGTGGGAGCCACATAGGAAAAGAGCTGAAATCGAGTGGCGCTTCATAAAGACAGAGTGTATCTTCTCTAGACACTATAATTTGATAGTGAAACCACTGAATATTACTCAGATGAGTCAAGATTCACTTAATAGCTAAAATATTGCAAGTTCATCCATGTACTTACATATTTAGCACTTGTGGGGGCTTTGAATTAATTTACTCCCATCATTTTACAGATGGGCAAATTAAAGGTACATAAAGGGAACCAACTTAAACCAGGGTACACAGCTAATTAGTGACAAAGAAAAGATAACAGGTCCTTATTCCCAGTCCAGGTTCTTCCAGCAATGGCCCTGGCTTTTCTATGAAAGGAAAAGAAATTCATCCCATTTTTTCCTGTCACACTCAGTCTTCCTATCCACTGGTGCTTGTTTCCTCCAAAGCAGTGGAGGAGAGAAGCTTCCAAACTGAAGATCTACAGAGAAGGGCTACAACTGATGACCCCCCAGAAAGAAAGCTCCCACATAAGGATTAGACAGACAGACAGACAGTAAAATCCATACACTAAAGTTGGGCCAAAGTGAAATTTTGAGTCACAAGATCCATAATGCTCTTCATTCATCCATTTGTATTTATTGACAGAGGTGACTAATTTTTACTTAAATGAAAAATGTAAATTACCCCTGAGGAAGTTCCTGGATGTCCTAAAGAAAACCCCACAGTTTCTGAAAGTAAAATGAAAATTGGTCTCAACGAAATTTTAGAAATGAGGATAACCAAGACCAGGAAGAGTGCAGCAGGAATGCAAGGAGTACAATCAGTCAGATGCTTTTAGAAGTACAAACAAGCAAGTAAAGAAGGCTGGACAATCTGCAAAATAAGCAGAACACAGTTATAAGGATCTTGAGTAGGAGAGAGGGACAAACACAGACATGAAGACAGAGGCATGCTCATCATCAGAATGCAGGAATTAAAGCCCTGAGCAGGCAGGATGTAGCCATGAGAAGGATAACAGAAGAACAGAATGGTCAATCATAAAATAACAAATGAGTTTAATTTAGTTAACTTTAAATCAAATGCAGGCTATATGGGTGGCACATGAATTTGAATTTTGAAGCAGTGAGTGAATATTTAGATGCTCCCTAAATAGCAAAACAGAGACGTATCACTGGCAGACACTGTAGTAACACTCATCCCATTGGGGGATAAATAGCTTTACTCTGGCTTCTTATTTTGCCCTGTGCAAGCCAATTTTCAATAAAAAATGCAGTAAGCTGTGTGTGTGTGTAGAACTTTAGATTCATTCCATCAACACATTTGTTGAATGTTTACAAGGGAGGATGTAATTTGCTCACTTTGAGGAAAGAGTATTCAGCAAAAATTGATGCAACCACTGTTTTCTAAGAGTTTTCACTATCGTTAGAGAAGCAGGAATGAATTAAGACAATGTCATCCTGAGGTAGGTGTATTTACAAGGTAAATAATTTGTTCCTAGAGAGGAACGCAGTTCTATGACAAGGTGTGATGAAGATCAGCAGCATAGACTGGGAATTTGGGAAAGTTCTCCAAAAGGATGAGGCGGGTGCTGACAGAATAATATAAAAATAAATGGGAGGTATGGAGCAGTTTGCGAGAGAGAGTCATTCAGGGAAAACTGTACATGCAAATGCCTTAGTTTGGAGCAAACGACTCCCTGAAGGGAGAGAAGACCTGATAGAGGC
Source organism: Solenodon paradoxus (assembly GCA_004363575.1). Taxonomy (NCBI): domain Eukaryota; kingdom Metazoa; phylum Chordata; class Mammalia; order Eulipotyphla; family Solenodontidae; genus Solenodon; species Solenodon paradoxus. Next base: position 62,415 of record RJWH01000892.1, read on the forward strand.
TATTGCCTCTATCTTAATGCCATTTGCGCAAGAGTCAGCTTTCCAAGAAAGGATGACTGAGGATAATGTAAGACGCATCTAACATGTACTTGACCTTGCTGCGTCCTTCATTTGGCCAATCAATAGAGTCAGACATTTTCCCAATTGAGGTGAGAAGATCAGCAAATTTCAAAGCATAAATTAATTTGCATTGAGTTGAAAAAACAAGTCATCCCAAATATCTCTCTTTCAGAGCAACAGTGACAAAATTAGTAAAAAAACAACAAAACAAAATCAGAGCGTGAGACTAGAAGTCATCACACAGACAAGCCTAACATACCAAGTCTCTGAGAAGTCTTCCTGATGTGAGGAAATCAGTCAGACATCAAACTGTCAGATAAGAAAGGGGCTAGGCCCACTGTAAGGCTAGAATTTTCTTTCCATGTAGGATTCCTTCAGTGAGTAAGGCAAGGGAAGAAAATAATAATATCTCCCCAGAGTAGAAATTGTCTGGGAGTCAAGACAGAGCAGTGGGCTATGCAAGGTGATGCCTTTTTTCTGGAAATGATCCATTTTGGAGATCTCTTCTTCAAATAATCAATTTTATCTCCATTTATTTGTGCATCCTCCCCCTAAGCTTTGTGGCTTTTTTCCCTTTATTTCTCTCTGTCTTTATTAGTCAAGCCTGTGGCTATCATGTTGGCATGAGGAATGTTTAATATAAACATAAAATTAAATAGCAACTACACATTAGCAATAATAAATGACAGAAACAGTGCCCCAGATGCATTTATTTTCAAAGCATTTTATTAGAACAAATGTAATGCTCTTTCTCTTTTCTCAGGTCCCATCTTGTGCAGACATATGGGCTTTCCAAAAGATGCGAAAGGTCCATGGCCAACGATGACAGCTGGTAGGTGTTAGGGGAAGGGAGATGGGCTGTGAGGGACCTCCTCACCAGAACTAGGGAGAATTAGTTGAAAGTGAATAGCCAGAAACAGTGCATACCAGAAAGTCCCAAACCCTGCTAGGTATGTGTCTCTAGAACGACAGCAGGGCACCACTCAAAGGCCACTTGGGACACACCAGTGACTTGCATGCACACAGTGGTCAGCTCTCTTCAACCAAGGACTTTGCTTGAGCATCTCTCCCTGCAGCACTATCATCTTCTGTTCCGAGTCTTAGCTTCTCCCTGCGGTAAGAATTAACTAAGCAGGGAAAACAGTTAACTGTCCACAGAGATTGAGACCAAAGTGCCCCTTCATGATGATCTGTCCACAAGCCAAAAACCATCTGGTTTATTTTGTTTCAGCTAAATTAGACTTACATTTGATTTCATTCATTCTCTGACACCTGGGCATCCACACCTCACTATGGGTCAGTGTTATGCAGCATCATTTGATAAGCATTATTTTAATTAAATTTCCTATCAACACTATGGTTTTTCCCCAACTACAAATGAGGAAGTTGAGACTGTAAAATAAAAGTCAGTTGAATTAGTCTGTAGAGACACAGTTGGAATCTAAGTGGAAAGACCAAGATTTTTGCCTCCTACTATTTCACACTTGTATGATTCACACTCTAAGCCATCTGATTTCCAGACTCTATCTCAGTATATGAGCCTAGATTAACACCTGCCCCAATACTCACTGTATCTCTGACTCTTTCTTATATGTCTCCTCTCACCTCATTTGTGATCCTCTACTGCTCTGTTCACCACGTATCTGCGTATTGGATTCTATTTGACCAGGATTAGTAAGGACCACATTTCCATATAGATTTAATACCAGTGCTCTCAATCAATCAATCAAATAAAACATCAGCTGCAGTGTCAGAAACGGACACTGGCCAAGTCAAAGCCTTAGGGGAAAGTTGTATTTTTTCCATTTTTAATGAAAGACTGTATAATTGTTAGGAAGGGTGTCATGCTAAGGACACTAGAAAAGAAAATTGAGCATAATGTACTGATGGATATGTTTGCAGATTATGTACTCCTTACTTGAGAGATTCTTGCAAAGTCTGATTAACACAGAATTCTTCTGGTTCTTGAAAAGAGAGTATTATTTGAAACTGCACAGTCTCTTTCCTAGATCTTTTTTCTTACAGTACTATCATCATGGTTGCAGTAATACAGTTATTTAGTGACACAGCTAAAGAAGATTGGCTTCTGAGAGTAGAACAAATCTGTACCCAGGATGTGGGTGGTCATTTGGCACCTGTATGTTGACACACAGATGCCCAACAGGCCCCTGGAGACCAGTCCTCTTTGATGACCTTGGATCAATTATGGGGGCACCATGCTCTGAAGTGATTCTGAATCTGAGACAGAGGGCTATCGCTCAGCCCAAGCTCAATTACAGAATGGCCAGATTCCATTTTTGTCATGTTGTCTCCCTCCTCATTTTGCTACTATTCCAACTACCAAGGACAACTTCTCATCCACAGGCCTCTGCTCTCCCAAGACTTTGGAAAGAGGAAACAAGACTTTGAAGATTCCCAAGACTTTGAAGATTGGTAAACAAGGGTGATGGTGACGGTGACCTTTGGAAGAAAGACACATTCACCAGCGGTAACTGACCTGGAAGTCCACACTATTGATAAAACATGTGCTACTAAATGTCTACATGAAGGGTGATTCATAGATGGAGGCAAGTTTGCAACAGGCACATTTTGCAGCTAGCTGGAGAATTTATTAAAAGATAAACGCTCTTCATCAGAACATGATCATAATTCAATGGCACACTTAAAAGAACACTTATAGTGCTTATAGTGCAAAGGGATTGTGTGGTGGTCCTCTCATATATCACCAAGTTGCATGTTATTTTCTATACAATGATCATAATTGTGTTTAGAATTTCATAATATACTTCCAAATATGTTACATTTCTTCTGAGCACCAAGTAAAGATTTCTGAAGAAGTTGTTCTTCAGAAAGAGAAAAACAGCCACCACCACCACCCAAGGTCACCCTAATTGAAATGTTCTCATTTAGGAAGAAGTCACAACTAAAGAAAAGATGTGAACCTCTTCCACAATTGATACAATCTTAAATGTGGAGAGAGACTGAAATCTGGGAAGGTTAAAGGCAAATATATTTTTTCTCAGGAAGTTATATAAGTACATCAAACACTTTACAAGGAGGGTCATCAAATTATGCAGAACACTAAAGTTTCCCAAAAGAAAGAGGGTCAGGGCGAGTTATAAACATATAGGACACCAGGGAGGCTGCTGAAAAGCAGAGAAAATCAAGGAGGGATAGCCCAGGACACTTGAGTGTCCATGTTCAGAGTGAAGCCAGAAAAAGGAAGGGGATTATGTAGAATAGAAACACCCCATGAATGATCAAGTACTCCCATCCAACTCCAGCACAGAGGCCAGTATAAATGTGTAGGACAGGTGTTCTTTGTCCACTCCAAGGCAAGAGTTTATTTTCCTTCCTACTCCTCAAGTATAGGTTCTTATTTTTCATCTTTATGGAAGAAGGAGATTGTCTTCTACAAGGTTAAATTATGGAAGCTTGAGTGAACAGTGTTGATTTCATATAACAAAATAATGTTGGTCTCTACCTCTCTTTATATTCAGCACATTATAATTCCACTGTGCTCATTTCACAGTTGAGAAATCTGAACCCTTCCAAGGAGCTAGTTCTCTCTCTGACTGTCAGCCTCTTGAAGACAGTGTGAATATCTCAGAATTAAGTGACCACCCACCTCATTCAAAGCACTGTTTTAAGTGTTCAGAATATAGTAAATCAGATAGAACCACAGATTTATTCTTGTGGAACTTAATTCTGGAGGAAGGAGATGGTTAATTGTCAAAAATATAAAGTAATTGCAAACTGTAAAAGGACATAAATGGTGGTATGATGAAGAAGAGTTGAGTTCTACCTAAGATAATGTAATCAGGGAAGACCTATCTGAGGACGTAAGATTTTAAATGGTAATTTAAAGATAGGGAAGTACATGAAAAGCTGTTACAACAAGAGTGGGATTCTGAAATGTAGAACAACTATTGTCTATGAGAAATAAAAAAGAAGACAGAGTGAGAGAGATGGATTGAGAATAAATGACTAGTTTTCATTTAGAGATGCAAAGTGGGTGCTAGATCAATCCTATGAAGCCTTGTAAGCATTGGTAGATTTTAGCTTTCAGATGCAGGGGAGAGGGACTGAACGGTTATAAGAAGAGAATAATCTGATTTAGGTTTATAGCAAGGGCAGGGTAAAAAAAAAACAAACAAACAGGGGACCGATTGGCATGGTTATTGTAACATTTCAGGAGGAACAGTAATTGCTGGGATCAAATAAGTAAGCATTATAATGGAGAAGGTCAGTACATTGGGGATATTTTCAGAGACAGATGTGCTTGTGAACTGAATGTGGGGAAGACGGAAGTCAATAGGGAAGCAAAGTGTTTCAACCAGAGGAAAATCAGATTGCAAAGAGGAATTAGCACTTGTGTTCTGAGCAGAGATTGTGACGTTTACTAGGTATACACGTGGGAAAGTCAACTAGAGAGATGGGTAACTTCAGAACTGAGAGGAAGGAGGAGGGCCAGAGAAAAACATGTTGGCTGTCAGTTTCTAACTGACATTCAACACCATGCTGCTGATTAAGATCACATAGAAAAGGTGCATACACTGAAAAAAGAGGAGGATCTAAACTCATTCAGAGAAGATACTTAGGAGTCAGGTGTAGGGAAAGGAATTAGTAAAGAAAAACAGAAGTAGTTGATGAAATGAGATGCAGGAGCGAAAGAGAAAAGGGAGTTTCCCAAGCTAATGTGCTCACCTGCATGCAAAGATGCTGAGATGTAAGGCAGAACAGGGAATGAGAACTTATATTAGGATTTAGCATATGGAGCTCATCGATGACCATGAGAAGAGTTGTGTCATAGTATGGTGGAGGTTAAAACCCAATGGGATGTGCTGAGAGTTAGTGAAATAAGGAAGTAGAGACTGCACAAAGACAGCTCTTTCAAGACTCTTTGTTGTTAATAAGAGCAGGTATTGAGGCAATGTCTTTGATGAGACTCAGGATGAAAAACACCAAAGAATATTAGTACATTGATAGAAAAAGTGGGAATTAAGGGAGTGAAGTCATTGGAGAAGAGGATTTATGATATTTGTTTCAAAGTTAGAGATTGATCTTGATCAGTAGCAAGGCACACATTTCATTGGAACAGAAGGAAAGGCGGAGAATATGGGGAGAACAAGTAGAGGTTATCCCATGGCTCTTGAGTGAATGAATGAATGATCTGCAATATCATCCTGCTTTCCCAAAAACTATATAATTAGAGTGTTTCTTAAGTTTTAGAGCATTCAAGAGGACATCATACCTCACAGTGCTCCATTCTCTGAGTTCACATAATACCTACTCTACATAAGCCAATTGTCACTTCACATGCACTATTTGGCTGCCTCTAAGTTCTTAAGCCTCTGGATGGCCTATCTCCTTAATGAGCGGGGAAAGACCACTTCTTACACCCGTAGTTCCCAGACAGTCATCATTGCTTAGAGGAAGTTCAACAGATACATGTTTATTGATTAACTGGAGTCAGTTTTCCAAGGTCCTGTCCTACAAAGCCATTAGTAATATTAATGTTGCTTCTAGCTCTAATATTCTTTGATTATCAGACAACTGTAAACATGCACCTTGGTTATCAAATCAATATGTATGATTTTAACATCACTGAAATCACTAGCTTCGCATCCTTAAATATACTTACAAGAGAGATCTAACAACAACAAAAAAAAAATAGGTGGAGTGGGATGGTGGATTAAAGTCCACTAAAGCACTAGCCTTTTCTCAGTATGAAGACTGAAAGTCGACGCTTTCTAACTTTGCAACTGAGAGAGACTCTTCTACTCACACCCTCATGGGCAGTAACTGCAAAAGCAGAAGGGAAGAATGAATTCATCTGTGAATATTTTTATTTTATTTAATTTATATCTGGGGTTTTAGTTATAGGTTGGGAATCCATGATTAATTTAATTTTTGTTTCAATTTATGAGGTGCACTTGGTTGATGGAGTGCCTTTGAAAAAAGTGCTTTACTGAGAGATCTCATCTGTGTGATTTTCTGTCTGATAACATGTTAAGTTATTTTCATTACATAAGAAATTATGATTTGCCCTTGAAGTTGAATCCATTTCAAGGGTGGGAGGTGATATCAATACTATGGTAAATCCTACTATTTCTGAGAAAAGCAGCAGATTCAAAAGAAACCTTGTTTGGCTTTCTTGCCATAAGCCTCTTTCTCTGTGTATTCAATACACACATGTGCATTGCTGATTAATGCTCAAATCCTTGCTGACATTATGATAAGCTTTAAAGCAATCCTGCCAACAAGAGGAGGAAAGGCATACAAACTGCCTTTTCTTATAGAAAATCTCTTCAACTGAAGGTTCGAGGCAAAGGAAATGATGGTGAAGCGAACATGGAAAGATGGGAGACTTGAATATGGAAAAACAAAAGGGCACATCGGGGGAGAAAATACTACCAAGGAGGTGTCCTTGAATAACCTTGTTTAGAAAATTATGGGAAATAAGGCAATCTATGTAATTCCGTTATGAACCGTTAGCTTAAGGCTTTAGTCACAGAGAAACTGTGTAATGAGATTAAGCCACATAAGAAAACAGGGCTGTCTGCTGCTTGTTGGAAGAACAAAACAAAGAAAGGAATAAATGGACAATTATAATCCTGAGCCTCTCTCCACCCTCCCACCCTTCAGAAACAAAATGATTAGGAAGGAAGATCTCCTGATAATACCAATTTCTCCTGATAATGCCAAACTCCAGCTTTTCCCAGCTGCACGTCTTCGAAGGAAATGCATCTGCCTTCATTACTCACTTCCTAATACTTTCTGTTATGATGGAAGAATAATGTGATTATAAAGAAAAGATAAGTTCTGATGATTTGTCCTTCTTAGTTGGCATTCCCTTTCTTAGGTGGTGAAAATATTAGATTATCCTTTAATATTCTGCTTCACTCTCAATCTAGTATCATCTGAAATGATTTCAGTAACTTTTTTAGTGCAACAACTCAATTCTGTCATTGCTGTCACAGGCAAAAACTAAATGCACAAAAGTCGCAGTGCACGAATAAGACTTTATTTACACAAACCAGTGGCCAGGCCTGCCCTGGTGACTGAGCAGTTAAGTCTGCTGCCTCTAACTGACGTAGTTCACAGGCACCCTAAGGACCCAGGTTCACACCCAACACAGGTGAGAACAGCCAAGATGAACAATTAATAAAACAAATAAATACTTCTCCCTCCTCTCTCTTTCTGCCTACCTACTTGACTTCATTCCTGGCTGCAGCTTTCCTCTAAACAAAACAAAAAACCAATGGCTAGCCTTCAGACTATAGTTTGCAGACCCGTGGGCTGTAAGATAACAGAAGTAGAAAAAAGCATGTGGGACATCTTCACATGAAACTGGGGCCATTACCCTGAATTCATTTTTTTTATATGTCCTCTGTGAATTTTAAAACATGGATCTGTCACTAAGGATGCCAGATACACTGAAGTAATCATCAACAAATATTCCTGCTCTGATCGCTTTTGACACCCAACTCAAAGGTGTGGTAGCATAAGAAGTGAGTCTTATAAAGGGTAGTGATGAAGAGAAAAGGCTTCTCCACCCCCAGATGGACCACGGAGCTCATGCTGGACATACGGACAGGTCTGCTATTGGAGAGGAGTCCTTGCAGTTGAACTCTGAATTAGTAGCATGAGATCCACCCGGAATCTTGAAATGCAATTCTTAGCACCAATCTACTGAAAAATCTGGGGGAGGGATAGAGCCCCCAAATCTAGGTTATACTACGTGCCTAGATGGTCCTGACAGATGCTCAGGTTTCAGAATCACTTGCTTTTCTAAGGAACCTCCTGGCCCTCTCAGCTGCCACATATCTACATTCAAACTGATTAACTGTTACCAATAACTTGTAACTTCCTGTGGATAATTTTTGGTTCTCTGTAGGAGAAAATGATGAATAATGAGTAAAGAAATTGAAAAGTGTTATTCTCCATGCTTGATTATAGATTATTTGTATTTGAAGACACATTGCACACTCCTTCTGTCCAAGTGTCTGACCTCTTTCTTGTTGCCACTTCATCTATTTTTAGGCTATTTTGTGAAAGTGCTCATGGCTCATGGGATAAAATGCTTTTTTTTATTATTAACCAAGAATGATACAATTTGGAAAGTAAATCCATGACAGATAGGTACATTTCACTCTAGGTCTAAAATCAACAAGTTTGGGACTGGGTCTTGTTCTGAACGAGTTGTTTCTCACCTTTACGGCAATGTAAGTCACTCTGGATACAAACATGAAGCCTAGCATGTCTTCACCAGAAAGGTGTAAGAAAACCTTGGCTTTCCTAATTATCAACTTTAAGGCAATCTTGGTCAAAAACAAAGAGACCTGTAAACATCCAAGTTCACACTCTGAATTGTGCCCAGCTGCTAACTGATGGCCAAGGAGCACCAGAGACCTGACAGACAGAAGCGTGTATGCAATGGCCAGTGTCCTCACTCCGTCCCAGCTGATCAGATGGTCGGGATGATTTCCTTAACGTAAAAAAGCACTCACCTTTGCACCACTCACTGCTCTGCCTGCAGTCACAGCCTTGAAGCACAGTAGCGTATCAGAGCGAGACTGTGTGAGCTTGGGGTGAAAAGCAATGAGCCGAAGTAAGTAGATGAGAGGAAGAACAGAAAGGACTTCCTCACTTACTTTTCATCTAATGAGGCCCCCGGAGACTCAAACTCGGCCACAGCCTTCCTTCTCCGGCGGCCTTCAGAAACAAAGGTCTAATTCCCTTTTCAAATTCAAGTTCATCAGCAGTTCAGTTATTTCAGCTGTGTGTATCAACAATTTCATCGTATGGTGTGGACATACCCATTTCTACAGGACAATTCTGTTAGCGGGAAATAGATGAATTCAGTCTGGTAGATTATTAGCATTTGGACTCCAGCAGCATCTAAACACATTAACTAAAGTATTTAAAAAGGAAAAAAAAAAAGGCACAGTACTGGATGTCAACACTGCAAGTGAGAAGACCGTCGTAGCAGCCACCAGCCACGCCCTATAAATTTCATGCGAAGACAGCAATCATGAAGATGGGCAATTCATTCTTGATTTAGAGTGAGTTTTTTCTACCTCTTTAACCCAGATATCTTCTGCCTTACGCTTGGATCCAAGGAAACAACAGTTCTTCAGAAAGTTTCTCTTGTAGACATTTTTACTTTGAGGGTGAGCGCTTGTGACTCAGGCTGCTGAGATGCCTGAGGTGTGGACCATGTAAATCCCAAGGTCCCAGGTTCACAATTGGAAGTCAGAGAGCAGGGAGAAACCAAAATGAAACAAATAAAAACGCTTCTTCCTTTCCTTTCCTTTGTGCTTTCCCGTTCCCTTCCTCCTTCTTTCTATCCCTCCCTACCTTTCTTTTTCTCTGTCTTTAAAAAAAGATAATTTTACTTTGAAATTTAAAATACTGAACTGATCCTCAGTATAAATGCTGAGACCAATGCTTATGTATAGTTCTTGACTAGGCTGTCTCCCATAAAGTGCCTGACATAGTACACAACATGATGGCTTACTGATTTTTGTACATAAAGGTCATATAACATAGCTATTTATTTTTTCCCAAATTGACTAAGAAGAAATATGGCCAGGAGGGGCCAGAAATAATTTTAATATGATCATTTACTTCAGGTTTATTAAAACTAAAAAGTAATTAAAAATTCAAATAAAGAAATAAAAAACTAAAATTAAAATGAACATGAAATCCAAACTACCCCAGGGATAAAAAATTTGAGTATGAAATCGGCTTCACCAAGGAATTCTCTTTTCCACTGTCTTCTACATGAACTTTAATTAGGCTTGTGGAAAGATTTAGCTAAGCAGTAATTTTATCACTGAACCCCTTGAAGATGGGTTAATTTTAACATAGCCAAGATCAAGATATCATCATGATTTGGTAGTTACTGAGCTGGAGTCTCAGAGCCCCTAATTATAAGCTATCTTCCTGAGCAATACCAAGAATTTCAACAAGTCACACTTTCCATTTACTAGAGATTCCCAAGCCCTGACCCAATGTAATAGAAAACTGGACTTAGAAGATTTGCTCCTAGCTATTCAGCTTCCTTGTTTCACAGATAAGGAGAGTAAAAGTGCTTGAAAGGTAAGGGATTTGTTGAAAACTAGTCAAGAAAAAGAAGTAAACAGTCTTCAAATCCAGGACTTTTCTAAAAGAATATTAGACGTGTATTGAGAGACAGTTCTCTACCTGTGTTAAATTGGTAATCCTGAAAACCAGTGAAGATTTCTGTGTGTGTGTGTGTGTGTGTGTGTGTGTGTGTGTGTGTGCATGTGTGTGTATACAGGTATACAGGTCAGTACTAATACTTACAAATGTATAGTGATACCAAGCCTACTACTTTTAAAAGAAAGTTATTTCCAACATAAAATATTTATACTATTTTATATTTAAGACAGCTATTAGAATTATTTCCCTATAATTTCTCACCCAATTTTCTACATGGATTTACTGTCATAAAATTAGATTTCTCATATTAGATATTTTGTCATACCTTTGAGCCAGGCCTCAGGATATACACATAAACTGATCAAATGAGTGAAATGTTGCTTGATCTAGCAGTGAGTGTTTCAAAACCAAATCTATTAAATCCTAGCATCAAAAATTGCCTTTGAATTGGAAGCAAAATAAGCTTCCTTTCAAGCTTCACTGACAAACTTTAGCGGTATTTATGCTTGTTACTTTTTTACTTCTTAAGGACAAAACTCATTTCTGAGTTATAGTTTTTTTAAATCAGAGCATGTTTAGAAAGCAATGACAAGGCAATACAAACAAAAGCACTCTCAAACAGATTAGAAAAAAGGAGACATTAAAAGTGGCCTCTAGTGTTTATAAGGGAAGTAAGCCAGCCATCACTTGAGAATCATAAATTCGAAAGGCATTTGAGAGTCAGAATATACTCTCATCAGGTCTCTTCGAAGGTCGTGTGTCTTTATCTCAATGGAGTCTCATAGTTCAGTGAGTTGATAGTCGCATAAGCTCAAATATACAACAGAACAAATATTTGCTTACAGGAAGTATCTAAAGAAGTCATATTCATAGAAACAGAGACCAGAATGGGAGGCATGAGGAACTGGGGCCAGTGAAAGAGACGCCGTTGCTTACTGACAGGAGTTTCAGTTCAACAGGTGAAAGAGCCCTGGAGAATGTTTCACAGCAACTTAAATGTACTTACCACTACTATCCAGTCCATTTCAAAAGCATGTCAATGGTCATTTGTATATGTGATTTGTACCCCAATAAAAAGAATTTATTATTATTTTTTTAAGTCTCAGTGTAATTCATCAGTCTTTATGTTTAACCCAACAGACAAAATCATTCCTGGTATTCTCTCTGGTCCAGAAAAAACTTGCACAGGTGGAAGACAAAACAAAACTGAAATAATTCTGTTAAGAAATCCTGTGTGAGTGTACTGACTCGACCCATCTATGTGATAAAAAATGAGAGGAACCTTTTCATAGCAGTCCCTAAGACTCCTATAACATAAACATTTGTAATCACCCAGTACTTGCCTCTCCTGGACTCTAGATAATAGTCACACCCAAAGGGTCTGAACACAAGCTTCCTTTGTAACTTTTGCAAGACAGGTCAAGTCAGACCATCTACTCAAGGGCCTTGGCTATAAAATCAAACCTTCTAAGAATTATAATGGCAGGCAACCTAGGTCAGTCAGTCTGACTTTTTCCAGGTCTGAATCCACAGATTAACTAAACAATCAACTCTACTAAATTTTATAATTGCTAGGATCTTTTTATTCAAGTTATCACTCTAATTGAGTAAGTCTTTATCATATTCCTTGGAGTCATTATTCTAAATGTGACTTACCTTCCCAAGCATTCAAGCAGCCTCCACCCCAAAAGATAATGCCATCTCCTCAATGAATGAGAAAATGGGGACTTTCTTTCTTAACATTTTGGTCCCTCTTAATATCTACTCTCCAACTTCTAATCTATTTTTCTAAACCATACTACATTGTCCTGCCAGATTCATCTTCCTAAGGTCTAACTCTGATCATGATACTCATCTAGTCTAATTCTGTTAAGCACATCCCACAACTTATTGAAAAAGTCATTAGCCCAGCCTGGTATTTAGAGCCCTTAATTCCACCTACAATCAATTTGCTTTTTGGGTCTCTCACACTCATCACCTTTATGTGTCTTTTTCTGCACCCTTCCTATCTCCACTAAAAAAAAAAAAAAAAAAAAAAAACAACAGCAACAACCCTGCTTTAAATCATATTCTGAATCCATACCCAATCTCCACAAATGCTAAATAACCTTTTATCATCTCTAACTTCTTTCTTTCCTCCCTTTCAAGGAAAAATACCATGTCTTTTCCAATCATCTCAGCATTTTGTATTTGTATTTTGAGCTTGATGGATATGGGATTTTTAGGCTGTCCTAGATTACAAACTCCTTGAGAGAAGGGTTGATTCTGAGTGTCCCCAAAAATCTGGCTCCAATAGATATGAAGTACTTGTTTTTTGTCCTGGTTTATTTTACCCCCATCTGAATGCAGACATATTTGGTTTATCAAGTAAGCCAAGTCCAATGAGGGCACACCCAAAAAAGGCTTTATTTTCTCAAAACACTGCCTTCTAACATGCTCTGTCTCATCTTCAATCTCTGCTTGATAACACCACAGCCATTCATGTCTTTCTGGTCACTTGAAATGATAAAAACAATCTCATTTAGGTAATCAACTATGAGTAATTTTTAGGTATTAAAATATGATAGTCCGGTCTCCATAAAACTAAGATTATATTTGGCCAGTATTCTTCAAGGGTATAAAAGATGAGGAAAGACTGAAAACCTCTCACAGACCAGTGAAGATGGAAAAACATGACACTGAAAGCTAGTATCCTAAATTGCCTTTGAAACAGAAAGAGAAACAAACTGATGAAATCCAAACAAAGCCTTATATTGTGCTATTAATAATATACCAATGTCAGTTTCTAAGTTTTGAGAAACATATCATGGTAAAACAAGAGGTTAACAGTAGGGGAGTCTGAATGAAGGGAAATTCTCTGTTCTATCTTTGTAACTTTTCTGTAAATCTCGAATTATTTTATGGGCTTTCAGCAGAGTCTACTTGATTGTCTTGGGTAACTCATCCTCACGTGTCCTTAAACATGCTAGTTAAAAAAATCCCCACTCACCATCCTGTTACACAGAAATGAATTAACATAGAGCACACCATCCCACCAGATTCATCTTCCTAAGGCACACACTGCCTTTGAGAGCCATCAGTGAGGAGAGACTTTCTGATAACAAACTTAATATGATCCTGAGTTATTCAAGAAGATCAAGACACTGGTGCAGGGATCTTTCAAGTGTGGGCTGATATTGATTTGCAGGACATGAAATAAGTTCTGCCTGAAGCCAGGGAACACTTTAACAATTTCACAAGGTGCCCCATTCTTTCCTTGTCTGATCTGTGAATATCATTTTCAAAAGGGAATATTTCTACCACTATGAATCTTAAAAAGAGAATTACAAGTATGTTTAAATAACTGAGAAACTTAGGAATAAATGGAGCACTCACAATGGATGTGACCTGAGGGCAGGAGAGGAGCAGGGAGGGAGAGAGGGAGGAAGGGAGGGAGGGAGGGAGAGAGAGAGAGAGAGAGAGAGAGAGAGAGAGAGAGAGAGAGAGAGAGACAGTCAGACAGACAGACAACGGGGTGGGGGTGGTGTCAGGAAGAAGAGATATTTGTCAGTAAGCAGCATGAATCCATTAGAATCTAAAGATCTTTCATAGAATGTCTATAGTTCCAGGTAACACTCCATTCGGAAGCACATCAAATCACAGAGCCAGCACACATCCCTTAGAAATGATGCTTTTACTAGGAATTAATATTTTCCAATGTAGTTAGTGTTTCAATGATTTGCAGCTATCGACTTTTAAGAGAGATGTGATCACATAGAAAGCACGCTGACATTTCAATGACATTTTCTGCTGAGAGGGAAAAAATGACTTTCTTTTCTTTTTAATGCAATGCTGAGTGAGAGATGCAGAGAAAAAAAAAAAAAGGTGGGGGGAGGGGAGGGAGTTGGTTGCCCACAAATAGTATTTTCTCCCTTGCCTCTGTAGATGACATGCCCCAATGTTCTTTTTCATGTTACTATTTTCTCAAATGTCTTGTTCCCCTGATACCATCAGCTGATGATACATTATAGAGACACTTAAGTCATCATGCTGTTGAAATTTGAGACTTTTCAGATAGAACATGCTTTATATTCAAGATTTTTATTCACCACGGGACTGTCTTTCTGGTCTTGTTTTCATTATTGACAGAGAAAATGTTTGCCAATTTTCCTTTTCCATTTTTTTTCCCTGACATATTTAAAGAAAGAAAAAAAAAAAAGTGTGACACAGCTTCTGATTCCGTAAGGAATGCAGGTTGAAGTATTATCCTCAAGGTAAATGTCAAAATGTATATCCTAGACAAATTGCTGGTGTAGCTGTCAAGGATCAGAAGTAACTTCTCCCTATTTTTATGTGCCACCGGAAAGACTGGGTTACTCAGCGGTTCTTTCTTTAAGAAAGACTGAATGTTGATGAACCTCATGCAATTTCCTTTCTCAGTCATCTTTGGAGAATCTGTTCTGGAAAGTGTACCCAGATTTCTGTTTGAAGGCAACAAACAGATTACTTTCCAAACAGATTTATAACATCTGTAATTTACATTGTAACAGTAACCCCGATCAAGAGAGTCATCACTACATTTTTAATAATAGCATTACATTCTATTTCTTAAACCTACAGTTTCTTCCACAAACAGGGACTTTCTTGTTGATCAGAGAAAGGGGTGCTAAAACTGTACAGTCTGGTTGCAAATGATTGGCAGAAAAACAAGGGAAATCAATTTGGAAAGTGTTGGTACTGGATAATCTATTCTGGAACAGTCTGGAATCCATCTGCTCTTAGCTTAACCTCCTGGCACAAACACTAACACACTTCCCAACATTTCTGTTCTAATTAAGATGATGATTCCCTGTGCTCTGGAAACAATGTGATGATGAAGTATCCTTCCCAGGGCTAGATAGAAAGACTCCAGTGTGGAGCCAGGCTCTGTCTTTTGTGTTTGTTGCCTCCTACACCTGGTTGGGACTGTTTGTTTACTTACTTGATGAAGGAAAATCCTGGTTCTTTGGAGGAATACAGAAGAAAGAATGAGGGATCAAGTGAAATAACTCTAAGAGTGCTAGAGTAGTTCTCAGGTTACATGGCCCCTTGGTCTAAATGGAGAAGCTTTGCAAGAAAGAGTCACAGGTTTCTGAATTGCAGAGTTGAATGCATGGTGGCCCCATCGGACCAAACTCAAGACACTGAGTAGTAAGTTCAGTGCAAATTTCACCAGATTGATTTATCTGAAAAATAAATGGATTGTTTGGATATCAATGTGGCGTGACATTCTAAGGAAATGCATAATACTGAGAGTCCTCAAAACACAGAATGATGGAAGAAAGCTTCAAGCACAAATGAAATCTCTCAGGGAAAAGGCATATAGCAAATTTAAAAAAAAAAAAAAAGGTCTCCTAAAGCCGCCTATGTTTGTTTTCTCCTCTATTCTAACACATTAACCATGTAACTGAAGGTTTTTACCTTCTAAATCAGATGTATGATTATTTCCATTATTTCTATTCCTCAGCATATTCAAGTGTACTAATAATGACACTGCAAATTCAGGCTGCAAATTACAGTGACTGGGAAAAGTCTAGTCTACCACTAATTGCTTTTGTATATCCAGGAGTTAATTTTTTAATTTTTTTTCATTTTTAAATCACTGGGACAAAATCAAAATAATGAGATGCTATAGCAGACAAAAAATGAAATCAAAATTGAGGGCCCTTTAATAAGATTTTATTGAAGCATAACCACATCCATCCCTTTGCATATTGGTAAACTGTTTTCATGCTGCAGTAGCAGAACTTAGTATTTATCACCAAGACTGGATAGCAAAATATTTACTATATGGGCTTTCTTCCTTTCTTCCTTCCTTTCATTTTAAGGGAAAGTACAGGCAGGAATGAAAGCTAGTAGGAAGATAGACAGGAAGAGGGAGAAGAAGAAAGAAACATTTATTTAATTTAGTTGTGCATCTTCTTCGTCCACCCCACCTTAAGTCTCGAACTTGGTCCTAAGGATGTACATAGACTATGCCTGATAAATTTATCTATTAGGCCACCAGGTGATACCCCATTTTAATTTCAATGATTGCCCTACTGTGTGTTTTTCTATGAAAAAGAAGCACTTCTATCTTTGGATTATTTCGCCTATTCCTTTTGAGTAAAATAAAGAATTTGAACTCAGTGACTTAATACCTTTCTAAATCTATAATTCTATGATGAACCTTATTCAGTATATACCAATATAGTATATTGAGTCTCCCTGCAGACAATACAATATAAAGAATATAAAGAAATATAAATCAAATATAAACAAAATAAACATTTGTGAATACCACTTCCAGATTACAGTTTATTGACTTATTTTGCCTTTTTTATGACAATAATTCTTTTAAAATCTGTATGTTAAGATGATCCCCTTTATATAATGATAAAGTACTAGAATCAGTATGACTCTTGTTCTATGAATTTTGTTCTTGTAAGATATTTCAGTTCATTTGAGTCATCTGCATTTTCTAGCATTTTTGTCCTTTATTTTCCAAACAAAATTCAGAACACATAATTTGACAAAGATTTTTTTTTTTTCAGATTCCCCTTCACATATAAGAAGTAACCTGAGCTCTATGACATATAATATATAGGAAATTCCAGAGCAAATTTGCTTTAGGGCAAACAATAGTGAGGAATGTTTAAAATTAGGATGCTCAGTAAACCAGAACATAAGATCAGTGAAAGTTGGTTCTGTTTAAGTGCCAAGCAAAGGATTTTTGTCCTGTTAACATAAGACTTTATCCAATGGAGCTACCTGGCCCAGACCCAACTCAACATCATAGCCAAACCTGGTGATGCTTAATAAATGTTAATTGCAAATGAATGAGTGCTTTGTTTAAGCCATCAAGCAATTTAGATGCTACACTGAAATAAGATGGAGACCTCTCCCTCTTAGTCTCAGTTCTGAGACTCCTCCAAAATCCTAAATACACATAGAATGATCAGCACAGCTACAATACCCCCGTGGATCAATTCTATTCAGTATCTTTGCCTTTCACCCCTGATCTGTTCCTATTTTAAAGAACCCTGTTTCTGAAATTCCCCTTTATGATGAATTGCATTCTCTGAGTTTGTAGCCCAGCAAAAGAGACGGAGCATATTAAACATATGAATCAAATATTTCCTCCTGTCAAAAACCAGAAAACACACCTTTATATTTATTTATATTTGAAAGAAATATGTTTCAATCTGTGCATGCCTGGATTCATATTTTATTGAAATATGGTGTGTTGACTCAGTCTGAGACATATGCTTTGAACACTCGCTGGAATCCATGGTCCTTGCAAGACTGCATTTCTGTTCAGAGTAAACAGGGACAATTTTTTGGTGGTGTAATTTGATGGAATGAAGCTGTGTGTGTTGTAGATGCTTTTCAGGGCAGATGGTGACACAAGCATAGTTTGACTTTGACATATCTGAATCTGCAAGTTGTAGAAACTGCCTCCTCCTTGGGTATGTTGAAGAATTTATGCTTACCTATTATTGTTCATGAATGCAGAGTTTCAGAATAAAAGTGACTGCTTTCCAAAAAGGACAGAAAATGCATTTTTTCTTTTCTATAAAATCCCAGGTCCTTAAATTGTCATTTGATGCCCTCCAATTCCTAACTACTTCTCCTGCCTGAACTTATTTACCTACTAGTAACTGATGGGTTACTGTCTCGTGATCTCTGTGTCTTTCTGTGTCTTTACACCTCTGTGCAGAAGTCTCCTATTTCTCTCTAATGCTAAGTCTTCTTGAAGATTCATTTCAGGGATCTACTTCTCTTAAAGGTCTCTCTGTTCCTCTTGAGACTGCCAAGCCCTACCTGATCTCATATAATCACAGATGATCATGCATCACATGGAGACAAAAAGCAGATTTAAAAGGATGAATTCCCATCCTCGGTGCTTTGTTCTCCCTCCTGAAATCTCCTATTTATACTCGTAAGTTCCAACATGACTACATGGTTCTCAAAATGATGTCTGGATTGTATTTATCTCCAAATTCCCTCATTTTACACTTATAAGATGCTCATTTATATTGTGAGATGGAGTTTCCAATACTGACAACACAAACTGCTGTAAATAATAATTCTTGACTTAGTAGAGAAAATGGTAACTATTATGCTAAAGGCCCAAATATTTAAAAGGCAATTGTGAGTTGTGTATGGGACAGAAGATGGTCATATATAATGTATCAGGAAAGTCACTTTCTTACAAAGAGGTTCTCCCCAAAATATGGGAAAAAATCATCATTGAGAATAGGACCTGGGGCTCCAAATAGGCATATCACAATTTCTCCCATATTTATGCCAAAATACACATTGCTTACTTTGCTGTAAAATATCTTCAATCTTTACAACTGCTCATCCAATTTCAAGGCCCAACTTAAGCTCTGTCTCCTCCTGGAAACCCTCCTCCATTTCTCGGATACTTAGAAATCTAATTACATTTTTGTTTGTTTGCTTTCAACATGTTTTTGCATAATTTTTCACATTATTTCATATTGAATTCATATCAAGTTATTTTAGAGTATGAATACTCTCAGATACAATAATATAAACTTAAGAGGGGAGATAGCTATTTTTATACTCTCTTTATATTCCCTGTGATACTAGGCAAAATGCATGGTAATGCAAACTATTTCTTTAAAATAAAATAAAATAAAGACTACTTAAATGAGCAGTGCTCAACTTTCCGTCAGAAAATATGGAAGGGGACACCTTGCCTTAAGGATTTGTTCGATTCAAATTTGAGCTACCAAAATCAAACATTGACTGAGTAGGTCATGAACATTTTATTGCCAAACAATTAAGCTGGATGCGTGTCCTAAGACTTTTCATGACTTCTCTGCTTTGCCCAAGTGGATTTTGAAGATCCATCTTTAAGTGGTAACCAGATGTGGTAGGGATGTCAGTGCTGATTTTATCTGGCTTCTTGTAATTTTCTTGGCATAAGGGAAGGGAAGGTCGACTGAGACATTCTAGCCAATGATCCGTGAGCAGAAGGGATGAATGTTGCTTCCATTCTAAGATAGTTCTGAAAAGTCTCCTTCCCCTGGTATGGTGGTCATGGAAGTCCTCTGTCTAGACAGCATCACAAGATTCTGGAACCTCCGTTGGCTTTAGATTATACATAATGATGTGGAGAAGTGTGTGGTCATGTTGTCTTTGTTGTGTTAAAGTACTGAAATTTGGTGGTTTTTTGTTACTTCCGTATAACCGAAATGATCTTGATATAGAAAAAAACAACTTCAGCATTTCAACACTCATGAATGTTTATAAACTCATACAAAAGTCTATTCCTCCTTCATTATCCAAATTTCCAGGAGTTTTTAATGGGGTAGAAAGGATAGAAGTCACAAAAAGTAACTTTACTACAGCTTAGTCAAAACTTTACTTTTCGGACATTTCTATTCACCTCAGTCAATCCAGAAGTTTTCTTAGTTAGGTGCTCTCTACACTCAACTCCATGTGTCCTCAAAATCTCAAGTCAGTAGCAAAAATTCTAGCACAGACAAACTATCTATTCCCTTGTAATAGTCTATAACAAATAAAAAATATAAATTCCTCATCTTAATCCTAGCTCCATCAGGACCTAAGTCAAGTCATAACTCTACTATAAATCTCTCCTTAATTGAATCCTAGTTAACAGTGATCTTCACAGGCTGTGAAATATCTTGGCATCCATCAAATATACCCACATCCTTCTTGCCATCTTATAATGTGTTTTACTTCAATTAGATTGCCAAGTCATTCGGAAGACTAAATATATGCATACGTAGTTGTTTATTTTTTATCATAGAGTATTAAATAATAACTACTGTTTTACATACCTACTTGTGCCAGGCCTTTCAATACCCCATTCTTATTATCTTCATACAACCCAATGGGGTAAGTATTGTTTCATTTTCTTATGGACAAAACAAGTAATCTGAGAGTCTGAGTCATTTACATCAATGCCACGCAAGTAGTAAATAATAGTCATACGTGGTAGCAATTACTTTGTATTTAGCAAAATGCATTTCCCATTCTTGGGCACATAGTGAGACCACAAGTGGCAATTTCACCCAGTTCTAGAAAATTTACAGGTGGTCACTTCCATGCATGGTTCATCCAAACCAGCCTCTAGATACTCTGCTTTCTCTTTTCCTCTGTCATTGCCTTGGATTGAGACAGCTAGGGTGAATTTTAAAGCACTGTGTTGAAGTAGTAGAGTCTCTAAAAACTAGGACACTAATACATTAACGACTAGATGGAAGAGACACTAAAATTTTATGTTTCCATTTTTTCATATAACATTTAGTTTCTACCCATTAATGCAAGTTATGATTAAAACCTGGATTTGTATGGTATTAGACTCCTTTCCACTATATACAGAAAGTTCTCAGATAACATTGTTTCTTCAATACAATATCCTTATGCTGAGATAAGGGGAGGGAAATCCCAGCTGACGTCAAATGAAATTATTTTATTGGAGCATCTGTTTTTATTATACATCCTTTTGTTAGAAGTCAGTTTCCAGAAACCTATCAATGATGCTAAATGAGGACTTATTATATAGCCAGACTTTCTGAATGCTGCACCATTAAAAACACGTTGCTTTAATGATGTAAAAAAGCTTTAACATTTTAGAAAAAAGTTTATATGAATTTATATGCTTTAACTACTTTAATGAACTCTAATTCTAAAAAGTTTGAAACATTTCCTTCTGGGATCCCACTCCCAATAAAAAACTTCACGTGGTAAAAAAATATGCCATAAAAAGGTTCACGTTTAATTAAGTTTTAGTTTTACTTTATAATCAATTCTTAAACAAGATCTACTATTGCTAGTCACTGCTTTAAGGTTATGTAATTAATGCCTAACTTGAAAATGATAGGCGGATTTCAAATAATGACAAAAGAGGAAAGAGCCTTACTAGTTTTCATGTTTGACATCCTATGTGAATACATTTAGGTTCCATGGCAAAAAAGTGAATCCCAAATGAAAAGTAAAAGATACCATTTTAAAATGCCATCAGTGAATTAGAGATTTGTCAAATGATGATCATTTAAATTACTAAGTCTAGATAGATATTTATGTTCTTATTTTAGACGTAAGTTCTCTTCTAATGATAGCACTTCGTTATCCCCTTGAAATTACGAAGAGTCTTAACCTCCCAGTGCTGAGGGTCAAATCTGGGTACACCCATTAAATTGCCTGTGCTCAACTCTCCAGCCTACTCTTCCTCTGCCATAATATTATGGAAGCCCATTTAAATTGGATGCCATAAGATCAAAGTAATCTGGAATGCACTGGGCATTCCAAATGCCCTAAGGGACAGATTCAACAGAGACAGGCATGGGTTCAAAGCAGACACTGTATAAGTAAGAAAAAAAAATCTTTGTTATATTAAGCCATTGCTACAGATATCAAAATATATAAAACAAGAATCGAAATGCTAAAGAGATTTAGTTCATTTTCTGGGGGATGAATTGATAGTTACCTTCTTTCTCAAATGTATATGCTATAAATTGATATGTAATTATATATATATATATATATATCTTATGGAATCTTCTAGATTGAATTTTCAGACTGTAACAGAACTTGACAAGAATGTTGCATTGATTTGACCAATCACAGGGACTTTTAATATTGTTCTTGAAAATTAGGCAATAATAGAAATAAAATTTGCAGAAGACATTGATGATAAGCAATATTGAAATACTGACCAGCATCACATAACTAATTTAGTCAAAGACTGGATTCTCCATGGTAATAAAATGTAGGCAATCCAAATAACAAGCTCGAACATTTTGTCTGATTGGTTTAATAGATAAACCACTGCGCGATCGGTCCCAACCACCGTGCATGTCAGGCTGCATAAAACTGTTGACTGGATTTCAGAAGGAGGCAACTGTAGATTGAGTACTGAATTAAAATGTAACTATTTCCATTATCCTTAATCAGTGGTGTCTTGACGCAGGTAACAATCACTCTCTGACATGCCAAATGTAGTACAGTCATTAAGTGTAGCAAAGTAAAAGAACTATGAAGATAGGAAGACCATCTACTGCAATCAGACCAGTGCGCACCGTTCTCTATTTAGTCTTAAATCAGAACACCAATATATCACTGAAAGCTATTGTCCACAGATAATTGTACATTTGTCACACTCTGTGTTCCCTATTCCATATTGAGTAAACTTCTGATTAGACTATATTTTCTGGAGTTCTATATTTCTTCTAAAGTGCCACATCTTTTTCTGCTGCTTGGAACTGCAACAATATCAGAACAAATGGCAAGTTAATCTTAGCAACTGTAGAAGCAGTTGTGAATGCCTCACAAATCCAATGCAATAGCTTATTAGTTGTAATTGCTGTCTCTTTCCTGGTTTCGTTGTACCACTTTAAAAGAAATGTCATATAACAGTAGGAGAATAACTTCCATTGCCTCTTGTAAATCTGTCACTTAAACTATTGTTCTTCCAGAATATTTGAAATAGCATATAAGGCATGATGACTATTTTTTCCAACCTAGTGCTTAATTGTTCATAATATGCTTGCACATACATTTTCATATTTATGTCTCAGAAAACCTGAGAAAATAAGTTTTATTATTTCCCCCCATTTTACAGGGAGAACAATGAGTCTCAGAGTTGTTGGATGACAAGCCAGAGACTGTAATACTGGTGGTTAAGGGAAGATTAATACAATACACCACATTGCTTAAAAACAGGTAAGGGTGATGCACCCTAGTGGCCTAGGGACTTAGTCCACCACGGCACAGCCCACATACATCCTCAGGTCCCTGGTTCAAAACCCAGGGCCATGAGGAAGCAATCAAGATGAACAACTAAACAAAATAAAATGCTTCTTTCTGCTCTCTCTTTTTGCTTTCCTGCCTGCTCACTTTAACTCCTGCCTGTAACTTTCCTTTGAAAAACCAACAGATAACTATGTATTAAATATATGCCAAAAACCATTTATTAAATACCTATTTTGGGCAAATCCCCTGAAATATACAGAGAACACTATCCTCTATTCTTTAAAAGTATATAGCATCATCAAGCAAACAGTGCATACCATGATCACATGGCAAAAAGTGCAAATATCATTTAGGACCGCATAAAATCTAACTAGGTAAAGGAGTAATAGTGCTCAACAAATGTGCAGCACTGAATGGTGATGTCAATCCACTCCCTCTCACTTCCTCCTTTACCTCCTGCTATATGAGCAGGTGAGACAATGCTTTGCTTTCACACTTCCCTTGTAGGTAGAAATTTTCATGTGCTGTGTGATTCTGGCCTATGTGATATAAATACAATGGGAGGGAGATTTCTAGTAAAACGTTCTCTGTCACATTACAAAGGAGCAGAATGGATATAATCCTAGTCCCTTCTCTGTTCTTTCTACACTGAACTCAGAAGGAATGGGAAACTGTAATTGCCAACTTTCAAACAGGAGAGAAAGACTACTGCTCAAGTAAAAATAGTATCTTCATTCCTCCTGACTTCTTACTGGGTGGGGGAAAAAATAACGTTGGTTAAGGCATCGCTGATTTTTGCAGCTGAACAGTAACTGATACCCATGAGAACTCTCAGAGGTTCAGCCCAGTTCTCTTCATACAGAAGCTTCCTGACTGGCTGAGAGCCCAACTGGGCTGGGATAATAGAGATGATGAGGAAGGGGACATGTGGCAGAGTTGATGAGATGAAATGAGATGACCAAAATCTTCAAACGCCAAGATGAGACTTTCCGTCACCAAGATTACTTAAAGAAAATTTATCTTAAGAAAGTTAATCTAGCGGTGGTGAGAAAGACTATGAAACTGATAAAGACTATTTCTATTTATCATCTAATATGCTGCCACTTTTTAAACTTTTTTAAACATTTCCAAGCACTACTGTGAATCTGACAATTATGACAATGAAAGACAGCCTCAATGTGAATTACAGCCAAAGTTAAAATTTCAGAAAAAAATGAAGTTATAAATTTCTTAGTAAATATACATACAATGAAAGGTGAAAATGAAGTAGAGGGGACTCTATACTAAATGAAGAAAAGCTTATGTAATTTTATGTAAAACATTCTAGGGGAAGATTAACCTTTATCTTTTTTTTTTAGGTTTTGCTATTTATTGAATGAAAAAAATGTTACATGAAGTCTAATATTTGCAGTATTGCTTTCTTCTACATTTCTTTTTACTTTATTTAACCTTAATTATTTTTTATTTTTCATTTTGTTTTTGAGATACATGCCATGCTTTGTCTATTTCTGACTTAAGTTAAGAGAATACAAGAAGTCAGTATGTTCGCTGTATTTTCTGGGATTCTCAAGGGTTTTTTGGTTGTTAAAAATCACATGAAAAAACTACCTTTTTAAGTAAAACTATCTTTTATACTTTGCTGTCTTTTCAATGGCCTTTATGAAATCTATATTTTCTCTATCTAGTCTTCCCATCTTGATAGTTTCCCTACTTCCTTTACTTTGCTGTCTTTCAAAATGCTATGTCTATAGGATTTTAGATCTGGAAGGATTTAGAGATTACATACTCTGGCTTTTTGATCTAACAGATGAGAAAGCAGGGCCCCAAAGCTAGATAGATGAGTGGCCTAAGGACCTAATTCAAGAAGCTTAGAGCTGGGACTAGAATCACGCTACAACATAAAGTTAGGCAGTTGTCTGAAGTTTTAGCATGCATCAGCTTGCACAGAGTCATCTCATTTTAAATACAGATTTCCTGGTCTTCATCCCTGGAGTTTCTTAGTGAGTCTGAAATTGGCTCCTGAAAATCGCATTCCAGAGGGGCTTTTGAGTGATTTTGAAGCAGTTGATCTATGGGATACAACTGGAAAAGTTCTGAGATTTGACTTGTCCAAAAAAATCCATTAGTTTATCTTTTCTTGTCAACATCAATGTATGATTTTTTCATATCTTCTGATCGATAGGAAGAAAAAAAAGAAACCCAAGCTCTGTTGATCCACTATAATATATACTATGCCAGGAAGAAGTATTTCCAACTTAGATAATATTTCAGGTTAACTTTGACAAGTCACACCTCTTATTTATATAACGCAATTCCTAAACAACAGATCGGATGTGAAAGGGAGATACTCCTTTGTCAAGTGCTGACATTCAGGGCAAATGAAATCATGATAAATAATGCATAAACCTGACCAACTTTATATGTATAAAGTCTTGTTTCTTAAAGTCTTTTAATTATAAAAAGTATTACATCTTTGCAGGTGCACTGCATTTCCTTAGAGTATTAATAGGATCAGAAAGCCAGTCATTCTTGAACATACATTATTTTAATAAAGACATCTACTTAAAGAAAGAGTTTAACTGCTTGTACTATGAACACAATTTATTTAAGTTATGAGTTATTCTTGGCAAGTAGAGCATGGATACAGCAGCAGGTGCCACTGAGCCCTTTATGGCAATGAGACAAACTGTTGGATTAACATTGAAGGGGAAAAATGAATACACAGAAGAAATATTTTGCAAATTCAATTCTATTTCCATATTTAAAAAATTTGACTTTGCTTTATGAGAAAGCAGATACTAACACTGGAGAGTATTAATAATAAAAATGTATAAAGTCAACGACCCTGTGTGATGAACTAGAAATTGCATAGAAATATACATTTATAGCATGGCCCATTACTTTTATTAAATCAAGGCTTTCCTATGGTATAAACAACACCTATGCAAGCATTCTGATAGCCAAAGAGATTTTCAGCAAATTATCACATATTAGAAAGTTTCAGCAACTTATCATATAGCTAAAGTAACGTATTTTGTCAATTATGAATTAGCTATCCTCTTAGGGTCACGCATGAGAGAATACTTTCATTTTGAGGAATACATGTTGGGTAGAGCCATAGGTATATAATGAATGTGTACAAGCTATGAAACCCCCTCACATTTAATGTATTTGTAAAACTACAATCATGAAAACTGATCCAAAATAGAGAAAATTCATCCAACAGTAAGCGTTTTAGTGCATGAGAGAATTGTAAAGTCATCAATTGATTAAAAAATAAAAGATAAAAAGAGTACGCAAGTTGCAGAGAAATGTGTTCACTGAATAATTCTGTACTAAAATAATTAAAATGAATATAGAAAATAGAGATTTTAGAGCAAATTTTTCAAAAAATGCAAGCAAAATATGAGCCAGAATAATAAATGTAATTAGCAACAATACAGAAACACAGCAATAGCTAAAAGCACAAAAATTAATCACAAGAATCATACAAATTTTAAAACAGCAATTGATAAAAAAAAGGATATGACAATTTAAGAGATGGTTCATACTAACTGAAAACCTCAGAAATTGCTAATACTCTTGAAAAGAAAATTTCAGATATATTTGACATTAAGAGGAAGGAAAAAGATAAGATGACAAACTCCTTCAATTTGTCCTTAGAGGCTCTAAAATTACAAGAAGTCAAGATACATAGTGAAAAACTGAATAAACTTGAACTATTGACAGCCTAACGGAGCAAACTAACAAGGGACTAAATGTTTACAATGACAGATGAGCAAAGAAATCTATAAATACTTCACAGGAAAAAGAAAGATGTAAACTACAAAATCATGTCAAAATTTCAGATAGATAAATATCACAAATTTGAAACTATTAAAAATTACACATCAAATTAAAAGTACACATGTATGATAAGACATTTATGTAGGTCTTCATATAAGCATTCAGTATGAAATAGAGAGTATTTATTGTTTCTTTTAAAAATTATCAGGTAGAATTTAGCCCTTAGAAAACAGCAACTTAGTCAGATAACTCTGCCATCTACCAGGACATGGCTGAATTCCTTTTTGAAATTCTACTCAGAAGCAATTCATGACCCATAAGAAAAACGTCTCTTTTTGAAAATATTATACCAGCATAATTTTAACCAAAATAAGATCTCTTGTTTCATAATCTTGGCACTGCAAAACTTTTGGTTATATTCAAAAATCAGATTTATGCTCAGGAGGCAAGAACTTTTGACACACTGAAATTCAAAGAATATTTTATAAGGTAGACACATCTTTTTTCCCTTCCATTTAAGAATTCAAAGTCTAAATTGAACACAGAAAATGGCAAAATACGCAAACATATATTGTAAT
Organism: Solenodon paradoxus; assembly: GCA_004363575.1. Classification (NCBI taxonomy): domain Eukaryota; kingdom Metazoa; phylum Chordata; class Mammalia; order Eulipotyphla; family Solenodontidae; genus Solenodon; species Solenodon paradoxus. The sequence goes on from RJWH01000892.1 coordinate 89,777, forward strand.
TCTCATATTGTCAAAAGAAAACCTAAAAGTCAAGTTACCTAGTAATAAAGAATAACCATAACAATTTTTATGGAAAAAAATTTCAAATGCTTATTGAATATTTATTGAAAGAAGACCCAAGAAATAAAACATTACATGCAATGGCCATCACTAATAACATTCAATATTGTAAAATTGTAGACAGTATCCAATGAACCTATTACTTCAAAACAACTCTATTAAAATATACTGATTTTTCAATGACAACATGATAAGCTGATTCTAACATGTATATAAAAAGAGTTAAAAAGACTAACGTTCTAGGAAAAAAATGATCTTTTCAAAAAATGGAGCAGGTAAAGTCTTAATCAGCATAGGGGGAGGGAAGGCAATTAGATTCAAAACTCTGTGGCAGGTCAAATAAACCTCAAATATGAAGGACAAAACTTTTAAACCTGAAGAAAAAAAAACTATAGGAAAAGATTTTAATGACCAGAAAATAATTTCATAAAGCAAATAGAAAAATTAATTTTAAAAGATTAAAAAATTGTAACAATTACATTATTTAAAAGCTGGGTTTTATAAGAATCATGAAAAGAAAATGTAGGATTACCTGAGAAAATACAGACAGAGAACATCTATTTCTGAGGACAGTGATGCACAACTCACAAAGACCAGTAACTGTATGCTCACATGGCCTGCAAGCTAAGAAGACTGTATTTTTAAACATTTGAAGAAAAAATAATAGGAGAAATAATATTTCTTGATACAAGACAGTTAGTGAGATTCAAATATGGATTATCAGGACAGAGTCATACTTAACTCACTTTTGTACTGTTAGGTCTACTTTCACTCTGTCACAGCAAGAGCGAGTAGTTATAACAGAGAGCAAATCATACACAATCTCAAAATATTTATTCTCTGGCCCTTCACAGAAAATGTTTGCTGGCATATGGTTCAGAAAGAATTGCATTGCTATGTTATGTATACTACACACAGGATCCCTAATTATTACCGTTTCTAAGAGCTTCCTTCAGTTGTTCTCAGCAATCATGCACCAACCATACTTCTATCCAACCGATCCATCCAAACACAAATTCCATTGTCCAACTTGCATCTGACATTCCAATTGCCAAGGAACTATGCTTCTCAGGATAACAGAGTCAGCTCTAAAACAGACACAGGAGGCCCTTAACTGTATTGCAGGCTTATCTCTGCTACTACTCACTACTCATCACCCCCTCTTCCCCTGCCTGTTTTCAGCTGTGCCTTGTGTCAGCCTCTATGCACTCCTAGCCTCCACATAATTTTCAGACTCTATGCTTGTCAACATATTTGCCTTCCGAATTCATTCCTTTTTTTGAGACTCCATTAATATCTCATTTCCATCAGGAAGCTGTATCAGGTTCTTGAATGGGAATATCTGACTCTTCTCAGTATTTCTTTAGCCCTCGCACATGCCCTCTTTATACACTTAGCATCAGCATTTAACATAATACTCAACACATAGTAAATTTAGCAAAAAAATGTACATCCAAACTAAATGTTATGCAGTTTGGTTTTTTTTTTTTTTAGCCTACAATTTACAGAAATAAATAGGATCAGGGAAGTTTTATATGGTATTTAAGGGTCACACAAGCTAATGAAAGTAAGCTGAGCTTGGAACCCAATTTTCACTGAATTCATAATGACTTTAAAAAGGTATATGTTTTTTCCAGTGTCGTGCTGTCTATAATGGAGCTAGCCAGGCTGCTGAGGTGCAGATGTCAAAAACACGACCTGACATTGACTTAAGAGATGTCTTCAGGAACTTGACTCCAATAGCAAGGGAAATAAAATTTAAAATAAACACACGGGATTACACCAAACTACAAATCTACACAGCGAAAGGAACGCTCATCAAAACAAAAATATATACTACTGAATAGGAGAAGATCATCATACATCCTGTAACAGACAAGTGGTTAATATCCTAAATATACAAACATAAAACAGAACAAAAAAAGAACAAATAATACAATTAAAAAAGGACGGAAGATCTTAGTAGACATTTCTCTAAAGAAGATACACAGATGGTTAATAGGCACATAGAAGGATGCTCTACTCCTCTTGTCATTAGCTAAATTAAATTCAAAACAACTATGAGATAGAACCTCACTTGGCTATTATCTAAAGGACTAGAAACAACAAGCATTGGAGAGAAAATGTGGAGAAAAGGGGACTCTTATCCACTACTAGCAGGAGTGTAAAATAGTACAACCATTATGAAAGCAGTATGGAGATTTCTCAGATATTGAGAACGGAAAGCCCACATGATCCAGTTTCCCTCTCCTGCTCATTTACCCTAACAACACAGTAAGACTAATTCACAGAGACATATGCACCCCCATCATCATCGCAGCATTATTTACAATAGCCAAGAGCTGGAAAGAACCTAAGTGCCCATCAACTGAGGAGTGGATAAAGAAGATGAAGTACATATATATGTATCTATGCACACATAGATATACATACACACACTCAGTGGAATACTACTCAGCTATCAAAAAGATGAAATCCTGCCATTTGCAGCCATATGGATGGACAGAGTGGCAATTATGCTCAATGAGATAAGCCAGAAGTATAAAGACTGACAGGGTACGATTTCACTCATAGGTGGTATAGAAAGAAATTGATCTAACAAAGAAATGAATTAAATTAAACAAAAAGACTTTTAACAAATGAACCAAATCAAACAATAGACTTTTATCCAAAAAAGTGAAAATCAGTGGTTGCGGGAAGAGGAGGGGGAGGGAGGGGGTAACCTAGGTAAAAGGATTAATTACACAGTGAAGGAAAAACAGAACCAGCGTGAACTTAGTGTATTACCTAAATGGGGATTTACTATGACACACACCTTAAACCTATATAATATTCTAACACATATTCCTTCAAGAAAATTAATTTTTTAGAAAGCCAGGGGAGGAAAATTCTTAAAAAGAATGAGGAGGAGTTATACTGATAAACAGACATTCAAGTCCGTGTTGTCAGAAATCAAACAAGTTCAGAAACTCTGAAATATCTTCATGATCACTCAGCCCTGTAAATAAGCACTCAAACATGAAACAAGAGAATACTGAGGACACTCCAGAGCACTCTTTGTGATGTTCCACTCTAAAATCATGCATGATGATAGGAGTTGAGTTCCTGCAAACTGTCTCAAAGGATCCATTCATCCAACTGCTGTCAATGAGCAAAGCTGACGTTGTACAAGACTCCATGAAGGCTGACTTAGATCTTCAACCTCCTAAAGATTTTCGGTGTCCCACCAGCCTAAACCTCTTAGTGACCTAAGCCAGGGGTTTGGTCTCTAATAATTCCTTTTCTTCCCCTTCAATTTTAGACTAGTTTTGGCAGCTAAAAGGAAGATTTAACATGGGAAAAAAAATACTTAAACCATCTAATTGGTGTGATCACGTATTTTCTACCTTGTGACGAGTCCTAGAAGTGATATTGACCGATCACGGCTGGCTGACAGTAAGATGTCAGGACAAGGCTACAGCAATAGTCTCTGTAATGAACCAACTCTGAACACCAAGTTGAACAGGCTCACGGAGATCAAGTGAGAATGAAAAAGCATAAACACTTCTGATCAACAGCCAGTGGCCCCAACTGGAGCAGACACTGTAACACGAAGGGTCAGCTCCAGCGCTGACAGGTTTGGCAAGGCAACCTCGTTAATGGCAAGATGAAACTTCATTTGCTCACAATTTCATAGGCTCTTTCAAAGACACCTCCTGCAAATTGACTTTAGGAGATGGAATTGCATTTAGCGTGACTTTTCTGACAAAAAAAATAGAAAGAATTTTGCCAAATCTTTCTTGGTGTTTGCAGAGTTTCTGATTCCAAAACAAAGCATGTGTTGAAACAAAACGGAGGGAGGGCAGAATCACTAATTCCCTACGCAAAGGAAGACTGACCCGGGTCTTTTTAGGAAGAGGATATAGATATTTGATCAGATGCTCAATGAAATATCCAAACAAGAAAAGTGAATCTCAGGGAGAAAATAAATATGGAGACTCCCAAATGACTCATGATGTTCGTACTTGAGTAGGGAGAAAAGACTGACTTCAGCTGGAAAACTGGTCATGTAGGAAGAATCTGGCAATGTTGAAAATTAAAGGATTTCAACTCTGCATGTAGAGGCTGAACAATCTCACTGGCAGTACAGGGCAGCTCAAATAGTGTTAAGACTTGTTCTCTTTCTGACAGTATCACTAGCTGGTTCTATTTATCTTTCAATGGATGATTTTATTACTCTGGGTTTTGGTTTCTCCACTGAAAAAAGAATCAGATCATTAGTATTAAGTGTGCATCAGATTCGTGTGGAAGGCTAGTCAAAATACAGATTGACTGCTCCCATGCCCAAATTTCCCAATTTAGTAGATTTGGGGAGAGGTCCTATAATTCACATTTATAGCAAGCTCCTAGTGATGATATCCAGGCTGTTGGTAAAAAGATTGTTCTCTAAGACTTATAGGTTAAATGACCCCTCAAGTCCACATGCTCCAAGAACACTGTTGAACTCACTAGTGAGGTGAAATAATTAAGATCATCATTTGAAAAAGCAACACAGAGACAGTTTACTGGAAACACATTATATTTGAAATATGTTTCAGGTGCATGTCTATAATCCAACAGAGAATATAAGTATTACTGATTTGGAAATTCTTATAGGCCGAAATCTGTGTGGGAAAAGAAGGTCACTATAAGGTTAACACTATACACACACACACACACACACACACACACACACACACACATATATATATACATATATATGAAATGAACAAGAGACTAGAACCTTCCAGATCTGCTGAGTAATCCAAATTGGAGCCAACAGTTATAAAACACATCATGTCATAAAGCTCTACTCTGTGCAGGTTATAACCTTTTTGATGTGACTGAATATTGATCAAAATGTTGGCATTAAATCTGTTGTCTTTAGGAGATATATCCAAAAGAATAACTAAAAATGGAAACTCTCTTGGTGAGATTGTTCTATTTAAGGCTGAGTTTTGGGACTCACAACTGTAGTTCTACATCAATCACTTGGGTTCTATGACCTCTTCTGCTCTTCCTAACAACTTTACATCTCTGTAAAATTCAGTGTTTTCAGGCATCCTTTCCAGAAATCTTTACCCCACTAGTGTGTGAACTGAAATTATGTCATACTCATAGGAGTAGAATCAATAAAATATGACTGAAGGGTATCGTAATGCAAATACTATTTTTTAAAAATAGGCACTATTAGGTAACAGGGGATAAAGTGACTACTTTTATTTGGGGAGGCTGAATTTCCAAGTGAAGGGTTACTCTGGCATATTCAATGGAGGGAGTAGGCATGTCTAGACATGAGAATAATGTTGAACAAAGGAGGAGCACATTTCTTAGAGCAGCTGAGGTAATAAACATGTATAGAATGAACACATTTTTAATTAAGAAATGGAAATTTAATATCTGAAATAGAGAAAATAATTTCGTTTGATAATTTTAACATAGAATCTAAGGAAGCTGTTCTAAAGAGGTAATGGGTATTATCTAGCTCAAGTCAAGTCAGAGTTGTGACATCCAATGATGAAATAATTGTTCCTTTCCTGGGATCATCCAAAGTATTATGAGATAGTTCACCTGAGAACTGGGGGCAGTCCCCAAGAGTTCAGTTATAGGATATATTGGTCTTTCATTGGTGAAATGAGAAAGTACTAGAAAACAATATAAGATTCTCTTTTTTAAAGCAGACTTATCAGTCAATACAATGTGAACTGTGTGCCTTGAAGATGATTAATTTGCTCATTCTTCCAAGAGATGGACTATATCTTGTTTTGATACCAGAGACATGAACAGCGTGATCCTGCAGGAGAACTGGAAGAGATAAGTAAAGCTGCCTATAACTAAGTCTGCTAATAGTAGAAATATCTCTCTGGAACCTTCATGCAATCCTAACAAACAGTTGTCAAACAAGCAAAAGACCTACCATCCTGCCAAGTTCAATGAAGGGTGAGATCAAGGCAGTGACAGGAAAGGGGCAATGAGACCTCAGTTCCTGTCTCTCCAATAGGCAGTATCAAGTCCTAGAGGTCACCAGCATATCACTAGACATGAGGGGGGAGAAGTATCAAAAGTCCAAACTGAGAGAACAGTGTGGGACCATAAGTTTGGAAAAATAACCAGAGTAATGTGAAACCAGAATGAGTAAATGGCTTATCTGAGTGATGAAGTCATTTTCATTCAGAGCCATTTTGAAAACGTCAGCTACATGTGAATCATTTCTTGATTGAAAGTCATCCGGAAGGCCAAGGCTTTACCTGATCCTCATCTAGGATCCCTTCTTTCTTAGCAGTCTCTGAGTGATATTATTTAGTACAACTATACTTTGATAAGGGCAAGTCCTTGATGCAATAATACATTAAGGAGTGACACTTTGGGGTCCCCTCCCAGTTAAGTTCCTGCAATTCCTTGCTTTATCTGGGAACATACACTGACTTACATACTTGAACTGAAATAGATATTACCTTGCAGATCATCTCTGACTTTCTAAGCTCTTTCCTATGCATTTGAACACACACACCCGAGGGCAGAACTTTCTGTGTATTCATATCCTTCAGGTGCTCAATGCAGATTAAAGAGAGAATCACAGCCTCACTCACTAGAATTTAAAACTTTCAATCACAGAGGGGTGGCATTGCCTCTTCAAGAGACGTTTGATAATGTTTGGACACGCGCTTAACTGCTAAAATGGGCAAAGGGAGTTTGCTACTTTCATCCAATGGGAAGTATCTAGAAAAACTACCAAAAATCCAACAGCTTACAGTAAGTACCTCCCCAGCCTGCCACAACAAATTGTCTCAGTATCAATAGAGATTGAAATTGAGAAACTCTGCCATAGGGGATTAAAAATGTATTTTAAGATGAATGCATTAATCTCAGGTTATACATACACACATTCATTTTTAATTATCAAAGTAATTTTTAATCATTGCTTTAAAAAATAATGTAAAGTAAAAGAACCGAAAGATAAAAGGGTTAGCAGCTAACAGATGAAATTGTACATTTTAAGAAAGAGTTTCTTGATAAAAGACTTCGACCCAAAGTCTTGACTTCAATGATCTGTGTTCTGGGTACCAGTGGGAGTCTGCTGCTAAAGGAATTTGGGAGTAGGAAAGATTACAGACCACACCATGTGAACAATCAATTTGTCTACTTCACAAAGTTCTAACTTGAGTCTTTTCAAAAACTGACTGGACACTAGCTTCTGAAAAACTCAGTAGGTTGGAAAATTGATTTCAGAGTAGAAGATGAAGCCAATTTCTCAGCTACAAGAATGTGTCGGGTAAGACACTAGAGGGAGTGAATTTTTCCCTCCATGGATTATTTAAATACATAAAACAGAGCTGTAGACTCAGCCATGAACTTATGCTTAAATTAGCATCTTTGTCAGTAACTCATGCCTAAGAATTTGGTTAAGGGGTAAACTTAGGTATGGCAAAACTTTCCTCCCCTTGAATAAGTAGAGCCTTAGCAGTGGAAATACAATTTATTCTTTAATATTTTGTTAAACATTCTAAACAATGGTCAAATAAGCAAATATAAGAGCCTTTTCTCCATCCCATGTCCTTATTTATTTCCCTTATTTCTACTAAGGAACACAAAGGTGAGGTTTTAATTCTGCTGACCACCTGACTTTTCTGCTCAAGCCAAGTTGTCTGGGAGAAAAGTGGGTATCCAGCAGCCTTTGTGGATTCCACAAGGAATCCATCTGGCAGCACTTGACTCCAAACTTCCATCATGAAAATCCCTGAACAGATCCCTCAGGCAATGTACATTTCTGTCCTTTGGAGCTAGTTTTGATCAACAACCTTGAATAAAAGAAAAGGAAAAAGACAAATTACTACATTTAATCAATCCTAAGTCTTCCGACACAGGCATCCTCCCTTCTCCAGGGTCCTGGAGAACAACTGATTTGGTTATTTTTTAGTGATTATAGTTTCAATTCCTGAGAACTGAAAATAATAGTTGGAAAAATGGAAGTTTGATTTTTATCTTAAACACTTTCCTCTTGTACTGAAGATTTAAATAATAGCAAAAGGGAAAATAGAATAATATAATTACAAATGATGTTTGTTTTTAAACTCAGCAAGAAATTGAAAAGATAGTTTTATTTATTTCCCTCAAATAATGTATATACCTGATGTGATCAACTCTCCCAGTGAATATTGAGTTGCCTATGAGATGCTTGTAGAAACAACCAAATAGGGAAAAATAAACTGAAGACCTGCTTGGGATAGAATGACTCCATTTTTGAATGGTGTCATCTTAAGGCTCATGACCCCTAACTGTCCTCTTCTTGAATACAAAATTAGTTCCCTCAAAACTTTGACCCATTCCTCCCCACACTCTAGGACTTAATCTTTAAAAAGACAATGACCTATGTGTTATCTCCAAAATAATGGCACCAACACACCTGTCCTAATCCTTTACTTATTTAAATGATCAAATTAAAATACATCCCAGAGAGGGAATAGAAGACCTTTTAGTTTGAGGGTAGGTGTTGAGCTCTCCTCAGTGAAGCCCACCCAGTCTAGTATTGAGGGTATCCACATGTAAATTACCCTAATAAATTGTTGTCACACCTCATGACTGTGATGACTTTGTTCTTTGGACTTAAATTACCTAGTCTGTTTGGAGGGAGCTATTTCCTATGGTTGAAAAAGACCATCGAGATGTGTATACACTTTGACCAATCGATTGCATTTCCATGAATTTATTTCAAAGAATAATGACTCACATAGGCTAGAAAATATAAAGTGAGGTCTTGTAATTAAAAGGAAAATTATGAAATTAGAGGTTATAACTGAATTGTATGCAGTCAATAAAAATTATCTTGTGGGAAGTGTACTGGGGTCTAGCGGACCGTGTTGAAGACTGTCAGAAAATCGGTGGTATGCATAGTATGTTGTCAAATATTTGAAAAAGAGTGAACCTGTGCATCTAAACCTACTTAGTAAATCAAAGCTACCTTAAGATAAAAAACAAAGGCGTGCCCTGGTACACTGGCAGTCAGGTCAGTCCCTTCTGGAGGAGCACAGTCAATGTACATCCCCAGGATCCAGATTCATGTTTAGAAGGAATAGCCAATGTGAACAACTAAATAAAATATTTTTAAATGCTTCTTCCTTCCTTCTCTTCCTACCTTACTGCCTAGTTGCCTTCATCCTGCCTGCACCTTTCCTTAAAAAAAACTTTTTTAATCAGAAAGAAAGCATGTTGTTGGCACAATGGTAATGAAATATTAAGTTAAAAAAGTAGTTTTTAAGGTGAAATTTTTCTTTATAATTCAATAATATTTAAAGACCTGGAAGACTACCTACTAAAACGTTAGTATTACTTACATATCTATGATAGTTATATAGAGAATTTCATCCATTTAAAATTAAGTATATTTTATTTTTCTTACACTAGCCATGCATAATTTTAAAGAAAAATACAAAATATCAAAAAGCCAAAAGAACTTTTATGACCTTATCACAGAAATTTAGAATGAACTGAGTTCAGTTTCTTGATAGAGTCTATGTTTTTTAATACATTCAATTTGAAGCAACAGTAGAAATATTCCATAAATAAAACTATTACATTTTCTTTCAGCAGTTAGACTATAACTTCGATGTTGTGACAACATAACTGCAGAATATTTTTTAATGCTGGCTGAACTGGGTTCACTATTGATTTTTAAAGCAACGACCTATTTGAAGACATTTATCTACTTGTAATCGACAGTGTATAATCCATTACACTAATAGCTTAATGGTGTTTTAACTAGAAGGAAAAGGCACAACTCTTAGATTATAAACTGCCCTTTGGTCACCTAGGGATGGAGGTAAACACTTATCTGTGTGTCCTGCTTTGTAGTACTTAATCAGGCACAAGTATTTCTCAAGTACTCTGTGCTTAGCAGAGGTCAGGGCTGCTACTGGAATCAGGGCACAGAAAGGTACATAGGTTGCAGATAACCATGTCCATTCTGATGGTTGACGCCCATGCTGGCCTGCTGATTAAGGGACACAGCTGCAAAACACACACTCCATACGCAGCACTTGCACCTGCTTATAGAGACAAAATGAGCATTAGGAAACAAGCAAGTTCCTATCAGTACGAGTCAGGATCCAGAGGTGTGATCACAACTGTGATCAGTTTGTTAAACAATTATTATTCCCTCATATAGACATTCAGCTTCTTGAAGACCGAGCATATATTCAGTACCCAAAATATTTGAATATGTGTTGATTATAAAAGGAATTACGAACCTCACCCTGCAAAGGTATGGCATTCCTTAGCCTAATACTTTGAAGTGCTGAGGTATTCTGCTGTTAACATAACATTATGTTACTATGAACTGCCTGAATCAGAAAAAGATGGAAACACATATTTGCTTTTTTTATAATTATCATGTAATGTGATATTTAAGTTAAGGCAGATCAGCGGATAATTTTAGACAAAGGACAAATAAATCTTACAACAGAAGTTGATATTTCACTTTAATGAAACATGATCTAAATTGTTTTAGAGCACTATGCTATATAGCCTATATAAACATATATCTAAAAACATTTCTTTTAAGGAATAATTGGTACATATTATGGGATAATAAGGATATAGTAAAATATATATTTAAGACATCTATTAAAAAACGTTAAATATTTACCAAAAAGGCTGACCTATAAGCCAGAGAAACACAAAAAGAAAGAATCATTCAAGAATTGGGCTATTTTTCCCTTAAAAACTATTCTCAGATTTTTTTTTACAAACTTTGTACAATATCTCAGAGCTTATCTACGTTGGCTCTCTAAGAGTATAATTATATAAAGGCAACTTGCTTTAATTCCACATATAAGCTCCTAATAAGGTCTCTGCTTTCGCTAAGATAGCTATTAATTAGTCAATAATTGCTTGGAGGCTCCAATTGATTGACACTATAAACAGAAGAAGGTTTACACAGTACTTTTATTTCTGCGCTGCATTTAAGATTAATAAAATGTTAGCAGCATGTTATTAGGCAGAAGGGAGCAGACTGAATAAAACCCGCTGGAAAGGCAGGACTAAACACTGTTAGCTTGTCCCTCTCTGCTTTGCAGCCTGACAAGAAATAAGTGAGGACTGTGAATATGCAGTTTGAGAACATAAAACACATACAAATACTGCGCATGGATGATCTTGTCAGAAAAGACCCGAAGCCTTCAGAGAAATTGAACCCATAGCCTCAACATCTTGGGGGAGGGGTCATCTGCAGGAAGATTCACCTCACTCTAAACTAGCAACCACAGACATTATATAATAGAAATAAAATGTTGTGATCATTTTTTCCTGGATTTCATTTTCTTTGACCACTCTAAATCTGGTAAACGTTGCAGAAGAGTAGAATACTAAAGAAGTGATTGAATTAAACCTTGACATTATTTCAATGATCAGTTTTAATTATGAGGGAGAATGTGGAAACTGGCTTCAACTTACACACAGATGTCATCAAAGAACTCCATAGTGTTTTTGCTCATTGCCTAACATGTCACATCACGGGTCCATCTTCAGCAAAGATTTCCCTTACTGACACCTATCTAAAGATCTCCTTTAAATAAAAAAAAATAACACCTCAAATCCAATGGAAAGATTAAAATATACTTAATTCATACAATTGTTCATTATTTTTACTGCTTTGAACAGAAGCCATATTTGGCTACTTCAGCTCTGCCCTAAACCCATCTTATTTACATGAGTTCTCTTTTTCTAAAAAGAATTTTACTGGTCCCACATTCTATTTGAAAGTGAGGGAAAGGATTTATTCTTTTCCATTCTCTCTGGCTATACGAAAATACTGGGCTTTGGGGCATGGCTGCATATATAACTCAGAATACTTTAATACTTTCATTGTCTTGTATCTCGATTCAACAAGCAAACACTTTCTGGCAAGTATGTGTGGTAGGTTGGTTTCCGAGAGACCAATGATGAAGCTATGTTTTTAAAGCTGAGTTTCTGTGCATTCTTTAAGCAATGGAAATGAAGTGAGCACCTTTCCAGTGAACATGTGCTTTGTAAGAGAGTACATGTCAGTGACAAGTTGGCTTCTCAAGACAGTCTCTGGAAAAGGGACATAATCTATTCTCTAATGTAATTCTGGATATTTAGTGTTTATTGTGTGCTGATAGCATGTTCACAGAACCAGAACGTTTATGAAGGAATGTAGCAAGAACCACATGCCCTGAGTTCAGGTCATGGTAGCAGTGAGGCACACTACTCGGTGACTAAGTGGGGCTGAACGTTGTCTAGGGCAGTGGTTTACCTGGGCACTTTTAAATTATGTTGACCTCATTTTAGTTTTCCGCTCTGCATGTTTTGGTTGTGTGACATTGCCTGGATCTATTAACCAATCTGTATCTCAAGAGTTGCCTATAGGAAATGGGGTATAGGACCATGCTTATTTCAAGAAATTAAGTAAGATAATGTCTTCAAAGTGTTCAGCCAAAAGCTTAATACATAACAAGAATTCTACACATTACCAACTAATTTAAAATAGCCAGGCTCTGTGACCAAAGTTGTTCAATTTCTTTATATTCTAAAGGATACCTCATGCATATGGAGGACTAGAGGACCTGAAGACAATCTGTGAATGGTTTATCATTGTTTTATCCTAACTTATTCCATATTACTGTTTTTGGAAAAAAGCTGTTTTTAGACAGCCATTTAGAGACATATATTATAATGAAACATCAGCTCACTGATCTTATTCGCATTTTATCAGCATGCTTATGGGATTAAATTTTTCCTTTGGTGTTCCTAAACCACCGATTTTATTTCTGTGTCTGATTTTTCTGTCATACATTTATTTTATTCTTTTATTTCATGTCATTATTTGAAGCAAAACTCCAACTGAGAGAAATCCACTTTAATGTGGTATGACTTTTGCCTGTATGTGGCTATCTGCATACATGTGTGTCTAGATACCATAAAAAGGTTATATACAGATAAAAGATTCTATATACAAGCAATTTTTCAATAATCTGTTAAAGAATTCTAATTTTAACTTAACTGCTATATACACATTACATTTTCCTTATATCTCAATCAATAGATTATTTATCATGTTTTTAATAGTCTAAGAAATCCTCAGATTCTTTCATTCTGTTATAATTTCCTGATTCTAAAATAGTGAACATCTTTCTTTAGATGGTAGGCAATGTGACTAATGTTATCTATTAACTGTTTTGTTAATTTATTTTTTGATTAAAGATAACACACATATTCATTTAAATAATTTAATCCAAAAAAGTAAAAAGAAACCATCACAACTGAGTCATGTTTTGATTCGTGGCAGGGTCATTACTTTGGTGAATACAAAGCAGGTAACTGTGGCTATAGAGAAGCCACTGGAACTTCAGAGCTAGTGACATTCTAGAGTGGAAAGGAGGGACATGTTCACATAGTTTTTGTCACTGAATCTTTGTCATCAGTAAGAGGACTGAGGCTTCTATGTAAAATATTAGAAAAACAAAAGATTCTTTGTGTTCGGATGCCATCAACTAAGTGTTTATCTTGAGCAGACCAATAGGTTAGTTCGGACTGTGATTTACAGTCATTTTAACTTTTGAGCTGAGGTTAGTCCAGAAGATAGTGGAAATAGCTCTTGCCTTCTCTTTTCATTTTCAGAGAACCCAATTACTAGTTAACACCTAACTAAGTCTGCAGAGACTATGCCTGTCTTTAGGCAAATTAACTAAGAAGGGAAATCCAACCACATTTTAAATTAACATTCCTAAAGTCTTGAGAGCTTTGGAAGTTGCAAAGCTGAGCTAAAGGCGGAGCCTCTGTGTATCACTGTTAGGAGCGCCAGGGAGGAGGAGACACAGGTAAAAGTCCTCATACTACAAGAAGCTGGCCCTGGGAAGGTGTGGATCATCCCTTTTCTCTGAGAAACACCTGCAGACAGCAAGGAAGAGGAACCACAGCATAGTATGTGGAATGCAGTGATCTCAAGTCAGTTATGCTCTGAAAACAACTAGTTAGTCATAAACAAGTCAAAATAGTACTGTTCAAAGAGCAAACCAATTATTCAACACTGATTATCAGGTATCAGCCAAGTCATCAGTAGGTTTGTTGCTACCTACTGTATATCGCTAAGAAATGAAGCGCCCAGCCTCAGTGTCCTGAATCAGACCAATGAACTGGCCCCAATAAAGACGACAAGGACGTGTCACAAGGGAGGGTGCTACGTTGCCCTCCCAGGTTACGGGGAGACCCAGTATCCCTAACTAAACTCATCTGCAAAGAACTTTGGTGAACTTTCTGAAACTCTTTTTATAGTAATAGCTTCCATTTCATGAGTTATTACAAGTTAATATCCAGGCATTTCACACATCGATTTATTTATAATAACAAAACATGACAAGATCAGGTGTATTCATCATTCCCAGGATTAGAAATGGAAAAACCAATGGCAATGAAGTGGCCAGAGTTCTATCAACAGGAAAGAGATGGACTGGAATTTGAGCCACGTTCCTTCAGCTCTCGTGTCCATATTCTTAGAGAAAGCACTGCACATAATACCTGCGCTGTAGCATCTCTCCAGACACAGTCACTGTCTTCACTTCCCTGAGCTCAGCCTTGCTCCACTCTTGTTTTTCAAATCACATTAATGTCCTCACACACCATGCTAGACGGCAAATCCTACTTGTATGCAAACATCTCTCCGAGAAAACTCTTTTCTTCTGAAAAGAAACCAGACAAAAATTGCTGGGCTGGGAGTTGTGTTCCCTATCCCTTCATGGGACTCCCACCGACCTCTCTTCCACAGAGCGATTTGTCATGGGAATAAAATTAGCTTTTTACAGTACAGCTATTTGCTGGGAAAATAAGGTGGATTTCTGTATCGCTTATTGCGAGCTTCACACTTCAGACTTCTCAAGTTATTACAATTCAGCTGCAGTCAAATGCTGTTTCAATAAACACAAAGTTTGAGACATTCACTGTATGCTTCTAGGCAGTAATGATAGAATGTAGGCGGCCTTTGATGAAAAACACACTGTAGAAAATAATACGGATATGCAAGCGAGTGAAAGAAGAAAAAGGAAGAGAAAGCAATTAAGGTTATGGAAATGGGACATTTCTATGCAAGGTGAGTTATATTTAGAGACACCCTGTCAAGCTAAAAATATTTTTTTCAAAACGCTTTTTCACAGAAGTCATATATTATATTGTTAAACCTGAGAAAATCTGCAATAACCAGAATAAAAGCTAATTCTTATTCAAATTTACATTCCACTTTTTTCATTCAACGTTGTAACTTATAACTATGATCCTAAATTGTCACTCAAAGAATAAGGTATAATATTCACATTAACATAATTGATAGCATGATAAACTTTACTAAGAAAAGCTCATTGGACAAATGACATTTAGTAACAGGTCATAATGCAACTTCTCCTTTGGAAAAGGTAGATTATAGAGTATTCATATATGCATATATACACATATATATATATATATAAAGATCAATTGAGATATGTTTGTATGATTAGTTTCCTTTTATAAAGTAAAATATTTTAAATTAAAAGAAAATGTGTGTGAGCAAAATGTTCATTAGTTCATCTCTGGCATTTTGTGATAAATTCTCAAAGAACATCTAAGATGAAGGAGACAGATTTATTTCCGGAAATTTTGCTCCAAGTGCTTCTGAGTTCAAAAAGAAGGAGCTGAAATGAGCTACTTCAGTTCTCTAGTGTTTTTATTGCAAATTGATCAACATGTATTTACAAACTGCCTATTTTGTATGAAGCTTATTGTAGACACTTCCGGGGCAAGAGAGACAAAACAGATAAAAAAAATTCGTCTTCTTGTGGAACTCACCAAAATATTAGGTATTATTACTATCCATTTATAAGAAAGGTTGTCTCAGATCAGTTTAAAGATATGAGTCACAGCTGACGGCCAAAGGGTCCCATCTGAATCTCCATTTCTCAGATACCTGATGACCATCATGTTGATTATATTTGCAAGACTAGTTGCTTAGAAACATAGACACTGGATTTGACTATGATTCCTATGACACTTCCAGGAGCCACGTCACATTCATCTCCTGTGTCCCGCAATGAAACAAATTTGATTAAGCTGTAAGAAACACCAAAAAGAAGAGTTGTCATTCCTTTCTCCCCCTTCCCCATTTCCTAAAATGTCCCCCTGTTCACTGACTTCTTGACTAGTCTCAATTTCACAGCGGGTGGTTAGCTATAAAAGAGAGTGTCCCCATTTGGGGAACTTTATGTGAAAGCCTGCCCTGTTTTGATATATTGAAGCCGTCAAGGAAAGTAATGGCCCTGTCCCAAGTCATCTTTTATCTAGCTCCCTCAAAGTGGTAGAGAATTAGATAGTAAAAATGCAAAGAACGCCGACACTCTTCCAAGCACAAGCCCTTGTCTCTGACAGGAAGCTGTAGAGCTGATGCCCAGTGTCCATAGACTGGTCACTTCAAACACAGGCACATTAGCTTATTGGTTTGCAGATATAAATCAAGCTGCATCTTATTTCAACTAGAACTCCCTGAGTTCAATAACCAGCATAAATGTGAGTAGGGAGATTAAAGGTTCTCAGTGCCATTAAGTCACACAATCCATCTGCTTATATCAATATGAGAGAACTTGAGTGCCAAACAGAAAACCTGTTCCCGTTGAAGGGGAAACCCCAGAGGTACCACTTTCTAATAACACAGGGATGGTAATAGTGCACTGATATTAAAAACATCCTTCATTAACGAGCTACCTCTGGAAAACTGTGCACATTTAGATATGAGAGAAATTGGGCTAAAGAATTCCAATTAAGCTTAAAAATAGTTAGATTTCAAAATGATATGAACACAATTGTGTTCCATCATTATGTGTGTATTTATGATGAATTAACAGTTTTATAGAGGTTGCCTTGTCTAGCAGATTATTTACATTGCATTATCCTGATGGATGGCACAATGAATCATTAACATTAGCGTGTGGCAGAAAGTGGAAGGGGTGACTAGGTTTGCACATTGTTCTCTGGTGAACACTGAGGGAGCTACTGGCGGACAGCATTCATCCTCCATCCTAAGTCTAGTGAGTAGTTTCTGACCACAGTGGTAGATTCTCTGGGCAGGGGAACCGACTGCACGCATCACCTAATTCTTAGGACCACTTTCTAGAATATTACTTACATTTCATAAGTGATAGGAATCATTTGTAAACTCTAACTCAGGATTTCCCATGTATTAATCTAGAAAGTCACTAACATGCCTCTAACATGTCCTGGGGGTTTGCTGGACAAACTCAAGAGTGAGACAAAAAAGAGGGATGTTAAATAGAATGGTAAAGCGAAGAACATAAAAAAGGAAGAAAAGTTGACATGTCTGAATAGGTGGGTTTCCATCAAAATCAACAAAAATTCTTACCTCGTTTCTTATTTAGCCTGTCACTCACGCCTAAATTGAATTCAGTTCCATAAATACTTATTGAACTCCAACTACATCCAGAGCTTCAGTGCTGTGGTGGGTAAAAATATAATAATCTCTTATATCATAGAGAATTTCTCAAGTTGTAAAGGTCTGTCTCAAATTATCTAATCCTCATAGCAATAGTGTGGCTTGGGTGTTATTTCCACCATATTCCTGAGGACAGAAATTAAATAGCCCAAGGTCATATGCCTTTATGGAGCAGCGACTCAAACTATGTCTCTTAAGTCCAAGACCCACTCTTAAAATAAGTCAGACATAAAGATACACATGTTTCTTTTCATTACATTCGATGACTAATGGGTTAAATGAGGCTAAAGGACAGAAAAAGATTCTTTTCAGCTGGAGAGGGGGAGGAAGGGCATGCCCATGGAATTTATAAAAGTTTTAGAATCAAACAAACTGAATAAATACTTGAGGAGTATGAAGTGTTCAAAAAGTCCAAGTTCAATTCAGTAGATTAACAACAGTGACTCTTGGAAACTTACTTGTAGTGTATATAACACAGAGGTAATAAGACAGGGCTTTGTCTCATGAAAAATGGGAGAGTACTTGAATCCATGCTTCAGAGTGGCAGAGGGAATTCCAGGGACTAGGCCATATGTCACTTAGAAGGCTACAAATTATGATAGTGACAACATGACAATGACTGTGATGTTGCTATTGCTGCATCAGTTCTGCGTCTCCCAATTCAGTGGCGGTCATTATTTTCCAGGTGTCTATTGTATCACATTATGCATTATGTATCATATTATTTTATCACACCTCATTATGAAGATAACTTTGTTTTCAATTGATAAAAAATTGCCTTATGCAAAATGTATTTTAATATATCAATTTATATAATTTAAAAAGACGACAGCATATGGCTTCAGCTGGGGCTTAATTCAGGAGCTAAAACCAAATCCTGAAGATGACTTTTCCCAGGTCTTTTTCTCTGAGACAGTGACATTCCCAGATCTGGTCCTCCCCTTAGAGTCATAAGATGCCAGAAACATCTCTTCCAGTGTCTAGTCTATTTCTCAAAAGTTTAAACACTGTGTCCTTGTGTCTTTATACTGATTTGATCATACAGCCATCCCTGAACCAATTATTAGAGTTAGAAGATGTGCCTGTGAGAGGCTCTTAGTTTACCCCCGTGGAAATGGCATCCATTTCCTCTGCTTCTCAGAGACACATCAAGGAATCTGGTCACCCCAGGAGAAATGCACAATAGCATTCCCACAAACAAAGTGAATAGTGGGATGAGGATAACACCTATGTCAATGCATTGACATGCGTGTTATCACTCCGTTATTATTTTCTGGGATATATTAAACATTTCCTTTAGTCATCCCCTCTTTCCTTGATATGATGCAAATTTCAAGGATTATCATATATATAATATGTATAAGTATTGGAGTATATTTTTATAAGGTAAACTTTGACAGTTCCAGCTATGACAGGTGATGAATCTATATCTCTATATTCCAAAAGTGCCTTTCTGCTAATACTTTTTGTGTTTTTATTTTAATAAAGATATCTTGCAAGCAAAATAATTACAGAGGCAATGGGAAATCAACCTCAGCCTTCCTCAGCCAGGATCCAGCTCCGAGTGCCTGAGCGCCGACTGGGACAGGGGAAGCCTATGTTCACAGGTGTCTAGGAACAGCCAAGTAGGGGAGGGCATGGGACAGCAGACGTGGGAGAGGCATGCTGATTTGTCTTTTTATCACAGATATCTAAACCTAAAAACTAGATAAACAAGATAAAATTCATGCATGAAAGATACATTTTCAAAAGCAGCCTAGGAGGGTTGAAATACTCATGGAAGCAAATGGGAACATTTCATTTTGCCTTATAAAATAATGATTATAACCAATTAAAAAATCACTTGTTGCTTTTTATAAAGATAGGAGCAAAGACTAAAAGGAAGTGCTGTCTTAAGTATCTGAATTTATTTTGTTATTCATTACAAGAAAATTTGTACATTTATAAACAGTTGCCTAAATCACATAAAGTTCAGTTGCTTAATTACCTAACTTTTCTTCTAATTTTTAGTTTTCTGTATACTTTTATTGTAATTTTGTTTTATAATATGTTTTATGAGGAGTGTTCTCTAAGGCAAGGGTCCTAGACCTTTTCACAATAGCAACTTAATTGAAAGGAAGAAGAAAGGACACTAAAAATAAAACAAGACCAAGAAGTAATAGACATTATAGAGAGTAAAGGTGAAAAAGAATGAGAACAACATATACATACAGGCATCAACAAAAGCAACAACGACAAAAATAATAAAAATATCCATCAGAGAGTATGAGAACCTACATTCATAAAAATGTCACCTGTCGTCATCTGTTGTTTTAAGCGATCCTGTGGCTCTCAATGTTCCATGTTCCACGTGGACAGGAAACAAGCACAACTTAGCTGGTAGTGACTAAAGCAGAACTGGGTGCTCCAAGTCTAGTTAGTTTAAGAAATACAGTCCTTGCCATATGTCTGCCATAAAGGCGGTCAGCACACATATAACATATGGCTGAGACTGCTTTCATCAACATTGAATGGCCATCTAAGGTTACATTTGGACAGTTGTGGAGGGCAAAGGAATATATTACATTTGGCCCCAACTCAATGCCGCCATCCATGTGTACACAATCTGGTTGGAAGGAATAGCAACATTGCTTCAGAAAGATGGAGACTGAGCCTGAGGGATGTGTGTGAAGAGCTGTGCTCGTTGCCTTGGTGATCCTTGGTGATAGTCAGGGGTGTGAAGAGATGATGGCATATAAATCATTCCACAGACATTTTTAGCACTGCTGGGTGAAATCACCTCCTTTCTCCTTACCTGTCATTAAGTTCCTTACACTGGTCCAATCACTGCCCAGATACTTGTTTTTATATTGAGTCTGGCATCTCAGGAAGGTTCCATTTCCTAAACTCCATTAGGTGGTCTCACAAGAGTTTTAACAGTGCAATCACTGACAATGACATGCCCATCTCCATTGTAAACTGGGAGATTCGCTATAGTTTAGGGCCAAGGACAATCCTGTATTTCTCCTGTCCTTAGAGACTGCTCTAAACTGGAAATTATAAGTCTCATATTGCTTCATCTAAGGGGTGGGGAGATGAGTAATGAATAAGAAGAAGAGAAAAAGAACTGTCAAGACTTTATCTGGAAAAGAAAGAAATTTGAAGGGAATAAAGATTTTCAATTATATGACAGTTAAAAATAACTACTGAACCATCAACTTAAGAATTCAACTTTGGTATTGTGCTTGAACTCCCTATTGCAAATGTGAGAAGAGAAACTCTCAAATAGTATTTCATTTTATTTTTTCAGAAATAATGCTGTTCATACAATGCAAAAATAGCTAAAATACTTGAAAAAAAAACCATAAAAGGCAGACTCCTAGTTACTAATAAGCATATGAAATGGTGTTCAAGCTCATTAGTGATTAGTAAAATGCAAATTAAAAATCACCTTGAGCTAGCATTACCCATCTACCAAATTGGGAAAAAAAGTGAAAAGGTCTGACAATGCAAGTAATTGCAAGGATGTGCAGCAATCGAAACTGTCATTCATAGCCAATGGAAATATTGGGAAAGCTGAACATGTACATCAGCAATGAGTCTCCTAATATATGGTTTGAAGACTCTCCTGCCCCAGTGCATCTTGGTTCCTGATGGAAAATGTTCAGAGTTGCACTGTTTGTGATAGTCTCAAATTGGGGGAAAAAAACTTATCTGGACTATACTGATAAATTATAGTACATAAATGGAATAGTATACAGCAAGGAATAATAAAATAATACATGTAAAGTGTGGATGGAATTTACGAATATAATCTGCATGAAAGAAGCTCTAGGAGGGACACAACAGCTATAAAAATAGAAAAGTTACTCTACGTTTTAAAGAAATGAACTAGAAATAGTAATAAAGGTGTGGGGGGAACACTAGGTTCTAGAGACCTGATAGCACTGAACGCATTAATCTGGTTGGCATCTTGAAAGGTGTCCCTTTAAAATTATTCTGCATATGTTACAGGTCACAGTGAAAAAGGAAAAGTCACACAGCTCTATTTATCTTTCAGCTACCTTATCAATGATAGTAGGTCTAGGGAAACTTTCAGACCAGCAAACAGATGCCTCTGTCCAGAGTCAATGTCCAGAGTCACTCCCAATTTCATATTTCATGAATGGGTTGTGAGACTTGCCATTTCTTCACTACATTTACCATTTCTTGCCTGCAGGAACATCAAATAGTGAATCCCAGCAAATGAAAACTAATTTTCCCATTATTCTTAGTTTTCTTTTCCCCCTAATTTCCATAAAATTGAATTGGGCCACAAAATGTGGAGAATCACGACAGGCCAGGTTGTTAATTCTTTAAGAGTGAATGCCATAGCGATCCCCCACTCATAAGAAAGTTTGGGAAAGATCTTATTATCTTACCTGTTTGACTACACAGCATGAATGCATACTCCATTTTTAACATTTTTTATAGGTGCATTCTCTCTACCATTGTTACTACTACTTTACCATATTTTTCAATGACAAGACTTACTTTTCAAGAGCAAAGAAGAACCAGGTAAACAAGGCATATGCAACTCTGCTCTTGTATTCTTAAAACATGCCAACAACAATAGTCATAACCCAAATTCTATTTCACAGTGGTTGTGGATATCACATGAGATAGCGCAGGTGAATTACTATGGAAACCATGAATTAATTGGCTTTTTAAAATGCATTTTCTATTATTATCACCATCCTTCTAAAATTCTTTCTCCAAAAGTAGCAGTAAAGTAACTAAGAAGCTAATTCAAATGGTCAAAGAATAACAGGGCATCATCATATTTAATGGTTTCCAGATCTGCAATTGATCAAAACCTTTTGCCCACAAAGATTCATCCAGTAAAACAAGTTTTTGTCTCCTTGTACTATCTGTCCTTTCTGAGTACAATACAATGCATCTGCAGTCAGCAACACTTTCATTTTGTCACGAGTTTGCCTCTTTAATACATGAATAATTTGAGTAGGTGTTGTTTTAGTGACTCAGTAATTCAAATCCCAAAATCGTCCAGTAAGTTATAAATTTCTCTGCATAACCAATATAAATGGAAGCTGGTTCTGGTTAAATGGAATAAAATAGAATTGGTCCAGAAATTTAGAACTCAGAAAAGTCCTGAGTCACTCACTTTCATGATATCAGCAATAACAAAAGGTGGTAATGAACTATTAAACTCCAGGTGTCTTGGTAATTTATGATGCTTACTTCTTTAATAACCCCATGTGGTAGATACTGGATACCCCATGGCAGAGACCAGAAATCTGAGGTTTAGAGAGTTTAAAGGACTTGCTCCAGCTCATACATATATTACCTGTACTGAATTCAGAAGGACTAGGGGTAGGCAACTCTAAAGACTCATTAAAATGTATTTCATTATGGCTAGAATAGAGTCAGTTATGCTAAGTGAAATACGTCAGAAGGAAAAAGGCATACCTGATAGTCTCACTCATAAGTGAAACATAAGGAAACACAGCAAACCAACAGACAAAACAAAACAAAAACTAACTCTTGGACGCTGGCAACAAACAGAGGTTACCACTGGGAAAGGCACTAGGGAGTGGGAGGAAAGGGTAGCGGAAGATTCAGTGAACAGTGATGGAAGACTGCTTGAAATTTGGTGGTGGGCATGGGGTGTTATTACATACTTGGTGAATAGTAACCCTGCACATCTAAAACTTCTATTGCATTGTAAATCAAGGTATCACAATTTTTAAAAGTGCTTTATTATTACGGAAACCTATCTAAATGTAAAAAGTTATGGGTTGTTGACCTCATGGTCAATTCATTCATTATTATTAGTTATTAGCATTAGAAAGCAAAAATATGAAATATACTCTGCTAACAGAAAGGGACAAAATGAGTGACTTCAAAACAGTGAACCCCAAAAGAAATGAAAGCAACGAAATTGTTTAGGGGAATACATTCCTTACTTTCATGACATAAAACTATAAAAGTTTTATAGTTTCAAACTACATTAAATCTATGATTGCATTGACTCAGAGGGTTGAATTTATTTGAGTGCAATTTCTTCTTACACTTAAATCAGTCCAGTTTTATAATTCACTTCCCAAATTCTGGACTCTTCTACATTTGATTCTAAAGAACTAGTCCATAGCTCTATCTAACAGCTTTATGAAGAAGGTTATAATATTATGCTTCAGTGGCCTTAAGGAAAAAGTATGTTGCTAGAGAGAAATATTGCTAATATTGATAGTGCCATAGAATTCTCACAGCTGTTATGAATTTTCTCATATCAAATGTTGCTTTGTCACCAATGCCAAGGTATGTGCTTTAATTTAAACACACTCACATTCACAAATGCAAGTCTCCACAGGCACATACAATTTTATAATGGTTACCCAAAATAGTGATGAGCAAGATGTAAAGAAAAGTCCAACATTTTAGAAAAGGTGGAAAATTGGGAAGCACAAAATTAACATAGCTTGTAAAACAATATAATTCGATGAAATAACTGAAAAATTATTAAAATCATAGTGGATAAACAGTTTGAATACATGCTGAATGAACAAATAAATGAATAGTTGATGTGATATGAAAAATTCAAAACAAGAGGAGGTAGAGTTACTGTAAAAACAGATTGAATATAAGAATAAACCTTCTAGTTTTGCAAGTTGTTAAATATCAGGATAATAAACTTTCTAAGTAGAAAAGAGATTGAAGAGAAAAATTAAAGGAATCGATGAGAAGAACCAGGGTGGTATGATCAATATCTATCTTATTTACCTGGGAAATTTCTGGAATGTGGGACGTTCGGTGCTAAACCTAAAAACAGCCCTGGCACACGAGGATAAGGTGGTCACCCCAGGATCTGGAAATGGGAATCTGAAACTAGAACTAGACACTCTCACCCTAGTTGTGTTTGGTACAAGTGACCTAATTGAATTAATTTCTTCATCCATTTTTAAAAAGGACTGCAGTAGGCAAAATACTCTTAAGGGGTTTTCCAAGTTAAGAAATTCTCTGAGGTGTTAAGATCCCACCCGAGATTAGAGTTCAGTCTTTGGGAAAGAAGGGGACATGAAAAAATAAATAAATAAAACAAATTTAAGAAAATTAAGGTTTGAGTTTCTGATTTTAAAAGAAGCCATCTGGTGAGTGAAGCTACAGGAACACAGTTAAAATGCATCTATTAAGTAAAATGTTACTTATTTTTAAATTTTCAAACCCGTTTGCATAGTTTTACTTTAGAAGAAATAACCCTGTGAATGACTTAGTTCAGCAACTTTAATGCTAAGGACAAAGATATGCATTTTCCTTCTGCCCCCTAATTCACTATCACCACACTATAGAGAAGTACATAACATGATGCATTTATTATTTTAAAATTTACATTTAAATATAAATTTAAATATTTATATCATTGATATTAATAAATCATGATCAACCATAAAATATTTGTCATATTTATGTTTTCTTTTATTATTGAGACTGACATTATTTTGATTTCCCTGCCACTCTGGAGCGTAAGAGCGCATGCGAACCTTCCCATTACAAGACAGCAGTCGAGAGGTTATTTCCATTGCATCACATATAGTTTCTGTTCACTTCTGCCTTTACTAGACCACAATGCTTAATAGGTTTTCTGGCAGCAGACACTAAGCACTTTTAAGAGGCATTTAATGTGAGGCATTTAATGTGAAGCATTTGTTTACCTGTGGCTTCATTATTAATGAAAAAGCCAAGCAATGCGCAGTTCAAATCAGGCCAACATTAAGTGGCTCGGTCACCTGCGTTATTAAAATGTACCCCAGGGGGATAGGGATTATTCTCCACATTCAGTTATTCCTAATGTCTGGAGTTCCCTCACCTAGATCACTACCAAGAAGAAAGCGTGCCCTTCTCGATGACCTTTCTAAACGTACACAAGGGTCCTGGTTGGCTGTATTCCAGAGCCCAAGTGAGGAACCCAAGCAGCACAGAGGCAGCAAGTGCTGAGCTGGCCTGCTTTCCTCACCGCTTCTCCTCAGCACGTCTTCAGAGCAAAGTCCCAGGGTAATAAGACAGCTCAGAGTCCTTGACTGCTGCTCCCTCGACGACAGGAGGTCTCCGAGCTCCAAAACTCATTGTGTCCCTGGAGCCTGTGTCCACATTGCCAGGAGGCAGAGTCCTGCCAGGGAGCCAGCGGGGGCTGTCATGGGAGCAGGCCTGAGAAAGCAGGTAAAGACAAGCCCACGCGGCCTTGAAATCTCGATTAGAGGCAGCACTGGAAAAGGAGGGAGGTGAAAAACGAGGCAGGGCAACGAACACGGAAGAGTAGCGATTCCCCCTTTCCCTCCGCTCTGATCCCGTAACCTGCAAGTTCCAGCAGTGTCTTTCCCTGCGGGGGATATTTATAGCTGACCGCTCGCTTGGGCTTTGGTTAATGTCACTATTTATCGCCAGCCAGGCTGGGTATCTGTCTAGATTGTAAAAGCTTGGAAAGCCCAGCTTATGTCTATGGAGTTTTCTCTACAGGCCACACATCATCTGATGCTCAAAACTATTTGCCGTGAGCTCCTGGGGAGCAGGGGTTGGGTGCAGCTCACATACACCCCAAGGTCCCAGGTTTGTGATTGGGAATCAGTGGGAACAACCAAGATGAACAACCAAATAAAATTAAGAAAATGCCTCTGCTTGCCTTCATTCCTACCTGCCTTTTTCCTTTAAACAAACTATATTTGCTAAATATGTTAAGACCCTCCTAAAAATACCTTTTTGTCATTTTGATCATCATGTATTCTATATCACATACATATCCTCTGTGGATTTTGATCTTGCCACTGGATTGACCACTGGATAAAACCAGTGAGTGCATGTCACTAAATCATTCAGACTCTAATTCTATGAAATATGTGCATGCTTCCATATATGTTACATTGTGGACAAAGGGAGTCATTAATGCTTCCAAATGACAAAGTCCAGAACTGAGCAAGACCCAAGGAGCTCCACCAGGGGAGCCTTTCCCAGACTCCAAGCAGATTCTCCGAAGCACACCTCACCACCCTGCATTACCTCAGCACCCGTTCTGTGTCTGTGATCACAAAGATAAGGTAGAGATGGGCGCACAACTGCGGACGGAAGAAAGGCGGCAGAGTCAGGGGCAGTTGCCCTGAAGAGGAGTTCAAAGCCTACCGAAAGCTGAAAGATTGCAATGAAATTCCCATGTGCAGTTAGAGGTCGTTCTTGGGAATAAGACTGAGTGAAGTATTCAGAGGCTCTCCATCGATTCTCTTAAGCGGGTCTGGAAAAGCACACTGGGAAATGAGAGGGAAAACAGACACTAGTCTTCCTGTATAAATCAGGGAACCATTAACAGTGCAAGCACTGAGCCATGCGTGACCTTTTCTCTGGAAATTATCTGCAATATATAAGGTGATTCCCTCCATATAAACTGCTCTCTGACACTCTTCAACTCTCATCACTTCTCTCTTTTCCAGATTCTTCCTCCTGAATATTCTGAATTTTCAGCTGAGACTCCACATGTTAGAGTTTGGGGGCAGGTTCCTGGAAATGTTCTAGTTTATGGTCTTCAAATACCCTAGTGTCCTTTGAATAGTTTTTTGGTTTTTTGTTTTGTACTTAAAATAGATGCACTTTTTTCTGCATCTTGCAATTAATCATGACATAAAAACAAAGGGAAACTTAACAAAGTATAAAGAATCTGAGTTAGGAAAATTGTGTTTATTTAGATTTCCTTATCTTGTGAATCAAATAACCCCTACAACATGTCAAAACTGCTCAGCATAACACAGCTAAGTAAAAGATATTTAATTTGCCCTATTTTCTAATGAACTTGAGTAGAACAATGGCACCAAGACACTTTGATGCTTACCCGACTAGCTGAACAGTGAAGAGAGACACAGAGTAAAGGTATTCAAGAAAATAATGATGCTAGTTAAAACACACACAGCACACACACACACACACACACACACACACACACACATGCACGTGTACGCCTACTGAAATCTTCGAGAAATATCAACTTTATGTCACAGATTAAATCAGACTGCAGGGACTTACCTGAGTGAATACATTATTGTGAGACTAATCCACTGCTTGTGCTCAGATTTCTAACCCCATTCTAAATATCACAATGCAAGAAAGATCAAAATGGTTTCTACAAGTGTGGAAACTATGCTAACAGGTTTGTTTTAATTTGGGGGCTCCTTCAAAATAGTTTTTATTGCAGCATAATTATTAATGAACCCAAGAACCATTTTACTAAAAGGAACAAATACATTTGAAGTATTTTCCCCTGAAATACCAAGAGATGGTCTATTTAGAGCTTGTTTAACATTAAAGTTTTATGCAAAACCAACAAACCACAGAAGCATTTCAGGTCATATGGACATTTGAATCTATATATCTCCTTTGCTTTCATTATCTAAATATTTCTGTACTAAAGGGGAAATATCTGCATCCATGTAAACTGACCAACGGAAATTTTGATTTAAGTACTTTTTTGCTGCTTGTTTTTCCGTCATTAAGCAAGTCACAGCACATAGTCCAACAGACAAAGTGTGTTTAGTTTCAGCTGTTTCAAATTATCTGCCAGATCATTAGCAGTCTGCTAGCTCTGCAGAGCTTGCACTTTGAATTATTTAAACACAATACGTTAAATAAATAATATTAAATTAGTAATGCCCAACATCTACCACTTAAGTTTAGTAAAAAGTCACCTGTCTTAACTGATAAAGAAATGTCTGTCTGTGCAAATGGGTGTAGACTGCTTTAGTCACACACAAAACTTCATCATGTTTGTATCTGTATATAAAATCGAGGAAGTTTGATTCCTTAATATGAGATTAACTAGTTCACTAGTATTATTAGAATCCTAGTATTTTGATTCTAACTAGTGCATTCTTTCTATTTTCTTTTCCTTTCCTTTTTATGTTCAGTTACAAATTTAAGATTAAAATTGTGCTCTCTAGGTGTGGCTTGGTGGCTTAGCAGTTAAGTCTGCCTCTTCCAAGCAGCATAAGTTTATGTCCTGGCATCCGGGGTTATGGGAAGGAGG
The DNA here is from genome assembly GCA_004363575.1 of Solenodon paradoxus. Classification (NCBI taxonomy): domain Eukaryota; kingdom Metazoa; phylum Chordata; class Mammalia; order Eulipotyphla; family Solenodontidae; genus Solenodon; species Solenodon paradoxus. The sequence goes on from RJWH01000892.1 coordinate 118,375, forward strand.
TTGCACATAACCAAGAAAAACAGCTAAATAAATAAATGCTGCTTCTTCCTATCTCTTCCTTCCTGACGTCTTTCCTTAAAAAAAGTGCTCTATAACATAAGCTATTTTGTTCCTCTCTACAGTCATATATGTATATATATGATAAAAAATTAATGTTTATGTTTGTGTATTGGTAGATGCAAATAACACTGAAGGTAATATATGTTGCTTCTATCTTTCTCATACCCAGCATTTCTTTCATAATCTAGACAATAACAAAAAATCTGTCAATTCGTCTGTGCCACTGATCACCAATTCCACTCCACCCACTCCTACCATCTTCTCTTGATCACAGTTTGCTCGTATTGCTCTCCTTTAAGCACAGTGCCAGGATTTTTGTGGCCACTAAATAAACATTTATTTCTTCTTAGTGAGTCAGTCAGAAAATGGCACATATTTGGCAGAGGAAGCTACATATCACCAGTGATGTTTGATGCAAGGATTTCAGACTATAGTAGATACTCCCTTAAATAGCTTCTCTATAGATGCACAGACTCTGTAATTTACACCACCTCATCTTTCTTTTCTCATAAAACTTCTAAGTCATATTTCCCCAAAGAATTATAATAGATGTAATAAAAATGATAGCGAACATTTATGGAGTACTTCCTACGTGCCTGGTCCTGTGAGAAACCCTTTACCGCAGGGTGACAAATCTTCGGAGCTGGCAAGTGACAGTGCTAGGATTTGAATCCAGATGTCTCTTACTCCCGAGCCTGGATTCAAATGCTTCCTATTCCTCTCGTCTCCGGAGCAGAATTTTCCGCCCAGCCCAGATTGATGAAGAAGTACTGGCTGGCTGTGTAGGTGGCAATAAAAGGCCAGTAAATCCTGTTATGATATAGCTTGTTATTACACAGACTTATAAATGATTCAAAGCATGTTCTTCAAAATGTAACAACTCCATCATAAAAGCCTGACTTAGCGCCGTCAGCACATATGGTAACCGTTTGCACTGTATCTCAACATCAGGGTTTCACAGACGTATACATGCATTTTTTCTTTTTAAATCACAGTATTTATAACTCACAAGATAACCCCACAATAAGGATAATTTCTTTCAACTCTTATTAAATTGGAATTTTAAAGATTTAGGCTTCTGTATTTGAAGAATGCTAGAATTGATGCTCCCTGGGTGTGGAGATCAGATTTTGCATGTTCACCGCTGCATTCTAGCACTTCACGCAGGCTTGGTATATATATGTGTATCTCCATGAGACGTGTGAGCGAGTGTGAGTAAGCTTATATACACAGTGACACAGTAAATATATGAAACAAAATTAATAATACTTATTGTTTGAGCAGGAAGAAGTGAAATTTATTTAAAGTCTCATAAGTAGAGTATTATTTGGAAGAAATGTTAATAGTGGACATCACAAGAATGAACAGTGAGTTAGCCTCTAGTCTAAGAGCTCTGATATGTACCTCATCTCCTTTCATCATTTTCGCAACCCTCATCTCCTTTCATCATTTTCGCAACTCTCTAATTTTACACCACTTTCTCTTTCTTTTCTCATAATATTTCCAAGTCATATTTTCCCAAATAATTATAATAGTCATAATAACAATGATAGATACATTTACATTTTAATGTTATCTCTATTTTTTTGCCTGGGGATTGTATTGTTTATATCTAGAGCATGCTCTCCTTTTTATTGCTGAGGAGCATCACACTGCATGGATGTACCACAGGCTGCTTATCCATCACCGGCTGAAGGACAGCTGGACTGTTTTCAATGTGGGGTGGCCATAATCAGACCAGCTGGAAGCCTTTGTGCAAAACGTTTTGTACGAACATACATTTCCATTTCTTTAGGAAAACACCTAAGACTTGAATTACTGAATAACGAATAAGTGTATTTCAAACTTTTTTAATTTTTAAATGTAGACTTAAATGTATCCACCACCCAGCGTGCCTCCGGTCCACTGCTAACAGTTCACAGAATTACCATCAAAATGAAGTGTTATCGGAATCAAGAAATGGGCATTTGCACAAAATGATGAAACTGCAAACCTTACCCACTTTTTGTATGAGTTCTGTGTGTGTGTATACATGTGTGAATATAGTTCTGTGGCATTTACTCATATATATACACTATATATGTGTGTGTGTGTGTATGACAACAGATTTAAAAAAGCTACCTGGAAGAATTGATTTAATATAATGTATATGATTTTACAATTTTATTGAAGTAGTATGGCATTAAAACATTAATAGGTCTAAGGTGTGTATTACTGAAAACCAGCAAGTGTACATTAACAAATACTTCAATATATTAAATTAGTTTCTGAAACATTTATAGGTATATTGTTCTAAATTTTGAAAAGGCAATTAAAACTCTCTGCTCCTTAAGAAATACTAGATTGAAGCCTATGATATTTTCATTTCAATTTAAAACACAATTGAATATTACCATTTCTTTGGATCCAATCTAATTATAATAACAATCAGTAGTAGGTCCTAGTGTCCTGGATGTTTTATAAAAGTTAATAATATTCTTAAGCTAACATCATTATAAAGGCAACTCCTTGATTTAAATGCATGGAAAGTCCATGCAATTTCTTGTTATGGCATTATTTGGATTTAGCCATTCTACAATTTTATTGTACTATTCCTTTATAACTCCATTCCTTTTATAAGGTATATGATATAATTGACAAATATATCTGAGTCAGGTTATATTGCAGTGTTATTCTGCCTCGCATAGAGAGGTCACGGCTGCAAACATCTTCTTTACTGCTGCTCCCTAGGACTGGGATCTGTGCCTCATGAATGTCTTCCCATTTCAATTCACAGTATGCTGTGAGCATCACAATTCCATCTTCAAATGGAACACAGACTGTTTACAACAGCATTTCTTTCTGTGTGGGGCAAGTATACACGTAAATTCTATTTAAAAGTGCCCACAATCCAGATAGGTTCCTTTTAGAAGAGAAGTTTTGGCACTGCAGCAATTCCTTACAGCTGAGTAATGTCTCCACTAAATCCAGCATCTTTCCAGGCAAGAACTCTTTCTTTGCCTCTATGGAGCCTTGCATTTTCTTTGAATTCCCACATACATTCCTTCTGCAGGCAGTGTGAGAACACAACTGATTAGCTTCTACTGAAGTCACTATTGCATTGCAATCATGTCCTCTAGCCAACCATCTTTACATGAAACATCATGAGAAAAGTGTGATCTTGTACAAGGAGGTTCTTGCTCTACTTAGACAGCCAAGAGCGTCAACACCTCCAGGGACCTGGATAGACTGAATGAGGTTCAGGAAACCCCTGAAATTTTACATATTTGTATGAACATAATTTTTCTTGCATTTGCTCAAGCTGTTAGAACATGCTGAAGGAAGTCCTTCAGCTCCCAAATATTGTTATTAAAATACCCCATATTTAGGTACAGGGGTCAACTAAACAAGTATCGTATCAACTTGGGAGAGATTTTTTCTCTTATTATGGTGGCTCGTTTCTTAAATATTTGTCTGAAGAAAGCTCATATGTGATTTGTCAAAATGTGTTTCAAAAATTGTTTCAAGAAACTGCACATGATTTGTCAAAATGTGATTCAAAAGTTGGAAAGCAAAACAATGAAATTAGGTATGAATTGCTTCTTACTGAAGCAATTAAAGGCATGGGCATGAGGGAAAAAAATAACCATACACATTTAAGAATATAAAATCTCAACAAGGATATTATTAAATTTATTTAGTGAACCTAAAGAAAGAGTGAGGGAGTCTAAGCTCAATAATTTATTTCAAAACCATAATTGTTACCTCTCAATAGTAAGCTCTTAGAAAATTATATGTATGTATATATACATGTAAATATATGTGCATGTGTATATATATGTGTGTGTGTATATATATATGGAATCTATGTATATGAATCTATCTTATAAACCTCTTCTGCATTTGCTATTTTTTCCTTGTATTTTTGGAGCCCTGAATTGTTTGAGGATAACAAAAACACAAGGAGAAAACTTTGAAATAATATAGAGTCTATACTATTAACAGCTTTCATTTCAGGCAGCCACAAGAAACAGAGAAGACTATGATAATCTGAAATGGATGAAACCAGCATAAATTCAATGATCAATAGCATGATGCTTCCCTTTAGTACTTACTTGTTTACTATTAGAACTATGTGTCACAGGACCATTGATTAACTCTCCGACCTGGGTTCTTTAACCCTCATTAACACAAGTCTATTGACCTAGACCAGGGGGAGGCTCCCTGGGTTTTATACACAGAACCCTACTGAGAGGCACTCCAGGGTTTGTGCAATGAATCACAACAGATCCCATTAGAAGTGTTAAATGGAACTTACAAAAAGGGACCAGTAAACAGAGGGCGCTAACAATGTTTGGAGATTATTTTAAATGGGAGTGTTGAGTTTAGGCACGGAGAAAAATCTAACTCAATGTTACATTTATTCATGTATTAGTTATTTATGTATTTATTCATTATCAGGTTTGATATATTTTTATTTCGTATCCCAGATGTTTACCTGCCATATTCGTCCAGGAAGGACCAGAGAATTGTCAGCAAAATATATGACATACACTGGTGAGTAGATAGATGATCATTAGGTTCTAGATTTCCTCAAATAAAAGTAAAGTTTTCATTGTAAAAACCTCGTGTATGTCATTGGTTTCAGTGGCAGAGACAGAGATGTTTCCAGGATTCATGCTGCACTTCACAGGAAAAACAAAAATCAATGACAAAAGGCAACCAGCCCTTAGGAAATAATGCTTCGGAAGTAAAGATAAGAATGGTAGTAGATTTCATGTTAGTCTCCTAAAATGCATAGAGCAGTACAAACTGAAGAAATAATAAAACTATTAAAAATAAAAGAATGGTAGTAGAATCCCACATGTTTTGGGCACACATTAAATACCCTTCCAGAAAGAAAAACGTAGTAGTAACAGCTGGTCACCACCTTCCATGAGGTACGCTAAACTGCAGTCATTCCCCTCCTCTCCCCAAGCCCTGCTCAAGCTCTTGGAAGAGCCAAATGTTCCAGAGGCCGACGCCTAGAGGATTTCAAAGTAGCTGGAAACTAGCCAGAGAGATGACAGCCTCAGGAAATGTAAGAGGTCTGCAGCAGTCACACACAAGGTTTAACATCCTCCCTTCAAGCAGAGAGGCGGAGCTGCCTGCAGGGACACTCCTCCCTAGTTTCCAAAGCCCCGAGCAGAGGCTTGGGACAGTTCTTTCCATGTTCTCTAAAAGGACGCCCTTTTACTTGGATAAGACTTAGAGGGGAACAAAGGACGACAGGGACCTCCTGGAATTTCCTGGTGGCACCGTCTTTTGGAACTGAGAGGTATCTAATCGAAAAGAGCCGCATTCTCAGATCCATCACCCACTGCTTACACTCCAATCCGCTATCATCTAACAGCGTCCTAGAGACAGGCCCTCATTAATCGTTTGTTTAACCAGAAGCAAGTGGTATTTACACCTTTTAACCAGCGATTGTTTACAAGAGGAAAACTGGAGAAACAAGAACTACGCAATCAGTTTCTAATTACTTTTGTTGAACTCAATATCTTTAAAAGCAAAGTAAGAAGACTGGTCATGTCTTATTCAATGAGAAATGGACTTTTAATTAGATCAAATCAGAGGCATAGTTGCCACATCCAAAAGCATATTCTGTTCATTAGTAAACTGACATTAAACTCGGCGTTCAAAAGACTTTAGAACTTTTTATCAGATGATCAGCTCTCCAATCCTTACTCAAGTTTTAAAATACTATTGGAGATATACAACACGTCAGGCATTATACAAATATTTAAACACACACTCCTTCAGACCAGAACGAAACGCTTGAACAAGAACTTGGCAAACTGTTTCTAGTGTCAATTTATTTTTAAAGACAAGGCACTTATTTTCAACTATGGATTCTGACAACATGAAGCAGAGGATTTGATTTCTTCTGATACCTACTCATGTAACAAAGAAAAAATGAATGTGATGACAGCCCTGAAAACCAATTAAATTAATATTTACTGTCAATGAGAAGTCAAAACTGAGATTTAAATGTAGTTTTGATGATCCAAACACTCAATTTTAGATAACTACTACCTAACTCCATTAGTGTGTTGCCTTTTTCCATTTTCCCATTATGCACAGATGCTTTTTAATGTGATAAAGACTGTCACTTCTTAAACAGGAGACAACGAATTTCTTTTATACAAATGGATTTGGGTCGTAATTTTGTCCTAGGTTTCATGTATAATCATAAGGTAGATGGTGACTTAAAAGCCCCATTTTTCTGCTCTTGTTTCAAGAAAGTCAGCAAAACTCCTCCTTTCCTGTTAATATATTTAGAGGTAACTCTTAGGCCATTTTTGCTTATACTCCCCAAAATTTGTATCTTTTCACTTTCTTAATCATGCAATTCACATTTATGTAACATGAGAAACTCAGAATTTGGAAATTAAAATTTGAAAATTGTTCACAGAAAGGTGAGAAAGAAACCAAAATTAACAAGTTGATGGCGTGGTCCTGCTTGATTCCAGTGAAATTTGACAAGGCTTTTTTTTTTTTTTTTTTAATTTACTGCATTTCATTCATTTAATTAAGACTATGTGGTTAACTAAAGTACAAAGACACTTTCAATATAAGTAGTCTAATGCCCCTATATATAGAGAGTAAGGAACCTGGTACCCACCAAATAATTTCCTACTGGTAGTTGTCAGCAAAGCAGGCTTAGAGTCTGATAACAATGCACATTCATCTCCACATAAAATTAATGCCTGTTCCCTCGAGAGGACATTTCAGAGAATGTTGCAAATTATTCATTTTTCAAAGTTCTGTTCAGAAGACCCTTTCTGTAACTCCTCACTCCTCCTTGAGGACCAAGGTAGAATTCTAACTGACCCAATAATTTGATTTTTGCCACACTCGGTATCTCTCCTGTGAAATCTTGTTGAACTCTATTCAGCATCATATAGTTTCATACCTAAGTGTGCAATGGTTTTCTTTCTCTAACTAGATGCCAGTCTCTTGAAAGCCCCTATCTGATGTTTATATCTTGTGCACAGTGTTTTAATGGAGGGCTCAACAAAGCATAGCAGTCACTTAATCAAGTATTTTCAATTAACAAATGCAACGAATAAAAATAGAATGTCGCTACAGCCTATGAAAGGAAAACACTGATCCACTGATTTGGAAATTCCTCCCAAAATAAGATGGAGAAAAACAAATGAGAAGTTTCAAGGAACTGTCTGTATAGCACTTGTCAATTTACAAAACACTAGTCACATGCATTTTCTCATTTAATGTAAAACCTATCGCCTAGTGAATAATACCAGAAAATGTCAACATAGATCTAAGGACGAGGTTCAGTTTTAGTGTAGAAAGCCTTGGGCTGACTGCTAGGGTAAGCAACAGTTTGGAAATGCTCATGATGGCTACTGATCAAATTGTAAAAGTTCCATTTACTTTGTATTCCTACACTGGCAAGTAAGAATCAGTAGCTATCAACTCTAAAGTTACCTATTATTATAGATTTTTTCTTCTAAAATACAAATAGATATTTTATTCTAAACTTTATTTAGGCATTTATGCCTATAAAGTAGCTCTAACTAAATTTCTAGGTATCTGTTAAGTTTATAAATCATCATTTTATGGACAATTAAAATATAATAAAAACTTTGAACAAAGATGGCTCAGTCTATTCTTCTCCCATATATAATGGTTGGAATAACACCAAACATCTGGAAGTGGAGTGAAATGCTCAACATTCCATATGTTTTCAAATATCTAGGTGCTTAGACTCATGTTGAGATAAAATTATAGAGAACATGGGATAAAGATAGTAAATTAATTACCATATCTGAATCATTCTTCTTGTCAAGTCATTTGAATTTTTTTGAATGCTGACACTAGCTTGTTTTTTAATAGAGTAAACAGTTCAGGTCTCAAATAGTAAATGCTCTATCACATGCATTATGCTGCATTTTTATATCCAAACAAAAGTCACAGGTGCAAATATCTCTGGAGAAGAAAATGATAAATTTCAAAGAAAGTTTAAATATGATAACCATTTTCTTTAAAATATGATAATATTATATCCCAATGCTGATTTACAATGATGCACACCTTAAACCTATATAATGTTGTGATGCAATGTTCCTTCAGTAGAATTTAAAATATAATAATAAACACTTTAAAAATATGGTGGCCTCAAGCTTGTGTGCATAGGGTGATAAGTGGACCTACAACTACTCAAGAAAAATTGAAGTGAAGGGGTATGTGAGAAACATATTTTTCTTTCTTCTTTTTTCTGTTCCACTGTACAAAGATGAAGTGTGAGAAATTTATGAGAGGTTCACTAGTTTTTAAACAACTCACTTGTTTATTAAAAGATCATAGCAATGGCTTCAGAAGTCCCTACAAGAAGAATACGCAATTCAATCAGGGATTTGTAAAAAATGGCCCCAAAGTAAATTGATTCACCATCTCCCTTCCTATAGCAGTTAAGGCACAATGTATTTTAGTTATTTTTATGGTTGAAAAAGTCAAAACAAAAATATTTCATGACAAGAAGTTATATGAAATTCAAAGTTCAGTGTCCATAGTGTGAACTACATTGTTACACAATTCCAGCCATTCATTTACTTATTTCAGTGGCTGCCGTCCTGCTACAGGAGACAAGCTGAGCAGTTGAGACACTGAGCGTACGCTCCCCCAGACCAGAAATATATGCTGTTTACTATCTGGCCCTTTCTGGAAAAATGTTTGCTCATCCCCAGTTTAATCCCATCAATAACTACTCTCTGGAACTTTTTTCTTTATTATTTCAATGATCCTGCTAATAATAAACAGAGGGAGAAGGGAAAGTATACATGAAATAATGAACGATAAATTTAAAGTAGAGGAAATCCTCGAGCTATTTCTTCATAAGCCTCCAAATATATCTATTACAGTTTGTTTTTCTGTGAGATATTAACTCCCAGGAAATAATAAATTAAAAGTAAAAGCTAACTCCTCCTATACCTGTCTGATTAGATTCATAAATAATAATATCTCTCTCTCTCTCTCTCTCTCTCTCTCTCTCTCTCTCTCTCTCTCCTTCTTCCAAAATATGGGGAGATATTTGATACTTATTCAGAAAGTTTTGGAAATCTTCTACACTTTACCTGGATAGGAAAATAAATTAAATACGGGCCTCTCTTTTTCTTTATTTTCCCTTAAGAACTATTTGTGACCTAAATAAGTAGTGAGTAAAGATCAGAGAGAAACAGGTTTTCTGTTATACTCATGTTTGCTGCACATGACTTAAGTTTAGTTCAGAATTTGGCTTCATTTTTGATCACCTAATTTTATTGTATTCTTTTATGTATTTTGTCAGCATTGTTTGCTAGACTTCATGACTGTCTAAATTCTTTACAACATGAAAAAAGAGAGTTGGATTATCTTTTACATAGGAATCCTTACGTAGCCAATAAATATATGGTGATATAATGATTTTTTCATGGAACCTCTCTTGAAAATGAAGTAAATTAACATACAAATTAAAGAAATAAAAAGGTAGTAGCTTATTTGGGGTAGTGGGAAGGTTACCAATGAAGCAGTTGGACCACTACTTCTATTCTTGCATTAATTCATTATCTGACATTGAGCAAAGCACATCACCTTTAGTCTTCAGTTTTGTCTATCAAATGGGAGATTGGATTACCTGTGTCTCCTTCCAGCTCTAAGATCTTGTATTTCTAACTTTTGTGCTCATCAATTAATTTATGAGAATATAATGAGCCTCTTCATCAGTGGAAAATGCCTTTTCCATGTCAAAAATGGCCAGGGAATCACAGATATACTCATCGTTTTTCATTGTTCATTTAAAAAAATGATAGATACATTTAAATCAGGCTTTAGGAGATCTAGACTCCTCACCCCACTTCCACTGACTAGATGTCTGTCCTTGGAAAATAGAAGACACTCTGTTCTGTGAGTCTGAGGAGCCCAGTTCTACAGACTTCACCCAGATCCTAGGAGATGTAAATTATATCACATATGAATTGAGTAAAACAGAGGAAAAGAGTATTCTGCAAATATGAAATCTGGAGAGGAAAATATTTGTCTTACTAGCAATTATGGAAACACAAAGCAACCTTTCACATATAACTTAGAAAAATATGTGTATATATGTTATATGTATGTTAAAATGTGCACACACATACAAATGGTGACAGTTGCCAAAAATAGGCACTATGTACAATACTGACTGCTGTAAAGTAGGGAAGGCATTTGAAAACAATGTGTGGAGAAGAAGGTTCAAGGTGCTCAGCATCCTTTGATTCTAATATTTTTCCTTCTGGGAAATATTCTATATAGAGCATCATTTATATTAATGAAAATCTGTTTTCCAAATAATAATTTTTTGTTTTTTCAATAATAAATGTTTTCCAATAATATTTCTACATTTCTAATAATAGTTAAACAAATGGTTATGTTTGAGCATTTAAATGATCATAAAAATTAATACTAATATGCTATTAAAGTATTTATTTATAATTCAGTAGCTAAAATTCTAATAGTAAATATTAAAAATAAAACTTATATGTGATATGCTCATGCTTACATTTTGAAAAGTAAAAACCGGTGCACTCTGGTGGAGTAGTAGTTAGGTCAACTGCCTCAAAAGGAGCGCAGGTCACAGACCCCCGAGTTTGATTCCCAGGTCTGGGAAACAATCAGTGTGAACAACTGAATAAAACTAAAAATGCTTCTTTTTCGAAAACAAAACTAAAAAGCTAAAAACAAAATGCATAAACACAGTCAAAGTAGCCAGAAATTTAAAAAAAGACTATCCTTAGCTGAAGGGATTAAGGGTATTTAACAAATTTCTTTTCTTCATTTCTTCCTCTTCTTCTTCTTCTTTTTTTTTTAAGAAAGGTACAGACAGTAATGAAGGCAAGTAGGCAGGCAGGCAGGAAGAGGAAAGAGGAAGAAACACTTTACTTTTATTTAGTTGTTCATCTTGGTTGTTCTCCCCAACTAGAATGTGAACCCAGGTCCTCGGGATGTATGTGGACTGATCTTAGGCTGGAAGCAGTTGACCAAACCACAACTGTACCAGGATGCACCAGGCATTTAATTTTTTGAGTCTTCTAAATAGTTTGTTATTGTTATTTTCCTTTGCTTAAATAATGTTTTTTTAAAAAAGCAACAACACTCAATGCAGAACTTCAAACAGTTATATCACTTCAGAAACAATAACCACTGAAAACTAATTTTCATATTTTTCTATAGCTTTTAAATGTGTAATTGCCGTTTTAACATTGCCAAGCAAACAATATGCACTTAATATTTCTTGAAGGAATTAAGGTATTATTTTCACTTTAAAAGAAATATCTAGAGTTTCTATATAACCAGGGAAAGTACGCTTTATACATTCTATTTTTAAATTATGGTATCAATGTTACTATTATTATAAAACAGCTAGTTATAAGTATTCTAATGGAAACAGATACAGCATTATACAACAGCTTTGTGAATCAAAAATTCCTGATTTGCACATTCTTGGCTTCCTGCCAGACTTGTGTCAATCACCTATTGAATAACTCATTTTGCTGAGGTTCACAAATAAGGTAATATAAGTATATGTTACTTTACATAACAGGCTTATTCTTGAAGGTTTAAATAATCTAAATGTCATTTAAAATACAAAACGAGGACTCACATTTAAAGAAACCCCGAGCACCATCCTTTTGTAACAAATTACCTCTTGTGATGTGAATACACTAAAATACATTTTATAAACTACCTTCATACATTGGACTTGCTTGAAGGAAGTTTATACTTGGTCTTCTCTAAGAAATGGGAGAAATTACAAATTTTTGGAAAGTACTTAGTCATTATTTAATAGATTGAACTGCTAGGGAAAATACTTGATCAAAATAACAATGGATTTTAAGTTTAAATTTCCAACTTGAAAGCAATATTATTCTTCCCATGTTAAACATTTCACCCAGTTCCAGTCTTGCTAATGAAGACACAGGTGTGGTTGTTTAAATTCCAGAGATTCACTATCCAGATGAAATGGTGTTCTTTCATGTTCATAGGTCTCACTAAAGGCTATTAAGCTCATCCATAATGGAGCTGATTTAGAATAGACTACCTTTAGTTGGATACAAAAGGGCTATAATTTGGGACCCAGGAGGTTACTAACAAATATCTGGCTCACTAATCCAATAGCAAAAATAAAATATGCCTGCCAAGGTAAAGATTTCTATGAATTACATCTGTATTCTTCCTGAATTTAGAAAAAGCTTCTAAAGTTCATGAAAATATTTCAGTGAGATCTGATTCAGAATAAATTGGATAGTCTTCACTTAAAAGATATATACCAAAGAAAGTAATGACTCAAAGAGCTACATATATATATATATATATATGTAAATATCATAGCAAACATTCACAAAATGATGCCTAATGACTGTGGGTAATGGAATGACTCCAGAGACATCAAGAAGAATTATTAATGAATAATTATGGCACATCAATTTGAAGACGAATAAATGATTTCTAAAAATGCCAGAAATAACACAGGCTGTAAGAAACTCTCAATAATGACTTGTTCTTTTCCATTAAGGTTAAATTAATCAAAACCAGATGCTACTCTTTAGTTTGATAGAATTAAACGATAACAGATTTTTTTAATCAAAGTCTCCTTAGAGCCAAATTACCAAATTGAAATCACAGCCAAAAAACCACCTTAAATACTTATGCTTCTATGTGCATCACTAATAGCCAATATTGAAAAATCATGTTCTCAGTTTCATGGCATTCTTTTTCTTACTATAGAAATATAGACAGTGCAGATGAGAAGTAATAGGACACCTAGCTCATTCTTCTTCAGCATCAGGAAATACTATATGTATCACCAAAAAAGAAAAAAGAAATTGCTCATTGCTTTCTGCTCATATTTTTGTATTCACTAAATAAGAAAACATCTACTGACAGCAGTGTGTAAGCTATTATATTTTTCTAGATAATTAATAAATGGTGAATTGATTTAGACCTCAAACTTTTGTTTGAAATTGTCTGTAGAACAAGACCCTGTGAAATTTTTAAGGTAGATGTTCATTTTAAACATTGTTAGTCCTTTTTCAGGCTCACGTTAATTCAAATTTTCTTAGACTTCCAATCCAAATTCCAAATTCTTAGTTTGTTCTTAGGGCTTGCCATTTTTCTTTAGAAAATATTATTAATTATCACAGAGTCAGAAAGGTTCAAATTTGGAAGAAGCATTAAAGCCAGCCTGACACTCTCCTGACAATAGTGCCTTTCATAGTCTACACCAGTGCCATGAAACCACATTTGGAACCTTTCATCTTTTGAAATCAATTTACTTAGCCAAGTCTAAATTCTTTCACCTTTCATTCATTCTCCCCAGTTCTACCTTCAGGTTCTACCAAAATTAATTTAAATCCTTTTCTTTCCATGACCATGGTTCACGTTGAAGGGTAGAAACTATGTCCCTCTAAGTAGCCTCCTTTTCAGATCTTACCTATATTTCATAAATGAGAGGACTAAGTTCCTTTATAATTCTGGTAATAATTCCATGAATTTGGTTTATTTGGCAATATTCATTTCTCGGTAGTTTGTTATTGAAGATGCGTATGGGTCAAAACAGAGACGAGTGAGACCATCACCTCTATCATTCTAGATGTGCTTCACCTGTATTCACATAATCTAAATTACATTAGCTCCCTGGTACTGACCAGCATGGAGCCTGGCATCTACTAAAAAACCCAATCATTTAATTTTCTCATATGATTCTGATAGCACAGTCATTAACCCCATCTGTCACTGATCTTTTATAAACTCAAAGTTAGGGCTTTATATATTATTCATGTTAAAAATTAAATTTCATCTTGTCAAAATTAAACAATTATTTCAGCTATTCAATCAACACCAGTAGGAAGCTGGAAAACATCATCCCAAGTCATTACAGCTTCAAGTCATCTACAAATTTCATAACCATTCATTCAGGTTGATTAAAATGGTATTAAAGGTAGATAGGAAATCTGTATAGCATGTCACTAAAACTTGTCTTTGTGAAACGACCAATACACCATTAATCCAAATCCTTATTAACCCACTCACTAGTCACCTTTGCCTTCAGTTCTGATCTGCCATGTTTCCCTTAACCTGAGATCATTTCTACTTTGTGATCTAACAATAACTAAACAATTGCAATAACTTATTTCTAACAACATTTATTGAGTGATTATTTCATTTAATATAGCAATCCTTTGACCTAGCCTCACTCACTAACCCATTTTCTATATAGGAAAGTTTAAATTTGGAAGTAAAATAACTTCCTCAAATAAAGAAGCCAGTAAGTAGGGACAGGAAGTTGAATCCAGATTTTTTTTTCAACTCCTGTGTTACTGCTCTGCTAGATGGCACCATGTGATGAAATGTGGCATTGGAACCTGTATCGTCTTTGTTAGACATGCATTATTTTAATGGGTTTTTGCATGTGTATTTTTCTCTGAAATGACTTTCTCATTCACTCCACATGGAAAACTCGTATTCATCCTTAACCAGTGCATACGCCCATCTTTGTTAATGCTCCCTTACCCTCTTCTTACTCCCTCTGAGGTTCTAGTAATTTCCCTCCTTACACTGTCATTATTGTTGACCACTTTGGCTTCCTTCCCAGAGTATGTACTCACACCATGAAGACAGCTCTCCTCACACATTCATCTTTGTTTTCTCAGAAATTAACACAATAATGCGGTTGGGGATCCATAAAAATGTTTATTGAACAGCAATTCATGCTTGACAGTTGTTCATTGATCTAATGGACCATCTCTGTGTCACTTGTTCCAGTCAACTTTAATTCTCTCAGGGCAGCATCAAAGCTAATACTCTTCACCCTCTTTTCACTGCAGTCCTTCTCTGCTTATGCCTTTATATATAAATTTATTCTACAGAAGTCAAGTCAAAACCTTTTGGTCCTGGTAGAAGAGATAGAATTAGGCAAAGACTGGAGGCACTCTACTTTCTCTCCACCATCATTCACTATTATACCACCCATTGCTTGTAGTAGGCAGATCTGGATACTTTCCTTGCTCTAACCAGAAGTGTCTTGAGAACTTTCCAAAATCTCAATTCAAAATTGGGTCATTAAATCCTTTACAATCCAATTATTTCTATCCTTTTGGAATGTACTGTGTCAAAATATTCTTAACGTTGATTTCAAAAGTTGAATCTTTAAATTTAATAATGATTTGACTATCAACTCATAATACTCCTTGAGTTAAACTCTTAAATACTATAAACACTGTTTTCTTAATTTTTGTGTTTAAAGACATTACATCATTTATGAAGAAGTGTGAGAAATTTAACTTTGCTTAATTTTTTCTCTAGCTCATTCCTCTTCTCCTCCCACTACCCCTCCTTCTTCTTTTTCTAAAAAAAAGTAAAATGTAGGGTCCAAGGAGGATGGTTTATTCCACAAGAATCCTATTTTCTCTCTTTTTTAAGGAATAATTTTGAGTTTCTGATGCCCTTCTCAATCATTTTTGTCAGTCCAGGGCTGTACAAATGGGTACAGGAGAACATACTTGGGAAGCTGCAGTGGAGGGATACGCATTTTCTATGGAGTCAGATGGATCCAGGGGGATTGCTGTCCTGGGACTTATCAGCATGTATAGATGGGGAGATAAGAGAAGCATATGCCCAGGAGGGAAGCAAAAGGTGAAAGTTCAGATGGATGAGATTATCTATTCAGGGGGTGATTGATGACGGGATAACCAGGGATTAGTGGATGAAAGAAACCAGAAGGTATGGAGTCATGAGTTAATGCATACTATGCCCATAGCAGACTGTATCAGGGAAGCTGTAAAGTTCTACACTGGGTTGGGCCTGGTCCCCTAACAGAGTGCATGGTTATTTTTGGCCTTAAGTTGTTTAACTATTGTGCTTATTCATTGCATTACCAATATCTAGGAAAAACTGCAGGCAATGCAGTAAATATATAATGTACTGACTCATGCTAGAAACTTTTCCTTTCTCCGAAGTTTTAAAAAATGAACTGTGATTTGTGGTTTGGTAAGTAAACTTTATTATGTTTCCTTATAAACAGTTTAACTACATGGTTGAATACAGATTGTGGTTTAAGGAAAATATGGGGATGAAGAGCCAATCAGCCTATAATAGTGTTTCCCATCTATCAATCTTCTTTTCAGGTATATCCCGACCTCAGTCCCTGGAATGCCTGTATCTCAGAATGGTTTTGAAAGCTAATAGGTATCATATAAGACATTTCTGGTTACATCTACTTTTCTTTTTTCCTTTCCCAGATCCTGAGTCTAAAACCTGATTTTACATGGCATGTACCTTAGCTGCTGAGCCATGGGGTATATGCCACTCCCTTTCTTGAATGCAATATCTTTCTAGTGGCCTTAAATGATCTTGGGCCACTTTTCTTTGTCCTCCTAAGTCATATGTCTCAATTCTCCTTAAAGAAGAGTCTACCTGTGTGTGACCTGTAACACAACTACCTACCAATTTCATGTACCTACTTATCAATTTTTCCTTTTCTGAAACTTCTATGTTTATATGCACCTATTACCTGATGAGCTGTTTTCTCACTTGGCATCCTTTATTTCAATGATTTTTCTCTCTACATCTGGGCCTTGATATCTAAAAGCCCAGCAATGATCATTTCCATCTTCATTTTTCCTGACCTGTATCAACACCACTCACAGCAAATCCAAAGTTCCCAAGTCTCCAAGATACAAATCCTGGTACAAGAAGAGGAAACTACAAACTCTTCTAGAAGCTTAAGTGTTTGGAAGAAAATACACCACCCACTAGGCTAGTTAGGGTCCATGATGGCTCAACAAAGCTCATCCATTAGCTCTTCTATTAGGAATATTTATTAATGCTACAAAATGCATGTGGGGTGGTGGTGGGAGTAGTATTGAGAGAGGAGACTATATGACCTCCCAAACATTCTTTCAGCACTTTATGAATTTAAATAGCAGTCTGCCTGTAAATTAGTATCACGAAACTAAAAATTTAGTGTCTTTCCCCTTTTTGAACTATATCATGACTTATCAAAGGAAGAATATTAAGTATTTCTTCAAAGATAATCATATCAATATTACAATGTATGGTAGATTTTCCCTAAGATTTTTGTTTCTTCCACTATTTTTGTTTCTTCTTTTAAAAGCGTTATCTATTTCATTGTCAAGCTGAAGTTCATGGCCATGATTAATGTTTCAGAAGTATGATCCCATCTTGCCACATTTTATTCTGTTCTAAGCTCTCCTACATAGAATGTACCCAACAGAGCTAACATTCCAATTAAGAGAACACACCTGCCAGCTCCCAATTATGTTCGTGCTGTTATGACCTCCACCACTGGCATGCAGTTCTAGTACTTTTGCCACTGACCATTCTCTCCTGCTGGATAATTCATAACATTCTTTTCCTTGACCTTGTTTTATGCTAAACCAGGCAGAATTCTTTCTGAATTTGGAAAGCAGAAAAAAAAAAAAATACATTCACAAAGACACAAAAGTATTTGCCCCTACCCTTCTGCATACATACCTCCCATTCTAGGTTGTCTTTATCATTCACTTTAAAAAATTAATCTCAGAGTAATTTTAGACTTACAGAAAGGTATGAGGTAGGTATATAATGTTTTCCTTATGTCCTGTAACTGGGTTCCCCACGGTTGCCATCCTATGTTAGTATGGTACATTTGTCATAACTAATTTGCTAAATACAGTTCATACTTTTTTCAGATTTACTTGTTTTTTATTAATATCTCTTTTCTGTTCCAGGATCCATCCAGGATACCACATGACATTTAGTCCTCATTTTTCTTAGGTGTCTTGTGCTTCTGAGAGTTTCTCAGATATAACTTGGTTTTGATAACCTTAATAGTTTTGAGGAGTATTGGTCAGGTATTTTATAAATATTCATTTTTGCATTATTAGACTGAGGTCATGAGTTTTGGCAACAAAGTCCAAATAAATTGCCATTCTCGTCATACCCTCTGAAGAGTATACTTAATCAACAAGACTTATTATTGATGTCCACCTTGATCATACATCACTTTTTTTCTTCAATAAAATTACCCTTTTATTCCCCTTCCATACTCTACTCCTTGGAAGTAAGTTACAATGTGTCTCTTCTCTCCATTTATTCATTCAATCATTGATTTATATCATCATAGACATGAATTACTATTCAAATTATAAAGCTCATATTAGAATCACTGGGGCCATTGTTTTCTCTTTAGTAAGCTAAGGATGAGACTTTTTTAAATTGCTCATATTTTAATCTTATCTTCAGATAGTATGATAAAAAAATGGTGCATATAACAATCACTTTATGGCTCTGAGGAATTTAAATGGCCAATGTCCAGAGTAATTCCATTAAAATAGGAGACCATGCAGTATAAAGTTAGAAGCATGAGTAGCCTATCTGGGCTCAAATTCTGCTCTCCCCCACCACTTTTTTTTTTTTTTTTGTATATGACTTTGGGTAGGGTATCTAAGTTCCTTATAGCTCAGATTTTCATAGATAAAAATGGGAATTATAGTAGTACATAATACATGTATTGTTATGAAGGTTAAATGAGATAAGCTATGTAGGACATAAGTGTAATGCCTGAAAGGGATAGAAAGATAAATTTAATGTCAGTCATGAAAATCATGGTTTATATTTATATATAAGTTATATGTAGCAAGAGATGCAAATCTTCATTAATAAGTCAGTTTGATAAAATAGAAGATGCAATAACCTAATGGTGAAATTAATACTAAAATAAATGTCCTAGACCATGATTATTTATCTCTCAACTCAAGTATTCACTTTATTAGAAGACAGAAGGAGACGACGGAAATAAGCAGGAAAAAAATGATTTCACTTTGTGAAGGTTAGCCTATGAAGACTTCTTTCATTGGGTCTTCAGGAAAGAGGTACAAAGATAAGGATGCAGGAGGAATAAAGATGCTATGAACAGAACTACACTATGATTGAGAGATAAGTGCCCATACAGGGGGAGACGGGGGTATATGAGAGATACTTGTGCTTTTGACAAAAGGAACTGAATAAAAATGGGGAGAAAATGTTATTTAAATGGAATGCCTCCAAGTAAGAATTTCCTCTAACTCCAGAGTGAACAAAAGTGACTCCACTCATCACATCAGGATTGAGATACTAAATGCTGAAGGTGACAATACAGAAGATAGCTTAAATTCATTTTCATCTCTGTATTCTCTCCAAAATCCAATCTGGAGCATCAAATATTAAGTCAATTTCCATCAGTGAAAGTTCAAATTGTAGGGGTCATGACAAAGTGAATTCAGGATCCCATATTAGAAACACCTGTGTATTGTTCACAATAACTTCACTTCCTATAACCACATTTCAGAACCCCAGCAGTGATTGCCTCCTAAAGAAAAAGAAAAACTATGATGAGGAAGAATGTTATGTGGCAATATTCAGATACAAATAAAGTTAAGTCAGTGAAAAATATTTCCCAAAACTTTCTAGAAGTTCAAAATTTAAACATGTATTTTACAATATCCCACAGAAATAAGCAATTGTGCAGAATAAGAAATTTTACTGGATAAATGTTGATCAAATTAATTATGTCTTATACACAAATGTAAAATTTCTAATGATTTTAAGTCCTCATATAGTCCATTTAAGTGTAAAAGTTTTGAGTGAAATGCTTTGCAAGTGGCAATTGAAGGGTCTCCCGAGGCTGGCAGAAATAGGCAGGGCACTCTGAGGGACGTCACTGATGAATGCACTGAGTGTGCACTGCACCCACTTACACAAAGTTGGGACTGAACGTCACTTTTCCTAGCTCATCTGCTCTTTCTTTGCAGAAGTTACTTCTGCAAAACAATTCCTAGGTTAGCAGAGTCCCACTCTCAAGACTCCCACTCTCAGTGGACATATAGCCAGTCTAGTACTGATTTCAACGTATTTCCTACTTGAGATGCTAATGATCACTAAGCAGGGTGACCAACCATCCTGGCTCACCCAACAGTTGGTCCTGCTCTTAGCACCAAAAGCTGTGTTCCAGAAGAACCCCCCAGTCCTGGACAATCCAGCTGAGGACTCTATTTCCAACATATTTGATGGAAGCATATATTAACTATTTATATTAAATTCTTTGAGTCAAGTTGCCTCTCAAATATTCTTTGGAATATTGAACCACAAAATTTACTATCTGGTTCTTTAATTAATTTTTTCAACCATTGTCCTAGTAAAACTTATTGATGGTGCCTCCAAAGATCCCTTCAACATCTGTGCCTTCATGCCTATGCCCATGCTATTCCTTCACCTTAAATGATTCTTCCCTTTATTTTCACAAGTTTAAATTCCACAAGCCCCAAGAGATCTTGTAAATTTCCATTTTCACTTTTGAAGACATCTAATGCTACCAGCGAGGAGCTAACATCCCTTCACTGGTCTTTCTTCAAAAAAATTGTATTTGACAGTATATATGCAACTGGCTCTGATCACTTTGCTTTTTTGTTTTGTTGTGTTTTGTTTTGTTTTAAAGATGGAGGAAAGCAGGTGATAGCAGGCAGGAAGGACAAGAGAGGAAGAGAAAGCATTTTATTTATTCAGTTGTTCATTTTGGTTTTCCCATCTTCCCCACACTGCAAGCCCAGGTCCTTTTACTGCATGTGGACTGTTTCAGGTTCAGATTTGGTCACTCTGACTATGAATATTCTACAGGCAGAATTTTTCTTTGTATTTGTGTCTCTAAAAGTACCTAATACATCTTTATTAATAGTTGAACTCAATAGTTGTTGAATGCAGGCATGTATAGACTATAAGGGATTGAAATAAGTTGATTAAAAATTAATATGTGTCCAGCAGCAATCTCTGAGCATCTTCTTTCACTGCCCTTTGTAACCTGCAATAATCTAATGAATGAGACAGGGCAGTGATAGCTTCACTTACAAGATAAAGAATTTAAAAATCTCCAGCACAATATAATGCTATGTGTTTAGGCTACAGTGCCAGTACTAATTTAGTTCATCTATTTGGCAAAGCAAGGACTGAAAAAAATCAGTTCATGCCTGCAATCGGATGTCTTGGGTAAGAATCCAAGATCAGAGCTTCTTCAGCATAAATGCAATGACATTTTATTATTATTACTATTTCACAGGGATTCTAAATTTATCTCATTATTTTCCTGGTGAGAAACATTAGAGTAACTAAATGATTCACACAAGGCAACTTAATCAGTATCTCAGTCAATTGTCTCACCCCATAGTGCTCTTCTCACTCCACTGACCTGGAAGGTCCGAGCAAGTTATGAGTGTCTCTCTATTGGCTGCCCAATTCTGATAGGCTTCAAAATTTTATCCATTGCGAGTAATTTTTCTTTGGCTTTCTTTCTCTAAGCTGCATGCAGTAGCCATCTGCTTCATAGGTTTATAGAGCATTTGAGTTTTCCAGGCAACAACACAGTGTTGATTGAAAAATAAAATGATAGTACGACAGAAAGAGTTCTGGGCAAGATTTCAAGGTACCTGGTTCTTAATCTTTGTTTTACAATTAATAGGGTTGTTTTTGTTTTGTTTTACTACAAATCACTTATATTACAAGTCACTTACATTCTCGGGGTCTTAATTTCTCTATTCGCAAAATAAGAGACTAGGACCAGATGATTTCCCATTTCTGCCCAGTGTTGACATCTGATCTTGTATGGAGGCTGGGTGGTGGGCAACATTCTGATAGCTTTCTCATCCTCAGACTGGTAGAGAAATGTATGTGTTGTCTGAGAAAGGCAGGAAGATCTACTTCATCAGTTCAGGTCATCCCAGTCTTTGCTGCTCCCAGAGATCTAATGTTTACTCCTACTTCTTTTCACTGTCATGGCTTTGATCTCACATCTCTCTCAATCTAGAGTTCAGTTCTATAAATTCCAGAAGTAAGGAGGCCCACACATGATGACCAACTCCATTCCTGTCTTTTGTTTTAACTAGAGAGCTCCTGTATTCTTTGTTGACAGGATCTTATTTGCCTCACTCAGACATCTGCAGCTCCCCAGGAAGAGCTTCTCCAACCCCAACTCTAATGAAGACCTCATGAGGGTAGGAATCATCTCCTTTGGCTTTGTTAGGAGGTTTTCATATGACTGCACAACATACATGGTAAATAAAAAATGCTTATTTGACGCTTAAATGACAGACATGGGTGATATTTAATTTTTTTATTCCCAACTGCATCCAACACAATATAAAACTGGAAAAGTTTTGTTATCCATGGCTACTAAAGCCAGAAACTAACCAAATGACTAGAGACATTTAACAGTTGCTATATTTTGTCCCTGAATTCAACACTCATGTGTAGAGGGCACACACAGCAGTACACTGGTAAGACAGTAAGTTAGAAAATAGTAACACCTGGTCTCAAGATGTTAATAATTTTCCCAGGGAGCAATTAATAGAGGGGAGATATTTCTCCAGATAGTATTATGATTATGTATTATTATATTTTATTATATATATATTATAAAAACCTGTGGCATTTTCTGATCCCTCTGTATATGTAACTTTGTACCAATACCTAGATATACAGGAAAAATATTCTTCAATATTCATTAAACATTGTCCAACATACCTATCTTCCTAATGATGGTACTCAAACTTTTATCTGGTTTGTACTATAACAAAAATATTAGGAAGTTACCCTGGAGGGAACTGAGGTGGCTGGACATTGCATCATTAAAAAAAGCTAAACTAAAACAGAAATACGATATGAGTCAACAATTCCACTTCTGAGTTTTTATCTGAAGAAAACAAAAACAATAACCCAAAAAGATCTATGCACGTTTATGTTCACTGCAGTATTATTCATAATGGCCAACCCATGGAAACAAGGTGAATTTCCACTCATTGACGGTAAAGAAAATGTGAGATTTTTTGTTTGTTTTTTTGTTTTTATATTTAACATATCTATAATAATGGAATTTATTCAGTCATGAAAAGAATTAAATTTTGCCATGTGTAAACATGCATGAGGGCATTATGCTAAGTTACATAAATCAGAGAATGACAAATACCATATGATCTCAGATATGTGAAATCAAAAAATAACGAAATGTACTATAGATTGAGAAAACAAATGGGTGGCGGCCAGAAGTAGAGGGATTAGGGTGAAAGACATGGGTGAAGGTGGAAAAAAGGCAGAAATTTCCAGTTATAAAATAAATAAGCCACAGGGATACACTATACAGAATGGTGACTGGGTGTAGTTAATAAGCCTATATTGCATATTGCATATTTGAAAGCTGCAAAGAAAGTAGAAAGTTCTAATCACACAAACACGCACACAAAACCAACAAAAAAATTTGCAACTATGCATGGTGATGGAAGTCATCTAGTTCTAATGTAACCATTTTGCAATGTACACATACATAAAATCATTTAGTTGAACACCTGAAACTAATGTTCTGTATCTGTTATATCTTGATACAAAAAGTCACTCACAGGATCACTAGCTCAGATGTGGAAGTGACCAAGCAAATGTCTCATTTGTCAATGTCTGAGTGTCACTGCAGGACAGCATCATGGCGGTCAAAAGTTCCCTCCCCTCCAGCACATCCTCTAACTTCTGCCAAGGCTGGAAGGCATCCCTAAATTTTTAAAGCAATCTCAGGATTTGTCCTTCAAGCTACTATTCCCTACAATCCCCAAGGAGCTGCCTCCAAGTCTGATTCAATTTCTTACAGATCCTGATAAACTAAATCCCAAAGAGCTACTCCTCTTCAAGGTATAAAAAGGATTCTGAATGAAATAGGTCCTAGCTTCCACAGTCTAATTGAGTGTTGCCTTGTCTTCTCTGCAGAGTAGACGTGGTGTCGGTTTCTTCATTTTTTTTCCCTTCGCTTATCACACACCTCTGAACCGCTAAACGTTCTTAAAACAGTTCTTAATTGTTCTGTCTCCAATCTCAGCTGCAGTGGCAATTGAAAGGTATAATACAGCAGAGTATCACTCTCAATAACCTAACCTTCATTAGGTTTAATGGGTGATTATAACAGCTATAACTCAGGTGGAAAAAGAAAACGGTCACCTGTTGCCATGCTCTTAAATTTTCCAGAAAATGTTCAGTCAATTCGAGGAGGGAAAGTTCTTTTTTTAAAAGACTGATTATGATATTAACTGTTCTTTTATACACACACATGGCTTTAGACATATTATACAGGGGACTAATCCACACAGATTGTGGGTTTCCCCTCCCCCCTTTTCACTGTTCTGAAATCTTGAGGTACGGAGGACAGTCAGACCTGGGGGAGTAATGGCAGACCCTGCATGCTGAGTCAATTGTTCTTGATAGAAGATGTGACCTGTGTGATCAGGAGCATTTATCACAACAGGAAGCAGGCAGCAGGGGAGGAATGTCTTGTGGAACCTCCAGAGAAAACCTGGGAGGAAATGCCAATGGGGATGACATTAAAAATAGACCAAATGACCTGCTTGTTCCTTGGCTGATGTCAAAACATTCAGTGCTTCAATTTAGTTATCACCAGGTGCTCTTCCCCCAGCATGACAAGGAGAGAACTTTGGAGCAAGCCAATGACAAGAGACAAATCTTCAACAGTTGAGAGAAAATAATGACTTGGCAAAATAAACAGGAAAAACAGGTCACTTTTTAAAGCTATTTTAGGCAGGGAGAGATGATCATTTCCATACAACTCCAATTCCCCTGCCCCCCACCCCCCAAACAAGTGACACCTCCTAAGACTTGTTCGACTATGACGAGGGCCAGCTTCATTGTCGCAGGAGTTGTCTCACAGGCTTCCAATCTCAAGTTCAAACACAGGATGAGATGCTTCTCTATGCCCTACTGGAGGCTTTGCCCCGATGGGGCTGAGACTGAGGACCACTTTTGTGTTGTATGTGTCACAGGAGCTCCATTCTGTGATTCACCCAAGAGTGTTGTATGGTCAATCTGCGATCCGTGATCCCTTTCTCTTGCTCAATCTTCCACGGTCCCAGGACTAAGCATCTTTTCAACCCACAACTGTGCCGTGACCTCAAAGTGCCTTTGCCTAGAAACTGGTATCCATTCTGCCCCTTGTTACTCGAATAAGATACTTTTCTGAATTATAGCAATTCAAGGTTGATTATTATGCTTTATATATTACTGTAAATCTCTCCAAGAAGGTAGGACCTACCCACATAAGGTATTGAAAATGTCATAAGTATAAACTGAGGTGAGCTGTAAGCATGAAATATACTCGGGGTTTTTTAAGACCTAGTAGCAAAAAGTAATGTAAAATTTATTATTGATAATTTTATTTTGATTTTATGTTGATATTTATGTGGATAACATGAATATATTGAGTTGAATAGAATAGTGATACACTTGTCACCAGCTTGTTTCTTTTAATATGGCTACTAGAAAATTTGTAATTATAAACAATGCTCTGTTCACGTTCTTCTATTGGACAGCACTGCTCTGAAACATTCTGTGCAGCCTCTACTTGACAAGGAATTGAGCTCCCCAGGGAGACTAGTCTAACAGATCTGACTGATAAATTATCATCCTCATATTGATGTGGCATCTTAGCGCTTCATCTTCTTATGCTCTAGGTTGAATTCATGGAACAAGAGGACAGATTAAGACCAATTCCCTTCTGCAGAACTTCAAACATCCAATGGGGTTATTTCATTTCTCTCTTTACTTCTTCAGGATAAATACTCAAAACACCTTCAACCCATTCTCCTACTAAATTTTCTTTGGTGACTGAATTTAGATTGTTTTCTGCTGACATTAAATTCATGTAAAATTATCCAAACCTTAAAATGGACATTATTATGTACTCTAAATATGTTCTCATTAAATAATTAAACTCATTTATTCATTCTATACTTTTAAGTGAATACTAATGAACTGATTATTTTTTTTAAGGATAGTGCAGGCAGGAATGAAGGCAAGTAGGCAGGTAGGCAGGGAGAGAGAGGAGGAAAAAGCAGTTTATTTATTTATTTTTTATTGAGTTGTTCACATTGGCTGCCCACCCTACTCCTGGGATGTAAATATACATCCTTGAGTTGTACTTGGACTATATCTGGGCCACCAGGGCGCACTGAACTGAATATTTTTAATACTTTACAAACTCAGAGGTAACATCGAAAATGAGAAGTGAATTATTTTATAGTAAAAACTATACATTCAGTGGCATGCTCCAGTGGAGTAGCTGTTTAGTCTGCCATCTCTGGCCAGCACCAGCCACAAACAGTCCAATGACCTCGGTTTGCGCCCCCAGGCTGAACAACCAAGGGAACAAATGGGAACAACCAAGAGCAACAACGAAATCAAAGTAAATACAGTGAGTCTTCCTCCTGTCTTTTCATGCCTGCCTGCCTACCTACTCACCTTCATACCTGCCTGCTCACCTTTTCTTAAAAAAACAAAGTGTACATTCATTACTTTCAGAAGCTACTTTATCAGAAATATATATATATATATATATATACATGTATATATATGTTATATATATATATATATCCAAACATATATTATTTGAAGAATAAAGGTCATGGTACAATAAATGTAAAGGGACATGTCTAAAATGATAAAAATATCCTTTGGAAACAAAAAAACCTTTTTTTAATCAAAGTAACATTGCTTTATAATAATATATAGGTTTCTGGTGTGCAAACTTATAAACCAATATTCTGGCCTGTGTTTCCAACTAAAAGTTTACCTTCCATGCATCACTGTACAATTCATCCCTTTACCTAATTTAACTGCCCCTCTTCCCCCTTTCTTCTGGTAACCACTATTTTGTATTTAGAATCTGTTTGTTTTTGTTTGGTTTGGTTAGTCATTTGTTTGACTTCTTTTCCTGCCACATATGAGTTAAATTATAGTGTTGTCTTTATCCATCCGACTTGTTTCACTAAGTATAATATGCTGTAGGGCAATTCATGTTGTTGAAAGTGGCAGGTTTTCATCCTTTTACTGATAGCTGAGAAGTATTCCATTGTGTACATGTACCATGTTTTCTTTACCCACTCATCCATCGACTGACAGGGTTTTTCCAACTTTTAGCTATTGTGAATAATACTGCAATGAACTTAGGCATCCATAGAGCTCTTTGAATTAGTGTTTTGGTTTTATTCTTCAGTTAAATACTCATCTGGATCATATGGTATTTCTATTTTTAATTTTGTGAGGAATCTCTATAATGGCTGCACAAATTTACTTTCCCACCGACAGTGTAACAGTATTCCCTTTTGTCTCATCCTGACCAAGACTTTCTGTCTTCTTGTCTTTTTGGCTAATAGTCATTCCCACATGTATAAGATAATATTTCATTGTTGTTTCCATTTTCATTTCCCTAATAATAAGAGATGCTGAACACATTTTCATGTGCCTAATGGCCATCTGTCTACCTTCTTTGGAGGAGCGTCTAATCAAATCTCAAGAAGCAAAAGACTTAAGTCACTATCTTAATGTCTAGGTGCTATAGTCAGAGCTACCTCGAGGATTTGGTTATAGGATCATAGGTTCATTTAAAAAAGTAGATAATGACTTGGTTACATGGATTTGAGAGCCACTGACAATATTTAACAGGAAGTCCAGGTCAACCACTGGCTACTTAAGACTTAAGGCCAAGGATAGTCCTCTGTTCTGCCCCACAAGCATAGCAAGATTCACAGCCAAACTTTGTAATTAATGGGGTTAGGAAAGAGCTTTGCACTCATATGTTCATGCCTTTCATTCTCCAGTACTAAGAAATAAAGAGAGTTTACCAAAGTAATAGAGCAAAGAGGATCTGGGAATAGGATTCAAACTTCTTCTCCAGATGACAAAAACTATCTTTAGCTATTTTAGAAAATAGAGGCTAATTTTTTTAATGCATCCAAGTATTATTATTATTACTTTTGGCACTAAAGAGAATCATCAACAGCTTTGAAAGTAATGAGAAGACATAATTAAAATTGCCTTCACAGTTTTGAGTTCACTTGCTTTTGCTTGGTAGAGCAGAAGAAAACCATATGGTTACTGAACAAAGATAGATTATTAATGAGGTGGTCAAGAATGGTGAGAACACTGAACTAGAAATACTAAGCTCTGGCTCCCCACTGGATTTCTCCCATTGTGTGTCATGTTACTTTAGTAAGTCTCACTAAGACACTGAGCCACCATATTCCCATCCACAAAGTAGAGATAGTGCCATCTGCTTTATCTGGATCACTGGGTTTCTGTGAGGACCAAATGAGACAATGACTTTGCAAAGGTTTTTGGGACAATTACAGACTTCTCAAGAGTGGTTGGTGCTTCCAACATTCTGTTGTCTGATAAATGTCCAAGAGAAAAATGCTACCTTCTCCAAGTTGCTGCTAACTCTCTAGGACTCAATGATTTTCACGCCTTGAAAAAACGTATTTCACTGGGAACATGAACTTCACTTTCTTGTGCAAGTCTCAGCCTAAAGACAGACCAGTTGACAGCTTATAAAATATCAGCATGAGAAGGAAAGAAGATTTTTCAGGTACAATAACAACATAAAGTTAGAGCCAAACTCATAATAGATATCAATGTAAAAACACCACTGAAGTTTCCCTTGTAACAAAACAGAAAATCTAACTAAAATTTCCAGAGACATCATGATTGAGTACAGAAATATGACATTAGTTTTATTTCCTTTAAGTGAGTGAAAATTTAATAAATTTAAATAAATTATAGTGCAAAGTTCGCATGGTCAGGATATTTTTTAGATATGGATAAAAGCATAGTTTAAGTTGGTGGTTGCTCATACATTTATACCAATGTTTCAGTGTTTTCTTCATTTTGTGGCTATCAGCCCTACACAGACTCATGCACACACACACACATTCAATACTCTGAGAAAGAAAAGACTGAAACTGTAATAAAATAAATATTTATTTTGATGAAAAAACAGATGGTGAATATATACCGAATTGTTGTAAAGAAGTGAAGTGTAAGGAGCCTGAATAGATTCTGCAGTTAACAGTATGAAGGACACATAAACAATCCCATCTTTCATAAATCATTCCTGAGTTTGACTTTCAGAATACTAGATGCACAACTGTGTTTGGGAATCCTGGAACCCAAGTGTGAGTTTGCCTGATCTTATCTCATTTCTTTGACATGAGAAAATAGGTGACTCTTAACCCATCATGATCCATCCTGAATAACTATGTGTCCTTATCTAAAAAATGGGAAACATTAGCATGGAAACCAATTCAATTTAAGGAATGTTTTCTCGATCCCAGGAAAATTTCTTTGTGAAAATGAGACTAATGCATCTAAAACAAAGGATGAAATCAGAAAAGCATGTTTGATCTAATAAAACAACTCAATTTGCAGAAATCATTGGACTGGTGGGGTCTCAGGAAATGAGTCCTAAAGTCTTGTATTGTCTATGAGGAAACTGGAAATCAGAGCATGAGAAACACTGGTTCATGCCTTGAAGTGGGAATGCCTTAACTTACTGTCCCCCCACTTGTCTCTGCTTCTCATGAAAATACTGAGATTCAACACCTCATCTGTACAATCTGTAAGTAGTTGAAAAGTCCTCCAAACTTCAGCAAAATTCTTTGTCTTTCCTCACCTTTATTTTTCTTTTCTTGTTTACTTCTTTACTCATTCAAAAGCATGGGAATTTTACCAAGGACTCTCTTTTCCCAAAAACTCAAAGACTCTCTCTTCAAATGGTGTTTAATCCCCTACTTGAGTTACACATAGGTGTATACACACACGCACGAACACACACACACACACTCTACACTTCAATCCTGGATGCTTTCTCATTTGCAAAAATTGTTGTATTACATATGGAGTAAAAAGAATCTCTATAGCCTGATAATATCCAAAGGATAACATAAATGAGAACTTATCCTCTAATTATCTGTCTTTAAAGATGATAGAGCTAGAAAGAGGAATAATTTCCCATATCAGAACAAACCTAATCATTTCAAGCATTCCTACTTCCCATTGGAAGGCAGGATATTCCAGACAAAAACTTACCTTTTGTTGCTTTTCAAATTAAACTTGTTATTATCAATCAAGATGGTCATTTCTCTAAACTACCCATAGAGTCATGTTGTTCCTTATTTGTAGTTTCAATTACACGTTCTTCCTTTCTGGAATGATTTTACTCTTCTATTGAGCTAATTCAAGTTCTATATTTCTTTCAAGTCTTGATGCAGGTTCTATCAGCCATCAAATTTCATTGTGACCAATACAGTCCACAGTTTCCCCCCAAAGAATTTCTCAGTTCCTTGTCTGGTATTGCTTCATCATTGCTAAATGTCTATCTACCTCTTAGATGATAAGAAATAGGGATCATAGTCCCTAAATTTAATTGACCTACCCACTCTGGGTTTTTATCATGTGCATTTATTTTGTGTGTCATCATTTTTAATTAATTATACCATCAATGTGAATTCAATTCAGTTGAATAAGGCCCTGTGGTAGGCACTCAAAGGAGACAGAAATTAAATATGACAGCATCCCTGCCATGACAGAGGTCATATTACAATGAGGGAAATAGCCTTCCATAAATAATTTACTCCTAAAACATTCTTATAAAGACAGAGAATTCTATTTAATATTTTATAATTTTTATTACCAATTTTTACAAAATAATTTCATGTTTCAGGCCCCAGTACACCTATTCCCCTCTACCAACAGAACAAAGTCATATATGTCAAATTGTGAATCACTTCTTTCTTCAGAAAGAACAGGAGCTATTCATATGCCTAACATCACTAAAATTGAAGCAACTTGAAAAGGAGACTAAGTAATGTCAAGTAAAAAGGAATAATATTGCTTTATAATTCAGAGAGACGTTAAACTCCTAGTGTTCATATTTTGAGAAACTGAACAAAACTTGGGACTGTGATGCAGGAATTTTTCCAGGATGTCAAGATTATTCCACTGAGTATCTTATGACACACGTGGGAAAATATAAAGTGATGGTACCTCTAGAATTCCAGTCTGATGGAATTATTAGGCTCTCCCTACTGACTTGTACTGAGTTCTACCTGAACTTTGAATCGTGTGTAGTTTTCATGGATTTACCCTGCACTTCTTTGTAGGTCTATGCAGAGAATATTTTATTCAGGAACTCTGATAAATTTCCCAGTGATTCACTAGTTCTTAAAATCTTTCTCAGTGGTCCCATGTCTATCATAGTATGAAAACAGTCCCACAAAATCTTGGATTAAGGAAAAGACTCAAAAAATATATTGAATTAGAAACAAGACTTGGAGAAATCCTAACACATCATTAACACAGAATTGCCAGAATCAGACTCCTTTCTCTCTAGAAAGAACAAGAAACTAATTTTAATTTTCTACACCTAAGTCTGTCAAGCCCAGGTCAAAGACCAACTTCAGGACTGAGGCCATACGTCATTCACTAATTCATTTAATCCTTTTAATTAAAAACCTACTCTGAATCTGATTTTCTTTTAAGGTTCTGTGGGGAAAAAAATTTTTAAAAACCCAAAACAAGCTAACAACCAGGGCTGTGCAGAAGTTTACAACCAGGATTAAAAGAAACATCTTTATAAGGAACTATTAGAAAGGAAATTACACTGGGAAGCATTCCACAAGAGTAAAAAAAAAAAAAAAAAAAAAAGCTCTCTGGATAGTTATTAGTCCAGCAAAACTCGTCCCATGATATGGGCTTGTAGAAAGGACTGCTAGAGACGTGAATCTGAGGAGGACTCTGGGTATCTTGGAGTTACTTCCAGCCCAGAGAAAGGGGTCTATAAGGAGACTTATATAACCAACTAAGTTCAAGGCAGGATTTATTATGTAATAGTAACAATGATGATGATAATAATAATGATGAGACAAAATGTAGCCATAATAAAAAAGGAAGAAATTCAGTTTGAATAGTTTACTATATTTGTTTAATTGTAAAACTTGGTGAAGTTCAGAAAAGTGAAATTTTAAAAGAAAAGTCATGTTGGGAGAGAAAAAAGGTCTATTTCAATAGGATTTGAAAAGTGTAACAAATGAAAAGACAGTTTAGGTCAGTAGTGTGAATCAGGCAGCAAAAGTTTAGGAAGCTCTCAGATTGCAGGTCTGGAAGGACTTGGAAGGTTGCTGGATACAAATGAGAGAGGCTCCTGGGAATAAGGATGGGACATGGATGCGGAGGTTTGATGTCTTGCTGGAAGTGGAGGAAGCACTGCCAAATCCTAAAGCTGTGTGGATGCTGGGTTACAATGATGATTTATGATTTAGGAAAAGCCTCCTGGTGACAGGTCACAGACAGACTGAATCCAGGTTAAAACTCAATCAAGTGATCATAGAACCTGATGAAAAGGGTAAGAGTTAGATATCTGGAAAGAAAAGAGAATGTTAATACTGTGGGGATGGGCTGAAGACAGAAATTTCTAGAACTCATGGAGAAGGGCTGAACTTCAATAGAGACGCACAGCTGGACAGTGGACTGGGGGATGAGCATGGGGACCCCAACTAACTTTGGACAAGAAGCACGTGGCATAACGGTATCTTCTTGAGGGAAT
Source organism: Solenodon paradoxus (assembly GCA_004363575.1). NCBI lineage: Eukaryota > Metazoa > Chordata > Mammalia > Eulipotyphla > Solenodontidae > Solenodon > Solenodon paradoxus. The sequence goes on from RJWH01000892.1 coordinate 150,944, forward strand.
ATAAACGTGTCACACTGACAGACAGTGAGGACTCCTATCTCTTGTCTCTAGGAATCGCTTTCTTTGTTCTTATGTATTCTTATTTCTTTTCTCTCCAGTCCTGTAATATTGTAGCGATGACATGGCTGAGTCCAAAAATGCCTACATCCTGCAGACTTGTGGACTGGGGCTGCCTCCTCTAGGCTGTAATTGTAAGTCTCCAAGTTAGAGACCCCGAGAGATATTTATAACCAGGAAGATTTCAACTAATGATGGATTTGCCTCCAGGCAGTAGCCTCAACAGTAGCTGTGTTTACTTTCCAACACTGAATGGAAAACATCATTTTGAAAAAGCTAATTTCCAAAAACCCACCCACAAGAGCCTAATTTTAGAACCTATGAAAGCTAATAATTTCAAAATTCTACCCAATAGTTTCTTGTTTATGTTCTGTAGCTCAAGTCTAAATATACCCTATGGAAGATTTTAAATATTACTTTCTCTATTTATTTACTTCTTCCTGCATTTATTTATCTATTTATTGCAGCAAAAGCACAGCGATGTGTTGTTTCCAATCGGTGTGTGTCCTCTAGTCTGGGGATGATTTTTCCATGATAAGATTAAAATCTGGGGTGAAATGCAGAGGAAAAGAAATCAGAGTCCCCCTTAAACTCTCCTGTATAAAAATAATCAAATCCAGTAATCTCACCCTCCACTTGAAAACTATAGGATCCCTGTACCCTCTTATTGACAACTTCTGTCTCCTTAAGAATGATTAAAATCAGAACAGCATTGCACTGGTCTAAACCTTACATGAAGGAAATAATAATCAAACTTGAGAGGACCTGATAGTTGGCAATACAGAACTTTAAGGAGAGATCATTTTAAAAGGACTGTGAAAAGTCTAGATATCTTGGGAATTAAGCATCTTTTATAAAACATTGACATGATTCTTCACATAGACACGAAATCAATGGGTCTTTTTTTTAAGGCATAGTAGTTTTAAGAAAGGGAATGGATGGAATATGGGATATTTTGAAACACATTTTTGAAGATTTAGTTATATGATTATACCAAGCATAGCAATTTCTGTCTTGTCTTTAAGAATGGGAGCCCTACCAGAGGTCAGAATAGAAGTCATCTCATTCCAAGGAACTTTCATGTTTTAATGTGGACTCATGCCATGAGCTTTACTAAAAATGTATATATTGATAAAACAGTATCTCGCTTCTAATTAAATAAAAAGAAGAACTCTTGGTAAAGTGCACATCTCTAGGAAGTTCTTTTTGGAGGAAATTATAAAGCTATACTGAGTAGAATACCTAAGTTAGAGAAAAAATACCTAATACTTAGCCCATCTACTCCCAGAGTACTATTCATCTTTACTACACTTTATGGTCAAATGGCTTTTTTTTTTTTTCATTTGCTATATCTGATTTGCAAACAATGTAAGTTTTAAAGGTCCAGGTTCACCCTTCATCAAATGTGGTAACACATTATGCCCATCATCAAATTTCTAATACTCCTACACTACCATTCTTTGTACCCATTCTCCAGTCCTTCTTTTTTGGCAACTTACAGTTCTCTTGTCAATGTTCAAGAGTCCGTATTTGCTTTATCTGTTCATTTGCTTTGTTTCTTTATATTTTACATGAGTGAAGTTATCCAATATTTGTCTCTCTCCTCCTGGCTTATTTCACTTAACATAATTCCCTGTAGTTACATCCATTTGTCACAAATGATAGTGTTTCATCTTTTTCACAGTTGTGTAGTATTTCAATGTGTGTGTATCCATCCCACATCTTATTTATAAGATGTGAATTTCCAAATAGATTTATTCACATTCCCCCTTGACAAACTCGTTCCAGCATACATTTTTTTGCCTTCATTTCCTTATCTCCTCTATCTCTTATTCTCCCTCCCTCCAAAGTTCCTGCTACCTTTCTGTCACACAGATTTCCACACTGTTCCTTGAAAACACAGATTGTTTCACCTTTCCTAGTTCCTGCCTGACCTTAGATTCTGAATGACTTTTTCCCACTTTTTCACTTCCAGTGTAAAAGCCATCTTCTCCCAGATGATTCAAAAGTCCTCTCGTGTGCACTTATTAGGAATGTAAATTCTTCCATCCTTAAGCACTTGCACATTGTAATCAGAAATCTACCTTTCCTTCCAATACTAGATATTTGACCCTAAAGGACAGGAACCTAGGCTGTCCTTGTGCTTAGTAGTTTAGCAAAGGTTTATCAAGTGATTGAATTTGGAAAATTCCCACATGTCCAAGAATATATTCTTTATATTTCAAAGAGAAAAAAATGTATTTTTTAGTATTGCTTCCACTTGAAGAACTGCTGTAATTTTTAAAATGCATTCACTTTCCAATAAACCTCCCAGATAATTTTTTCAAATGAATTGAGTTTTATAGAGACCGTGTCTTTTATTGGACAGTTTATCTTACTGGACATGATTTCAACATCTAGTTATAAAATTTCTGCCAAGATCCACAAAATACATCAGCTTGATTAACAAGAGATGTGTTGCAATGATGTACTGGATACAGCTTCAACTCTACACAAAATGAGGGTCAGGAAGTAGTGAGAACACAGGCGCTGATGGGAACAACTGTTCTTTTCTTCCCTCTCATCCAATTCTTCTCTATTACTTAGTCTTTCAAAAAAAGAGAACCCCCTAGGAGTGTTACATATCCTAGCCTTGTTCAACCAGGAGCAGATTCAGGACAATGGTAAAATGCCCAATATATCCAGAAATTGGATCTTGCAGTATTAAGCTTTGTGTGAAACTTCCACAGGAGAAGGTGATGTATGATTACTGTCACGAGTTCTTTGATTGATTATTGATTGTAATCATCTGCTCTCTCCCATGATGAGCTGGCTATAACTCGTCCATGCAGTGACTGATAATGCCATGTCCCTCCTTTTCAAAGGCAACTTATGCATACTGCTGCTCTAGATAAATCACTCATCGCAGTGGGGGGTGGAGAAAAGTGGTAAAGGAGTGACTGAAGTTTATTAGTGACTTAATGATATATTATGCTCAATATCTGCATTCCAGCTGCACATAATAAGGCTGGACAAAACGCACGATGGGGAGCCAGTATTTCAGGAAGTCAGGCAATTGGATTTTTTTAACCAACAAATTTAAATAATATAATGCATTTGATAAACTAAGTGGAAATTATGTTTTCAAAATAATACTTAATATGACACTTATATAAAAAAACTAACAATCACTAATGAAGTACCTTAAGTTTAAGATATCTCCCTGGATTGTTTTATTAAGGATCCAGAGCACATAAGCATTTAAGATGAGATTTTACTCTCAATAGGAAGCATAGTAGTTAATCATTGCTTTTTACTAAAATTGTGACCCTGTTTAAGTTAATTAGACTTTCTGAATCACAGCATCTACAGCGGGTCCAAAACATAGTAGACTCCCAACAAATATTTGTGCAGTGAATGAAAGGATCTTATTTTCTTCATCCGTTGGATGACAAAGAAAGTGTGTCATGTCATGTCTGGCACATCTGAATTCTGCATGAAGTCAACCAGGTCAAGTGTGTGAATTAAACAAAGGGGAGATGAGGAAGCATTTGGTGGGGGAGCTGGAGTGAATTGGTGGTATTGCATTTATATTTTCAAAACTGTCATAGCCAAGTTAAAGTAAGTTTTGCTAATAGATTTTCCCTCCATAAACTTGGCTGAATATATGAGTTTCCAGTTTGTCCACCATGACTTCACCCATGTGCTTGTTATTAGCGTTACATGAGAAACACATAGAAAGCATCTAACACAGTGCCTACTCCTTCCAAAACTAGAAACTGTACTTTAAATACTATGTAAATATGAATACATTCAGAAAGCATTTTTGACTATTCAGTTCATCTTGCATTACTTCATGAATGAATAATGACAGTGGATTGCCATACAACGGCGCATGGCTCAGCAACAAAAAGGAGTAATATACTGATACATGCTACAATATAGATGAAACTCATCACATGGTGCTAAATGAAATAACCACAAAGTTCACTTGTTCAATATATACCTATCAAAATGGCTAAAACACAAACACCAAAAAGCACCAACATTCCAAAATGCAGAGAAACTGGATTGCTCACACATTGCTGAAGGGAACATAAAATAGTACAGACACTCAGGAAAAACAGTTTGACAATTTTTATCAAATTTACATGTATGTATGATACGACCCAGAGACTGTGCTCAGTCATTTATTCCAGAGAAATGAAACTTGTATTTATGCAAACACCTGCACAGGAACAGTCAACCAGCTTCAGTCATAACAGCCAAAAACTTGAAAGAGCCCAGCTGTCCTTCACTGCGAAAACGTTAAACAAACTGTGCTATTTATATGGAATATGATTCAGCAATAAAAGGTATAAGCTATTGATACATATAACAACTTGGATGCTCTCCAGGTAATTATGCGAAGTAGACAAATTCAAGCCCTAAAGGTTAAAAACTGTTTGATTCCATTTTTATAACATTGCTGAAACAACAACATTTTAGAAATGGAGTACAAATTAGCAGTCACAGATGATTAGGGATGGAGAAGGGGGCATCAGAGACCAATGGGAGGATACGTGGGTACCTGTAGTGTTAGAGTTCTGTATCTTGATTTTAGTGGTGAAAACACACACCTACATATGTGACAAAATTATTTCGAATAAAATATACACACACAGTTTTAAGTAAAACTGGAGTAATCTGAATAAGATTGGTGACCGAAATCAACATCAACTTCCTGGTTACGATATTGTATGACCCTGATGTACTGTTGGGGCAAATGTTATGATGCATAGGACTCGTGTGCCAAGCACTAAGCCAGGGGCTGGGGACATAGTCCATGGAAAGCCCAAGAACACAGGTAAGAGACCCAGGCAGGGTCAGGGGAATAAACAAAAATGAACAAATAAATAAAAATGCTTCTTCCCCCTACTCTTCCTTCCTGTCTGCCTTATTTCCTCTTAAAAAACAAAGGATTCACAGGAATTCTTTGTTGTTCACACTGGTTGTTTCCCTCAAGACCTGGGACTGGAACTCAGAGGTATGTGGCCTGTGCTCCTTTGGACGTGATTGACCCAAATGATGATCCACCAAGGCATGCCTGTGTATTTTTTCTTATAATGGCATCTGAATCTACAATTTTACCAACAAAATATTTAACTTCTTTAAAGGTCAAAAATTGCACGATCCTTATTTATAAGAAATATCTATAAAAGGCAGATCCATAGACATAAAACAGACAACAGGGGCTGGAGAGAGGCTAAGGATGGGCATAATTGCTAATGTGTATGGTTGATGCGTATCTCTAACATGTTCTGTGATAAGATACTGGCAATGGTTGCATAATATTATGACACACTAAAATTGAACAGCACATTTCAGATAGGTGAATTTCATGCTATGTGAATTATATCTCATCACCTTTGAGAGTTTGTGTCCAGTTTGGGAATGTAGTGCTCAGGAAAAGCCAAAATGATAGGACAGCCCTGTAGACAGTTCTTTTCTCTCCTACCACCCCTTCCCTTAACCTTCATCAAATTACTCACTTGAAACAAAGGGGCCTCTGACTCACATGCCCTTCAACCAGTGGCGATACACACATCACAGCTGTCATCTCCCCATTGAGCAGCAGCTGAAGAGAAAATTCACCTCCTAGAACACACCTTAAAATGTCACGGCCTCGTGTAGCAAATCATTAAATCCAAATTAATGCTAATATTACCCTGCACACTAAATATGCGCTAGTCACAACAATTTGCAGCAACGGTTCAAGTTCTATAACTTATCTCAGAGAAACTTAGGGGAAAAAATGAAGGAAGGCTTAGGAGAATGAAGAGTGCAGTTGGGCATAATATCCCTTTACTAATCACGACACATGATGCATATGCCCAGGATGCTTGTTTGATCCTATTCTCTAAGTGCCGACATAAGTATGTTCTTCCTAGAACAGAAGCTAGGGAATGGGAATCATTTTTTCATTCAGATTAAGTTCTGTACATATTCCACCAAATAATGCAGAAGCACAAAGGCCATGGAGATATATCTGTAGATTGAATGATGGCTGTGAGGGCAGCTACGTCATTGTTAGAAAAAGTGCAGTGAGATCTCTACCTTTTGCACTGTGCAAGGTGAAAATGTGGAGGTGGTTATGGAAATAAGGTTGTCTCACAGAAATCTAGAGTTGCATAAGATGGTGGGCTGCTTGGGGGGTTTAAATTCTTTTCTTTTCTTTTCAGATCAAGAATAAAACATGGATCACGTTGGATTATTCCAGAACACCTTAGGAGGCATTAGTAGACAGGCTCAGATAAAACTATGATAATGGGTAACAATGAAGCAGAAGAAACTACAAAAGGAAGGTAGGAGTGTGGGTGTCAAGAGAGGAGGTTGAAATATTATAAGAGAGCAGCATTACTGAGTAATTTTCACAAGCCAGAAAAAGTTCAAGTGTGCGCACGCACACACGCACAAACTCATTAAGTTATTGGGGCCACAGAAGCTACAGATCAGAGAGAGAAAAACGTATCTCCATTGTCTACTTTTTGGAGGGAAGATTATATGAAATATTAAACACCTCTCTGAGGAAATAAGTGTGATATTTTTAAATACCATATTCCAATGATTTTTGTAATGAATATATTGTTTTACTTTCAAATTTATTTAAACTGACCATTATTTGGCTATCGCATTTGTTTTATGTAAGGTGAATTTTGAGTGAATTTTTGAAAAAATACTATGACTAGAACTTCAGCATTTTCCATACTTGAGGGGGAGTTCTAGTAGTGCCTCTGTCTTCTGGATATAAATACATACTGCATCACTAGAGTGATAATTCCCATGATTATATTGCTTACATGCATTACTACACAGGAATTCGTAATATTCTCAGTAACTGATGAATTCCTCAGTTCAAAGGCAGACCTGGAGAAAAGGAATTTCCCACAAAACATAAGGTGGCTGTTTATAAGTAATAACTATCAGGCTACATTTGAACACAAAGAAGGACCCCAAAGATGGTGAAATTTAAAAAAAACATGCAGTAAATAATAGATGTGTAAAGGTCATTTGTCCTCATTTCTTTATAACGTCTCTGTGGAATTTCAGTGTTTCTTCTATTTTTAATTCTTGAAGTATGATGGGTTAGGGAGACCACAAAACATCAAGTTCAAAGTTTTAGTTACCTTCTGAGCACATCCTTAGTGCCATTTGCCAAGTATTTTTATATGTGCTCTTGCTCTCTGATTTCATAACAACTCTGCAACAATCCTCATTTTGCACCTGAAAAAAACTAAGACTAACTTAGAAATGTACAGCACTACTTCAAAGTCATCAACTAGAAAGTTCTAGAAGGAGGGCTTAACTTAGAGACAGAGCCATTCAAAGTCTTATACTCTTGTCACTCCACTTTACTGATTGTCTTACTGATGAACTTGAACAGATGACTATCTACTCTTGACCTCTTGGATGTGGATCTCCACATCCAGAAGAGTCGTGTGTGTGTGTGTGTGTGTGTGTGTGTGCGTGTGTGTGTGTAAAATATGTTCCATCTCAGAGATGATTCTTATCCTATCTACTTAAGAGAGCTGATGCAGAATGAAACAGCAATTTACATTAAAATATTTAAACAAGAAACAGCTCTACAATATAGTATGTAAGTTTTATATTTTATTATATAAAGTATATTATTTCAGTGATCTATATTAGTGGGTTTAGTTGTATGCAGAGTTTTGATTAAAAATAGTTGTATGTTAGAATACTTCTTGCTGTGGAAATTTTCCACTTGACTGGAGAAGTGGATTGACCATGGTACTTTTTTTCCAAAAAGTAAATGAGTTAAGAGGCAGATGTGTTCCTTTCTCTGAATCACAGCACACTAAATCTGCCTGCGGCTGATATTATCATCTCTGACTCCACAAGGTGACTTTGGTAGATAAGAAGGTATCTAGACGTGGATGCCTCTTCTTCTAGGCAGAATGTAAAGGAAAAGGAAAAATTCTTTTATCTGTTGGTCATTGGCTTAAGTGAGTTTAACAGATGAGTCTAAGGCTATACTAATGGACTTTGGAGAAATCTGAAGGGACTGAGAGCAATATGGTGCTGCTATGAACAGTTATTTAAAAGACCTCAGGTAATAAGAATATGATTGTTCCTTCTCTTTCCTGAGTGAACCCATCCCAATTCTGATAAATGTTTTCTGTTTGCAGATATTTATGATCTATGATTAATAAAAATAATAAAATTTAGAAAAATATGTGCTTTCTTCTCTTGGAAAACCAAACACAAATGTAATTGCTGGAACACTGGTCTATATCTAATTATCACAGTCAATGGAGAAAACTCACTGCAGTTAAATGTCCGAGTTTCAGAATGTCCACCACCTCCACTTGGACAGAGAATGGCACTAGGTGGGCATCGTTTACAATCTATACCAACTTGGCAATAGTCGATTGATAAATACTAGGCATGTGACCCATTTGTAACAAATCTTTATTCTGATCAGAGACCAAATTGACAAAAGCTTGCCCTAAAGAGGATGTTGGTGACTCAATCAATCATATTTTCTGTCTTGGAAAATTTGTGCAGAAACAGAATGTTGAATAGTCAATAGAAAGTAAAATCCATGAGGTGCTAAAAACTATGATTAATGAAACCACACATAAATAAAGCCTCTAAATAAAAGCTAATTATAATATGAGCAGAGAGGCAGCGGTGTGGAAGAACTGTGGTCTGTACCTCACAGTAAAACTGTAGTGGGGTCAGTGAGGTGTAACTTGATAAACAGGTCACTATGGATTATGGATTTTGAAAAGCTCTATGTCCAGTTATTGGCTCCCTATTGGGGAGTCAGACTCCAGTGTCATTGAAACTGCGGTGGTCTAAATGTGTATGCACTGGCCAACAGCACCAATTCTTATTCTGAAACCCTAACCTCAGATGTAATAGTATTGGAGGTGGGACCTTTGGGAGGCATTTGGTCATGAGAGTGGAGTGGAGGGTGGAGGGTGGAGACCACAGGAAGATGATTAGAGCTCGGAGAAAAAGAGACACGAGATTCAGCTCTCCTTTCTACCACATGAGAGAACGATGAGAAATTAGCTTTCTGCAGCCCAGAACAGAAGTCTCAGCAGAACCAGACTGTGATGGCACCCTGCCCACAGACGACACTCTGGATACTACATTTCTGCTGTTTAGGTCTTCTAGAATATAGTAATTTTCTACAAAGTGGTCCAAATAGACTGCAACATCGGCAGCACCTATTTTCTTTGAAACCTGGTAGTACTTATGTTTTCTAGCTTCTTGTCTAAAACCCAAATTCCTGACTTCCTTATTTTTAGTGTGTCTTTCTAGGAAATCTCTCATTCCTTAGGTCAATTTAGTCAATCTCATTCCTAGCAGGAAAACGCCATCTGTTGTACCATATTTGAAATATAGGTTGGAGTATATATAGGTCTTATTTTTTAAGAAGAATGTTGTACAATAAATGCTTATTGAAGAGCTAATGAGATCAAGGGAAAACAAAAGGATATAGTGTTTCCCCATGTAAGAGTCCAGATTAACACATGAGCAGTTCATTATACAAGTATTCTGATTTGAGAATTTTAACTACGTGTACTGCCTACCATGGAGTCTGGAAAAGGATTTGACATCATCTTTAACTGCAATAGGGGACAACAAAAAAGATCTTAGAGCTTAGAGATTCAGTGGTTTTATTTTTGCTTTGCTAGAGCAGGCAAATTTGCCTTTCTGACCCTTAGTATTAAAGACAAAATGGGATGCCTAGAAAAGCGTTCTGTGGAAATAAGGTAAAGCTCTGGGGTATCAGACTAGTCGTCCTCTCTCCCCAGAACTGGCAGAGCCTGGATGCTCTTGACCTAATGGCCTACTGCATGCCAAATAGGTGTAGTCATTTCATTTTCTTAAAAATGCCTTTACCATTCACAGAAAGATAAAAACTAACCTCAGGAAAACATAAACTTTTTTGAAATTGAATGTCTGTGTGTTCATTTGAAAGTAAAACATTCACGTTTTGTATGATACTTTCTGCCGACTGAATTGAGATGGTCAGATCTTTCCAACATGTTCATATTAATGGCCTAAAATGCTCCATTTGCAAACATTAATAAGATCATTTAGGAGCCAGTGAACTCTGTGTTTTTCTAACACATTTGCTTTTATCCTCACCCTTAAGATAAACAATAGGGAAAAATATCCATCATTTAAATGCAATTAAGCTTAATAATTACTCAAATGTGTCATCCATAAATCATAACCAATGAAACATTTCCAAGCAATAGCTCATCATTGGAATCACCAGCTATGTGTTTATTACAACAAAAGAACAACCATTTCACGTTATTAGTACATAAACCCCTTTGTTCAAGAATGACCATGCCAGGTGCTGTCTCCTTACGCTCCCCAGCAGACTGAATACAGAAATGTGAAGACCATTCACTATACAGTTGAAAAGTAGAACAAATTCTAAATTGTACTCTGTATTATACCTAGTATTCTACTCTGAAGATATGGTATCACTTCTCAGTGATTGTCTCCCTCATCACAGAGAGAACAGAATCATTTGTAAGGTGACTCTTTGTTAATCCAGGTAGATGGATCCCAGGAAAAGCCCTAGATTACACACCTATCAGAATGATGGCATTCATGTCCAGCAATTTAACAAGAAAGGTTTCACTCCAGAAAGAGATTTCCTTTGTGCACTACGTAAAAAGTTTTTGACGTGTGATTTTTGGATAGTTAAACATCACCACCTGCAAATAGTATTCTGAAGATTTCTAATAATATTTATAACCTAATACATGAAAAATAGTGCCCATGAACTAGTGCACAGAGGGCATTTAACTATACCCCTACTTCTATGTTAACTAAAAAGGTCGATCTAAGAAATGTGTGTTTATGTTAATGCGCATGTACTGTCATTCATAAATCCACCAGCTCTTCTGGAAATATAGTAAAAACCCATGATTTTCCAGTGCAGATAGTAACCTCAATAATATACCAATAGTGACTTATTTGAATAGTTTTAAAAACACATTGAGGTACAAAATTTCATTAAACTTTTTGAATAATTTTGGGATGTACAGGGGAAGATACTCCAAATCTACCATATTTTAACTTAGACTTGCATATAGTAAGATGAAGTAGAACAGTCTGGTTTCAAATCCAGGTCTTCTGAACCCTAGGTGATGCCCGTTTCCTTGGACCTACGGAGTTTCTGGAAGATCAGACTAATCTTAACTGTAGCTTCCTAACTACAAGTCCTCTACCCAAGCCACCCTCAGTGTATAATCTCCCAAACATCAGGAAGTGCTGTCACCAGGACTGTTGGACATATTGGCCCTCAAAATTGACCATGTGTAATATCCTCATTGCAAAGCCATTAGCCATCTACTTCCCTTAGTTCCCCTCTCTCCAAGGTCTCCCTGATTTTTTTCTTATCTGACTCTCTTTCTGGCTCTCCCAACCTACGTGTCAAATAAGCTTTCCTACATCTTCAAACACTTTCTAATGATACTTTCTATAACTTTTCTTAATTCATACTTGGTTTCACCTCAAGTATATCATGTCCCCTGAAATCTTTGAAAAGAAGACTGAATTCACAGTGAGTTGTCTTCAGATAGAGTGTGTTAACTGGGAGTATTATCACGTAAACAAAACAAAGGTTATATGATGTGAATATCTACAAGTTTTTGCATTGTGACCTTACAGTATTAGATTGAGTAGAGGTTATAAAATAATGACATAGATGAAGTAATTTTAATTAGATGAAAATGCATCTGATGAAAAAGGTGTTCTTCTTCACAGACCCCATCCCCAGCAAAGGGCACTTGCAAAGATGTTAATATGGAAGCATAACAGGCTCACTCAATGTTTATGAGCTTTTGGTTTCACTGATTGTCACCAGAAGGATAAAGTGGGCATATAATTGATTCAGACACAGTAACTTTATTTCCTTAAATTATTTTGGATGTGGTAGCTAATGTCTCTCTACAAGTGAGTACTAGTGATTAAAAACCCAAAGACTTGTTGTGTATAGAAAAGCTGAGCCTCTGTTCATATGACCAAGTATTTTTAAAAGCTGGGCATAAAATTAGAGAAAATCACCTTTAAGTATAATGGGGCATAAGTGTCTTCAAGGGAGCTACAATCATATTTTTAAAACAGAAAATCATTCCATCATGCAAATAATACAATCTAATTGTCTTATTATAATTTTTCTACATCAAGACTTCTCAAAAACAAATTTTATTTAAAAAACAGCAGGCTTAAATAAAAGTAGCCTGAAGAGGCAAAAGTATATTAATGAATGATTAGTTTTACTTCTTCACAGAATTGACTTACCTGAATTTTGAAGAGTATGCAGAAAGAAAGTATAAATTGTATTAAATTTTCAGAAGAAGCTCATCAAAATGCTAATTTTATCTTGGTTCAAGACTCAATTAGGTTGGGCTATAGTTATTTAGATATTAGAGAAAGTTGGTGTTATAATACCTGATGTTTCCATTTGATGGCAGAGCACTGACATCATACAGTAAGCAGGACTATAAAACCACTAATTGAGAAGAGCAATAGATATTTATCTTGTTAGTTTCAGATTTATTTATTGTTTCTTGGACACATATGAAGATATCTGAGAAGCACAAATTTTTTAAATTGGGTTCACACAACACATTTCTATCTCAGTGATAATAAAAATTCCTTGATGTTATTAATAAACTTTAAAAAATATAATTGTAAATTATTGATCCCATGTCAACAACCTGTCACTGGTGTATAAATTAGCATGAACATATGTTAATGCATAATTCACCATTTTCAACAGAGCTTTGTTGAAAAGTTGATGAAAATTCATGAAAGAATCTTTTTAGAGTAAGTTGCTCAACAAACATAACTAGAGGCCTTTACAAGTACCGATTTTGAAATTAGCTCTTGTACATTTTGTAGGGCACTTATAAGACATGTTTAAGCCCATACATAAACAATTTTCTTATTTTAAATCACAGTTGTCAACCTGTATGAACTAAATGAGAAGAAATTAAGAGGCCGTCTTCTCTAGGGTTTCCCATGTGTGATGTATAAATCGCCTGTATCAGATTCACTGTGTGTTTATTAACAATGGTCTCCATTCTCAGATGTCTGGAATCAAAATGTCTAGTGGGAGAACTGGTAATATAAACAGACCCCCCCCAAGTACCGCAGATACTTTTTATGTATTGTTAAATTGAGAGCCAGTCCTATGGAAACTGTAAAAGATAAACTGGGGCCCATTTCACATGAGGTCACTAAAAACCAGTAGCCAATCATATTCTAATACTTTTTCTTTTAAACATATACTTCTGATTTACTATTTAAAAATTATTAATATTTATTATCTTTTTTGTTCACAATGCTAAATTCATTTTTGAATATTAATATTGTATCTTAATACCTATATTTCACACCACACCCTCTACCAGAGATACAGTGTCCTTCACTATCACCAGTCCCCTCCTCTTTCCATCATTCCCCACATCATGCCGTAGCAGTCATCATCTGTGTCTGCGAGTTTTTGCTGGTGTTTCTCTGTTTTATTTCATTATATTCCACATATGAGTGAAACCATTCTGTGTTCCTTTTTCTCTCTGGCTTATTTCACTTAACATGACCCTTCCTAGTGCCACCAGATTGTTGCAAAGGGTACAGTTTCTTTTTTTTTTTTTTTTGCGTAGAATTCCACTGGGTCTATATAAGGCAGCTTCTGTATCCAGTCATGTTTTGAGCATTTAGGTTGTTTCCATGCCTTGGCTATTGTGAACTATGTTGCTATGAACATCTGGTTGCAGGTATTTTTTCTGATTGGAGATTTTGTGTCCTCTGGGTATACACACCCAGGAGTGGGACTGCTGCATCAAATGGCACATCCATTTTATTTGTTCGAGGAATTTCCATGCTTTTTTCCAAAGAGATTGCACCAATATATCCTTATTCTTAATCCAATGTTCTTCCTCTGCTTTCAAAGAACAGTAAGTGAACAAGAATATACATGTATTATACATCAGAGCAAGTGATCAGCCTGTACCACTGTTACTAGAATAAAAGTTGGTGGCTACAGTTATCACCTGCTTGTAATGGGCCAGATCCTATTCTCAGTGCTGTAATATATATTAACAGATTTAATCCTCAAATCAAACCTCTAGGTAGGTACAATTACAACTCTAACAAATGAGGAAACTGAAGCACAAAGAGGTCAAGTGTAAGGTGCTCTTGCAGTTGTGGGAATCCACAAGGAATACCACACTGAAATTCATCTTGGTTACTCAAGAAAGAGGAGGTGTTATTATTATTACTGTTTTGATGTGGAACACTAATAAAACATCTCTGATCAAAATGTATCTCTGGAAGATGCATCATGTGAATAAACAGACTGCATGTTGGTATATGAATATATTTAATGGCTGTACATTCATCTAGCTATCGATCATTGGTATCTGAGTGATTTTTATTTTTTATTGTTTTCCTAAGAGTGAGTGAACTACATGCAAAGTCTTCCTAAGAGTGGGTGAACTACATGGAATTTAAGATGGACTTGAATTAGGGCTTTCAGAACCAGCAAACAAAATTTAAAGATGCTCAGTTAAATTTGAATGTCACTAACAACAAATGAATTTTTACTATAAGTATGTCCCAAATATTGCAACCTTATAGTAGTTCCTTATATTTAAAAAAAGTTCCTTATTGTTTATCCAAAATTCAGCTTTCACTGAGTGTCTTCTAATTTGACTATCCTGGTGTGGAGAACAAAAAATTGAGGTCTCCATGGGAGAGCCTGGTTATACCTTGAGAAGGCCACCTTAGGGAAATTGGTGCAACCCTCAGGAAGCACAAAGGCACTGCCCCTGGGCAATCAGAGAGCACAAGAGGAGATAAAGGTTGACTGTTCGGTCTATAGCTGGCAGAGTCCAGCTCGGCGATGACACCTAGACCTAGACAAATTACTTGTGAAAACACATGCATAAAGTAAAAATAATATGGTGGAAATGTGGAACTTGCAAGTGTTGACATTGCCATGGTTTTAGCTGTAGGTAACTATCCTTTGATCATGTCCTTATTCCTGAAGAGCTCAATTCTATGTCTTCATCATAGATACTGCCTCATGATTACTTAGTCATTTCATTAAATCTGTTTCCCAACTAAGTCATCAGTTTCCTCTAATATGGGAATTTCTATTCAACTGCTCTTTATCTCTTTATAAATAAGCTTGCAGAGTATACATATTGAACAAATTCAGGATCGAGGTTTTTTTTTTTTAAGACGATAGATTTTGCCTAAATTATTCATTTATTCATTAATTCCTCCAACAAATATTTATTGAGTGCCACCTTAACTCTGCAATTTGCTTTGCTTAGAGAAGTGGTATTAGGATGAGGGATTGGAGCCCAGCGACTAACCAATATGAAGTTTTATGTTCCCATTACTCAATCAAAAGGAGAAAACTGTGGTGTATTAATAAAAAATCCATGAGGCAAACCACTCACTTTTTTCTTGTTTAGTTTTTTTAAATCCTAACTTCCTCAAAATAGTGCCAGAGCCTGTCTGTTTTGCCCAAACAGTTAAAAGTGACATCAAAAGTTCATTTTATTAATGTCTACTTTTCGCAAAAGATAATTTAGTTAAATCCCAAAGAAAAATGCTTCTAAATTAAACATTTCTTTTTTCAAAACAAGAACATTATATTCTGAATGTACCCATGCAAAGTAAGAAAAAGAATAAGGGGATTGTCTTCTAGACAAAAGTAAATCCTTCAGTAGAACTTTGGGCCTGAAATATACCATCGATTAAAATAAAAGAGAAATACATTCTACTAAACAGTTCCCTTCAGTGTGCATAATCAAAAATCTGAAACTCTCTAGTTAGAAAAATGTATAGTCATTTCCAAAAGTGCTGGCAAATTCAATAGTTCATTTATAGTTTTCAACCACAGCAATGTAGTTCTTAGGACTGAAAATAATACTAACTCAGCAACAAAACACAAATGATTGCTGTAAAGAACTTTTACCAGACAGTTATTATGCAGGAAAAATAATTTTATTCCATGACCCTAAAAAAATTGCTAGAAAATTCTAAACATGATGAAATAATTGTTTATATGCCCCCACCTCCCAAAAAAAATGTGCAGTACTAAGACTGAAAATTAATTTGGCAAGCCCTGGTGGAATAGCAGTTAGTTCCTCTGCTTCTGGTCAAGAGCACAGTCCACATATATCCCGAGGGCCTGGGTTCATTTCCTGGCATCAGGAGAAACAACCAAGATGAACATCTAAATAAATATAAACAAACACTTTTTCCTCTTTTCTCTTCCTTCCTGCCTGCTTGATTGCCTTCATCCCTGCTTTCACATTTCCTTTAAAATAAAAAGACACACTTATTTTTAACCCAACTTGTAAGACCAAAGTTATTTTAGGAGCAAAACCTTGCATTAAATGAACTGGATCAGCTAGTAGCTGTCCCTTAAAACCAGGAGAGAAGAGGGTTTCATAAAGCATAGTTTCCCCTGAAATGTCTTCTCCAGGATCATTAGTGACCAACTCAGAAAGCATTAGTATCATTCCATTTAATCATCTATGTTGGTTTCCACAAAGTCCCATTTATACAAAAAGTCACATGTTTACATACTGCCTGAGAAGTTTCTGTTGCAGGAGACAGGCGAGATGAAGGAGGACATGTCCTGTGGATCAATAACACAGATGTGATGACTATAGAATAACCCTAATTCTGCAGGTACAGTAAAGCTGTCCCAGGGATGACCAGCCACAGACAGTCTCTTGATGAAGTCATCTCTGAGCCCTGCTGCTTGTAGGATGATAAAGCAATAATTATGGAGGCCAGCATTGGGGAGTCTTGCTTTGGAGAGTATGGGTCTTGACCAGCTTGTGGATACTGGCTTTGAAATGGACTTCAGGCGACCAGCGCCTAGACAGGCTTTGAGCAAAGTCAAATTTAAGATAAAATAATGCATCTCCAGTCTTGTAAACTCCTCACTGGCTATAGGAACATTCCGTTTTGCTTGGTGAATCATTTGATATTGAATGAGTAACAGCTACTATTGAGAGACAACTGAAGCAGAAGACAAGAGGGATAAGGATATGCAAGATTTCCTCCCTGTGCTCCTGCCTGTCTCTCTTCTCTCTGCTCAGACACTCCTGACCATCACAGTCCGCTGGAAATTCCTCATCTCTCAGCAGCTTCTACTCCATGTTAGACACCCACTGACTGGAATGGCAATTAGCCAGATGTCAGCCGACCTATCACCTCCATCCTCAGCTCCTCACTATTTAGTCACAGAGCAACAGCAGCTGAGGTGGATCCCACCAGGACTCCACTTTATAAACCTGGAGGTAACCTGAAGTAGAACCAAATGATTCATTACAGAAAGGAAAAGGCAACCACATTTTTCTCTCTACCTTATGCTTTATGAGTTCCCCTTTCTTTTACCTCGTCATCACTGGCCCTGAGTCTCACTGACTGCACCTACTCAGGCTTCCTCAACAGAAAACTAGCAGACATAATTAAACTACTGTACATGTCTTACAAATACAGCATCTTCTATTCCCCTCTATCATCAAACTCTGGACACAAGCATCTATTCCCTGGAGTCCTTATCGCTCTTACCAACTTCTCCTTAAAAAATTAATACAAATAAATAGTATCTTCAGTATACCACAGTTCACATTTAGCAAAGAAGCCTACTTCCTGAGGCATGCTCACTTAATGAGCAAAATCCAAACATAGGAAACAGAAACCTCGAAAAGCTGAAGGCAGCTTCAGAAAGTCACTTGCTAATACAAGGTCGGCTCCCAATCTGGCAAAAACATTTTCAAGTTCTCCCACACAAGTGCATTTTTCAAAGGCATGTGGAGCTAATAAATAGGAAAGTTGTCATTCAGAAAGATCTAATCATCCGAGGAGGAAACCTTTCCACATATTTTCATCTGTTACCAAAAAAATATAATTAGCAAGATGGGTTTTCATCCACCTACTGAACTGTTTCAACTCAAAGAGCATGGTTAGAATTCCCTGGCCTTCATTCAGGGTCACAAATTAATCAGTACTTCAAATGCTTAGACAGGTGATTAATCTCCCTGAGAGAAAAGTAAGGCAAGAAGGAGATGCAAGCTAGCAGGCAGGGGCAGGTAGATATTTTCTTAAAAACAACTGAAACCAAAAGGTACTGTAGGGGTCCTGTCGTATTTTTCTCTCCTTTGGCTCTGTTATCAAACATCCTCAGTTTATGAGTAAAGAATGGTTTTAATAATTGCCAGCATTGTACATTTTGCAGGTATGCACATATACACAATAACCAAAGAAAAGAGATTAAGAAATATGTATGTGTACACACATACACACACACCATGAGAGGCTCTGTTCAACTGTATTCAGCTATGCCTCCTGCACTGCACTTTCTCTGAGACTAGCACAATTTTGTGTTGTAGTTTTCAAGATGCACCAAGGCAGAAGGATTTCACTGTTATTTTTATGTTTGCTCACCTCTCAACTGGAGAATCTAAGAACTATACTAGGAGTAATGGAAACTTCTCCATAAAATATTCAAATCAAGCTACCTACTGGTATTTCCACCCCAAGCCTTTTCACATTTGTCTTGCCTGGAAAACTCTAACCTCTCAACCCACAAGGCCCAAACTCTGGGTGCCATCTTCCACTGGGAAAGCCTGCCCTGACCACCCCCAGCACATGCCAACGCACTTGTGAAGTCACAGACACAGAGGATAAGACTTGGTCCCATGTTCTCTCTCACACTCCTAAACTCCTCCTGGCCTATGGACTCAAACTCTATACAGATGATTAATAATCATCAGCATTGTTTGTACAGATTGCTTTCTATTTTTTAAATAATTATTTTATTATTATCTTGTTTACAAAACCACATTCATTTTAAGATATTGAACTCATTTCTCAGTCTATGGGTGGGTATGTACCCACCACCAGAATTCTAGTGTCCTTCAACACAATCATGTTCCCTCTCTCCTTGGCTTCCCCTTCTTATCCCGCTAGCAGCCATCATCTAGTGTCCTGCTATTCTTGCTGGGATTTGTGTGTCGTTTATTTCATTTCATTCTATCTCACATATGAGTGAAACCATGCTGAATTTATCTATATATCTATATATCTATAGATATATAGATATATAGATATACCATAGCTTCTTCATCCAATTATCTGTTAACAGGAATTTAGCTTGTTTCCATGTCTTGATTATTTTGTCCTGCTATGAGCCTAGGGGTGCAGATATTTCTCCTGGCTAGAGATTTTGTGTTCTCTGGGTCTATGCCTAGGAGTCACAAAAGACCTTTAATAGCCAAATCTATGCAAAGGAAGAAAAGAACAGTAGAAAAATCACTCTTCCAACTTCAAACTATGCTACAAAGCTATCATCATCAAAACAGTGTGGTACTGGAACAAAAACAGACACATGAATCAGTGGAATAAAATAGAGTCCAGAAATAAAGCCACACTTATATGGGCTTTATCACTGACAAAGGAGCCAAGAGCATACAATAGAAGGAAAGTTGACTCAATAATTGATGTTGGGAAAACTGGACAGACATCTGCAAAAAAAAGAAAAGAAAAGAAAGATCTTTTTCATTAGCCCCATACACAAAAGTTAACCCAAGATGGATCAAAGACCCGAACATAAAATCAGAAATCAAAACATACTTAGAAGAAAGTGTGGGGAAAATGCTCCACAAACTCAACTTCAAAGAGATCTTTGGGGAAAGCACAGGTACAGCAAAAGCAACCAAAGTAAAACTAAATAATCGGGACAACATAAAACTGAAAAAATTCTGCAAAACAAAAGAAACCACCACTAAAACAAAAAGGCAATCCACTAAATTTGAGAAAATATTCACACAACATACATCAGATAAGAGCTTAATCTCCAAAGTATACAAAGAGATCATACATCTCAACAAAAAAGCAAAAGCAAACAGTCCACTCAAAAAATGGGCAGAAGACCTGAACAGGCACTTATCCAAAGAAGACACACAGGTGGCCTACAGACAGATGAAAAAATGCTCTGTCACTCATCATCAGAGAAATGCAAATAAAAACTTAATGAGATACATCTCACACCAGTGAGAATGGACTACATCCAAAAGTCTATAAATGACAAGTGTTGGAGTGGGTGTGAAGAAAAAGGAAACCTCCTTCACTGCTGATGGGAAGGTAAATTAGTGTAACCTCTCTGAAAAACAGTACAGAGATGCCTCAAAAAAGAACCCAAAAATGGAACTACCATTTTTTTCTATTTCTATAGGCATTTTTCTTTTGTAAATTTTGAGTCGAGAATTTATTAGGGCAATTATTTGTGGAAAAATGACACCATAATCTGGAACAAAAATAAATGGAGACGAATAAAAATAATGTTCATATCAACATTATTCATAACAGTCAAAAACTGAAGGAAAAAAAATGGCCCATTGCCAATAAATGATGTTAAAGTAATTTAAAATACATGAGAATGAATGGACTATAACCAGAGTCAACAACATGGGTGAAGCCAGGCACAAAAGACTGTGTACAACATAATTCCATCAGTTAAAAATCTCCAAAAGGCCTCACCACTAAGACTCAGTGGATAAGGTGAAGGCAATATAAAGTCCAAGGACCTATATTTGAGACCTCCAGCCAGTGGAAGAAAACAAAACAAAACATCTCAAAATAGGAATACTAATTTATGATGTTAGAACTCAAGATAATGGTTCTCCATGGAAAGGATTTAGAAAAATAGACACAAAGGGGTCTCCATGCGCCATCACAATCTGTCTTAATGTGGGGGTTTGCCACGCCAGTGAGTTCTTTTTGAAACACCTTAAATCATTTATCATATACGTGATTTTTTGTGTATTAATTATGTTTCAATAAAACATTTACTTTAAAAAAGGCAGTGAATGAATATGACCAGTTCTTGTCTGACATACAGTGGGAACTCCATATGAGATGCTGTTTTCATTTCCGGGGATATTTTAGCTAGTGCTCCTACTTCCATGTTGTCCCATGTATAATCTCTTTCAACTCAGAGTAGAAAGAGTGACCCTTTTAAAATGTATTTAGATCAGATTATTCTTCAGCCCAAATCCAGCAATGATTTTTCATTATCTTTAGAAATCAATAGAATATTCTTTCTAGGTCCCAAAGAATCAATATTCTCTACTTTTGCTCCCTCTCTATTCCTCTCTACCATTTTCATTTCTTCACTCCACTCTGGCCACAATGACGTCCTGCCACTTCATGAATGAACCTAAATTATACTTGTTTCAGAGTAATTTATTTTTCTTCATCCTGAGTATTCTTTTTCCAGACACTAAATCTGGTCAATTCCCAACCAAATCAGTAAGTATTCTCGATATCTATTATTTCTACTACTTAATTATCTCTTGCATAGCCTTTGCTATGCCTTGATGTGGTACTATATATTTACTTATTATTTGCGTTTTTCACTAAAATGGAAGCTCCAGGAATGAGCTTCTGTCTTTGGGATTCACCAGTGAATTCTCATAGTCTACAATTTCATTAGCCACACAGCAGAAGCTCAATTAATACAAGAGCACATTCTGAGTGCATAGCAACATGAAACATATCTAATAGAAAATATACATATATAATTTAACTAAAATTTTAAATCAAATGCCTCATTATGTACTTAAAAGTAGCTAAATGAGTAAAGAAAGTACAACAATAGTAAATGAGAAGTTAAAAGCATGGCTATAGGAAACTAGACACCCCTTCTCTTAAAACAATCTTCTGATGCATCCTTGTGACTCAGTGACTAAGATGCAGGCCATATAAAGCTAAGGACCAGGGTTCAAGACCTAGGGTCTGTGTAAAACAATAATGACATAATCATGTGATTTCATGGAGAAAGAAGAATGGCAGTAATTAAATTTGTCAGTGACACTGAAATGAGTTAACTCTCTCATTGAAAAAAATAAAACAAAAACAAAAGTTAATTAAGAAGTCCAGGTAAGTCCAGATGGCGACTGGACTACCAGAACGGCAGATTTAGCTATATAACTCCAAGAGAAAGTAAACAAAACAATCAAATAGCACAAGTTTTATAGTTGGGAGAGTGAATCTTTAACCCAGAATCTGTTACACACATTCTCACAATGCTGGCTAAGCGCTCCCCTACAAGGTCATCAGTTTCTTTAGGGTGAGGTAAGAATGACTGAGACACCCTGTATGGCTCTTATGGCAATCTTGTCAAGTGGGGACCTTCTTTACTGATAATCAATTTGATGAAAAATGAAAGTTTTGTACATCAAATAAACACATAGAAAAACATAAAGAAAAGATTCTGTCCCCTTGCAATGACATTCTGACACCTAAGGCATGCAGAAGTATGAGCAAACAATGAGAAAACCAGTGTATGATGTTGGAAGATCCACCCCTGAATGGGACAATCTTTCTCTTCTGTAGCAATGGCATGTCTCATTAGTTCATCAGTTTGTTACATTTAATATCTTCCAGCCCCAGTTTTTTCACATGTGAGGAAAAATTGTTGAACTAGGTGAACACGTGAACTCTTAAAGTTACCCTAAAATCATGGTGAGATAATACTGACACTTGTTAGAATGGCTATTATTAAAAATAATAAATGACAAGTGCGAGCAAGGATGTAGGGAAAGGGGACTTCTCAAATCCTGTTAGTGGGAAAATAAATAGATACAGTCACTATAGAAAATAGCATGGAGGGTCCTGAAAAAATTAAGATTGTAAATACTATGTGATTCAGGAATTCTACTTCAGAGTATTTTATTCAAAGAACATGGAAACACTAATTTGAAAAGATACACGCACGTCCATGTTCATTGCAGCATGACCACAATCTAACTTTCCATTGATGGATGACTGGATAATGAAAATGTGGTACATATACACAAGGAAATAGTAATCTGCTATTTAAAAATATACAGCCTTGTCATGTGACAAGAAGAATCGACCTGAGGCTATTATGCTATGTGAAAAAATCAGATAAAGACAAATACAATTTCACTTATACATGGAATATAAAGAAATAAATCAAGCAAGCAAACAAACTCTTAGATGCAGAGGGGAAGGGGACTAGGGATAAAGGGTAAAAAGGGTAAGGCAAGCTAACCATTTGGTGACAGGTAGAAACTAGACTTTTGATGGTGTCATGATGGACCGTATAAAGATTTTGAACTGTATACTGTATACCTGAAACTTATGTTTTACACCAGTGCTATCACAATAAAAATATACTTAAAAATAGCGATTCCTAACTTGGTACGATTGACATTTGAGGCTGGCTCATTCTTTGTTGTGGGAGCCGGCAGACCCAGTTAGGCGACTTAACAGGAACTCCAGATTCTACCTATGAGACGCCAGTAGTATCCTTCTGAATTTCAGGCCCTGACACAAAAATATCTGAAGGCAATGCCAAAAGTCCCATTCACATCCCCTATGAAACCATGGTTTTATACTTATGATAGATTGTTTCCTTTACCATATTAAGAGCTGCATGTTCCAAAAGAGAATCATTTCATTCCTTTTTTTCAAAGTATTTTACAGAGCTTCCATCTACATTTTCCCCTATAAAATCAGACTATAAGGCATGTTTCTAGAAACTCTTGTTAAAGACCTGGTCTACTGTAGTCAAAAGGGGAGAAAATTAATTGCTAACAGTTTACCCTATCATTGGGTGAGGGAAGTGAAGATTTTTGACTTTTTTTTAAAGCCATCACTGTCATCAAAATCAAGGGAAGCTTTCTTCCCTCTTAGGGTTTTTTATGTCCTTTCAAAATTAGATAAAGACACAAAGAACTGATAAATTCTCTTGCGGATCATTTGAGATCAGAACGGAGTTAACCCCATAGAAAGTACAAAGGTGACTGCAGCTGTGAGGCACCTTCAGAGATTCTGGAAAGATCCTTTTCTTTTCCAAATTAGTATTCTGGGGCAAACTGATGACATTTCTTGGAGAGAATATTCCCTGTGACAAGTTCACAAAGATGTTTCACAAAACAAGAGATTGAAGCTGGATTCCATGTCCCTAACCGCTGTGAGAGGGTTTCTTAGCTCACTCTACCCAGTTTAAGAATGAAGATGGAGACAGAGGAAGTAGAGGGAAAGAGGAAAGCACAACGACTGCAGTGACATCTTGCAAAGGTATTCTTCAGGAGGCTGTCTAGACATTAAAGTCGTGAAAATGGCTAAAAACTACTAATTGCAGATGTTGATAAATGGCATTCTTCAGTATTGTTTTTCAGGAAGCCAAGAAAGATCAAATAAGAGTATCCATGTATGTGTAATGATTGCAAGGTATAACTGAAAATAACCTGATGATGAGAGACACCTAGAATTTCTTGAATGTTACATCACATTCCCCCTGAGATTGGCCATGAGGTCCATGAAGACTCATGAAGTGTCAGCACACAGAGAATGCTCTGAAGACCTGACAGAAATATTCCCCTTTTCCTCATCCAATCGTTATCCCAAGACAGCAGCTGGCTTTCCAGGGACAATTTCAGTGCAAGAGGTCTCTCTGGCCATGTGCTCTGATCTCCTTGTTGACTGACCCAGTGTGAAGCTTTTTTTCTCTTTTGCAAAAAACTAGTATCATCTTTGTACCATCTGTCCATATCAGGCAAAGAAGCCTCTACTGACAAGAGTGGAAAGGTCGAAGGACCCACCAGTGTGGGTAAAGTGTGAATGTCATCAGCATCAGCTACATCAGGGAAGGGAAGCAGAGTCTGGGAGGCCCAAGGTCTCCGTTCTACAGAGGAGACAGGTAGACTGTCATTTATTCTGAGGACTTGAACCCACAATTGGAGTTCAGGGAAGCGAGGAGAATTTCACCCATCGGAAGTGCTAGAGAGTGAAAAGTAGAGGTACTATACTCTCAAATGTAGGTCATATATATAGAAGGGCTTCTCTCTGTGAAGAGGACTGGGTTAGAGAAGAAATTAAGCTCAAAGAATCAAGAAGTAGGCCCTAAGTCAAAAGCCCACTCATACAGACTGAACTGATCCAAAGCTTGGTCACTTGTTTTCTCCCTGAGAAGACAGATCCCAGGTCTCACTGCCTTCAAGACAACTTGAAGAAACTTAAGGTCACAAGATCCTAAATCAGAGACAGTCCCATGAGGTAGATGAACTCAGACCAGTGACAGACAACGAGGCCAGCACAGAAACATGAATCAAGGGTTGTGGGACATTTATTTATGTACAAATGGGTTCTGAGAGAGAAGGAAGGAATGAAGTCATCGGGCTATGGGCTGACAGTATCCCAAAAACATCAGAGATCTTCTCAAGTGGCATGAACTTTTGTGAATAAACTTAGTATAGGTACTGCTAAATATTTTGTGATTTTTTTAATTCCTTTAAATCAATTTATATTAAGATCAGCAAGCACTACCCAATACAAATAAATATAGTAAATAAGCCCGTGATCTAATTTGAATTTTTGAAGTTGCCATATTAAAAAAGTACAGCAAAACTAGTAAATTACTTTGTCTTTAAACTCAATATATCAACAATATTGTCAGTTTACCATGTGTCTAGCTGTCTCCTGGACATGGTTATGACAGCTGAAAAAGGGGCATCTGACTCCTTTTACTCAGTCACTGAGCTGAGTCCACCTTTTGGGATGTGGGACCAGTCAGGGCCACTCCGGCAGCGCAGTGTAACCAGCTCCTCGTGGACTCAGGGCCGGTCCAGCTAAAATTCCCGCAGTCTGTCCCTATTAAAAGTCCTTAATGAGCTTCAGCATAAATATCTCACCACTAGTGATATTTTCACTCCAACATCTCCATTTTATGTTTATGGTAAATCTCAATTCGGCTGCTAAATCTTCACTGGAAATACTTGGTCTCTATTCGGATTGTAGAAAATTAACAGTCGAAGAAACATATTCACACGCTCCAGTCAATCCAAGTATGCACCAACATTGTCCCTAGAGCTTCATTATTACCTGTTTAGTTAAAATTGAGTAAAACAGAAGATGAGTGTATCAGCCAGTCATTACCCTTATTTCAGGGATTCAACAGTCACACATGGCTGGTGGCTGGCTGCTCTAGCGGACAATGCAGAGCTAAGCAGCACACTGTTTATACCTGTATGTATCAGTGTCTCGTTGTGCCAAGTAGCACTGTTCTAAAGTGTCTCATTTCAATCATCTGAAATGAATTTTGTGCACTAGTATTCTGTGATTAGGTCGTTTTTTCTCTTTATGAATGCTTTCAATATTTTTTATTGTATGACTTAGAAATCAACATTTTCAGGCTATAAATATCTAACTTTTGAAAGTCAATTTCCTTGTATTTCCAATAAATTGTGTTTCTATCTTTACATTTTAATACCTTTTTCATATCAATTATTTGATTCAGTAATCAAACTCTGAAATAATATTGTAAGGGTAGCTCAACATTTCTTTAATATAAGATTGATTACATAATTTGAAACTGTCAATAGCTAAAGAGAGGACTTTTTTTCTTTCAATAAACTGGAATTCTGAACCTTCTCAGAGAGTAAATAAACTTGAGAGGAGAATTAAGTGTATTACTATTAATGATAAAATGTATACAGGTGATTGCCTATTCACCCAAAACATTTGCAATGACTCAAATTCAAGAAAATTTTAAAGTTAAGACAAACTTTTGGTAAGTGAAGCACTATCCAAAAAAATAAAAAATCGTAACAGAAAACCTTATGTTATCCTTCTCAACAAAGAGGGTTATTAAACCACTAGTCTCCACAGATTAATGGTGGGGGGATGCAACTATAAATATATATGTGTGTATATATATAAAATATGCATTTATAATATATAAGGCAGACCAAAACAAATACAAAAAGCTTTGATATCAAAATATGCTCTGAGAATTGCATAACCTCCAGAAACAGTAGATACTTATCCAAATGAAAGTAAAAGTCTATCTAGGTACTCAACATGGAAACAAAAATGATACTACTTGAATCAGTTTTGTGCCCCTTGTTGGGAACAGAGTAGATATAATACTTCATTTCCAAATGCCACTAACTAAATTCACAGTTTGGCAATTGATAGGTTAAGTATTGAATTAAGAAAAAAAATCCACTGTCTCACTGAGAGGTTTTCTTTCTTTTCTTTTTTTTTTTTTTAACAGAAATAACTACTCTCTCTGATTTGGCTCTGACTGTTACACTATTCAGTCCCTTATCTATGATTTACACATTAAGAATGCAAATGCTTAATATGTTCATGGTCAAAAGCTTTTTACACCAACCTTCAGGGCAATCATTCTTATATTAATATATTTATAAGCATGATGTTAATATATTTGAATCTGCTTGAGAAATTTGAAATGATTAGGAAAATAACGTATCAGTGTGAGTCACCAAACTTTGATTCATTTGACAGAAATTAATTAGTTCAACTTGATTGATTCACTCTAATAATAATAAGACGGAGTCAAATAAAGCCCAACAGAGAATAAGACTCCTCGGAAAGGATATGTGATTCCTATTAGGCTATAAGGGATTAGTATCTTATCTCGAGTTAGCAAACAGCCTTGGTTTATTAGTCTTTTAACTATTTGGGGTCCATTTTGAGAATATTATCTTTGGGTGGATTCCAAAGTCCTCTTTTAAGAGTTATTTTAATGTCCATCTCCTTCTCTTTAATCAATATAATCCACTACCAATTTGAACTTTAAAGGCAATTATCTAAAATATCGATGACATACCTATAACAACTGTCACTTAAATTCTACATATGCTGTATTATTATTAATTATTCTTCAACAATTACACTGGAATGGAGAAATAATTATATCTATGACCACTAATGAGAGTAGAGATAAAATAGCAATATCCAGTAACTATACTTTCATTAAATAGCAATGCTGAATATTTATCCCTTAATAAGAAAGACACTGCATAGTTAGAGCACAAGAGAGAAAGGCTTCAACACAGATTTTTAAATGAAAAAAATCACGTAAGATCAAGCATGGTGACTAATTTTGAAGTATAAGCAAACAATCATACTAATTTTTTATTTACTAATAACTGATATATATATATATATTAATTTATTCATCTGAAAACAGACAACCAGCATTTACTACAAAGATAATAATAATGCAACCTATCATTTATATGTGTATGTATTTTAAGTGCTGTTCACCTTTTATTTATTATCATTTTCTACACAGTTAAACTGTGTAATATCAGTCATGTTTATATAGGTTTGTATGTTCCACAGGTCAAGTTCAAATAGTTGAAAGAACATCTAATAGATTCTAAATCCTATGCATAAAATGAAGGCTTTTACAATGAATCATAAAAAAGTATTCCATTACAGCAGAATATTTCTAAATTTTTTGCTTTATTAATTAGCCCCCAAAATGTATTGCCTTGTCTAGAATTATGCAAAATGATTCATCAACCAAATTATAATTACAGAGAATCAAAATATCTAGCTGTAAAACAAAGAGGAAAACAAATGTTATCCTAATATGCTTCCTATGGGATTCGGTATTGCACAGGCAATAAAAAATGATGATGCTATGATCACATGAATAAATTCATACTTTTCTTAACCCTAGCAGGCAGCTACGGTTTCTGTTAAAATGGAAACATGTGCAAATGTGTTTCCTCACCATCAAAAGAAATATTTCAATGAAATTTGCAGATTTTTATAATGACCTTTTTAGCACAACTGGTATTCATTAACAAGCATTTCACAAAGATCACAGCTGTTTCAAAATTTCTTCAACAACAACAACAAAAAAAGATATTTCAGGAGGATAAGATGTGACTAAGAGGAGTGGTCATCCTTCCCATTTCCATTTCACTATTTTTATGATTTTTATATTCAAAAGTTAATTCTTCCCAAGACAAGCAATGTGTCTGCAAGCTAGACAGAATAAAAGTCTTGGACATCTTTGAAACTCAATTCTATAATGAATTAGGAGGGTGAAGGATGAATTACTAGTTTTCCTAATCATGATACCAACTATGCTTTCTGATTCCTCCAAAAATTAAAGTCATTATGTTGCCTAAATTTTTATTGATATTCCCTGTGCAACGCTCATTTCAATGCCCTTTAGTAAAGATTCAATATTTTAAGACACATTTTCTCATTAAAAAATGTATTAGAGAAGAATTAAATCCTAGAGGGAAAAATGTGTTGAAATCCTGCCTCAACTCTCTTGTAGCAACATGAAACGGGTACTTCCTTTACTTTCTTCTCTCTCAGTTTACTTGTTTGTACAACTGTGGCGAGAACTACCATTGTGGGTTATTTTTTAATTATTATTTGAAAAGCAGAGAGCATTAAATGAAGATATTTTAAAATAGAAATTGAACAGAACACAATTAAAAACTAGATGGGGACATAAAAAAGCCAACTATTGGCTGACCATTTCAAAAAAAATAAATTTGTTCCAATTTGCTGCTTATTTAAGCTGGTACATTCTCTTTTATTCCCTTGTCAATCACTCCTCTACATGCAAATTAGACATTGTCAAAACTCTTAAGATTTTTAGTTGACTGTATATAAATATATATATATATATTTAAATACGAGTGCTTTTTTTCTGAACATTTATGAGATCACCTCACAAATTTTTTGAAACATACAACAATCAGGCAAAGGTTCAAGAGATATTTGTAAGTGCAACATACATCCCACCGCATGTCAGGATAGATGTTACCGATTTCTCCATTACTGGACAATGTCAGATTGCTGCAGATAGTGAGAGAGATGAGAGGCAGGCTCTCCTCATCTAAAAGCAGGCTCTGGGGCCAGGTTGGAAGAAGGTAAGAGAATGGGGGACAGAGAGAGACAAGAGAGGTGGTAACACCTTCTGTACATAAACTATTGTTTTGAGACAGCCTGCTCCTGGCTATTCTCTAATACACTTTGCTCCATGGACTCTGGGCCATACAACCTAGTCCCTTCAGGTCGGCAAGAGTCGAGGATCCAAGCAAGTCAGTGGGACTCTGAGGAAATATCCCAGAGGCCTCCGATTTGGGTAGGAGGAATCAGAAAAGGAACACAGTTTTACATATATTGGGCAAAGATCCCCTGAAATGGGGTGAGGAGGAGTAGGAAGGGGAGGAGTGAAAAGAGGAGAACAATAGGTGCTGCAGTAGAAGTAGTGCATATCCAGGAAAGTATCTCTAAGATCGAAAGGGGTTGGGGGGGCATGAGCAGAGGCAGAGACCCTCCCTTTATATTTAGAACCTGGGGGTAGAGGATATTTTAATCTTTGGCTCTCCACGGGAGGCACTCATGGCACCCGCGTTGCTGGCGGACTCCCTCCCAATGTTTTCATGGCAGCAAAGGGCACAGGAGAGTTTCTTACAAGATGTCCTGGCAAATGTGTCCAAACAGCTTCCTGGGCTAACCTGGCTCCTCAACAAGCTTCAGAAAGCAGTCAAGTATTTTCCTTAAGTCGTGAGTGGTGCGTGTGGGACCCAACAAGTGAACCAACAGGGACATCTTGATCAAAATGGGGAATTTTGCAATGAAAAGAAAAAAAGATGGGCTAGTTAAGGACCAGATGAACATACAAGCACTGCCGATGTCAGCATGGAGAAGTCAAAATATCCAAGAACAGATAGGCCGAGGATCATATCGGCAGATGGGAACATAGACTTTTCTCTCCAGTTGCTTGAGGATGCATACCAGGCTGAACTATGGCCCATGGACTCTGAGGACAATCATATGTGTTTTCTGCTCTATTTTTATTGCCTCTTCCCGCTCGCTGGGATGTTTGAGTTAGGCTATTCAGATTGAGCACAGCACAAGACACTACTCTGCTTAGCCTTCTTGTTGAGAGTTTGGGGCAAACATTTGTAGATCAGCAACACAGCATGCCAGGAAGAAGGTGACTGTCAGTTCCAACGTGCCTAGGACACAGGTAGTATTATGACCTTTCATTCTCAAAAGTGTTCCAGTTTAGACAGCGAGTGATAGTCATTCAACCTCTAATTGTGTTTTTGTTTTCTTGTCTTACTCACGGAATATTTCACTTTGACATCAAAGAGGAATGACTTTAAAATGCTGTACTTTTTAAAAAAGGTGAAACCTAAAAGAAATAAGAGAACATTTTCTGCAATTTAATTTGGCTTTATAGCTACTTCAGGTCATATATGCCCCTCTAAGATGCAAAGCAACTAAATACAGCAGCCTATAGCGCTGAATCAAAATTTCAAATGGAAAATACATGACAAATATATGGCAAAAGCAAACCTTAGAAGAGCGGCACAAACTAAAGAACGTAAATAAGAGGAGCTGCAAGAAAATATTTTGGAATCTTTGGACATTCTCTCAGGATGTCACTACATTCAGTTCCACATCCGACTCTGAATACCAAATATACACAGTATAAACTCCCGCCTTGGGGCATTTAGAATATCCCGGAAGAATTATGTAGGTTACTGACTTGTGCTGTGTAGGCAGAAAGATAGACTTCGCATGTGGCAGGGCAATAAAGCAAGTATTTGTCAGCTTCCAAATTGGAACCAACAATGAATTGGCTATTTGCAACATTCTATTTCTACAGGCATGATGCAAACATTCTTTACTCCTGTAAATTGAATAGGGAGATCAATTCTAGATGTGCAATGGCCTAGTATATTTCATCATTATATTATCTTTTAACAATAAGAAAATCTAAAAACAGCCCACCTAACAGACACAGATATTCTCCAGACCTGCACCTCAAAGAATGAATACTTAGAAAATTACAGAATTTTTTAAAGTAGTGATTGTAATCAAGGAAACTTCAGGATGCGTAGGTCTAAGGGAAAGGTTGAAGGTGACAAAAGCTTACAGCAAGAAAATAAAACTAGATAAGATGTTCTTATTTAGAATGCATAGTCATTGAGATACAGTTTCTATTCTTCTTTCCTGAGAGGTGAGTTGAACATTTTTTCCTTTATTTACTTTGATAGTCGAGATTACTATTTATTTAATTCTGCTAATCAAACAAACCCAGTTTTCCATGAGAAAGTCTTTTGAAAAAAGGACATAATATTGAATATAAAAAAATGCAGAATGGTGAGTCAGAATCTCAGAACTCCTCATATTTAGAACTCGGGTTTCCATTCATTTTCATTCTGAGAATTACTAGTTACTCAGACAACTTTTAAGGTCCTTAATTACAGACTACATGTCCTGGGGAGACAATATTCACCTCTTCAAATTGCTCCACCCAGACAACCGAGGTAATGTGGACCGTGCAAGAATAATAAAGCGACGGGCAGATGAACATCGGTCCATCTGTTTTCCTAGGATGTTATGGAAGAAGACACCGACACTGTACATAATATTACCATAAGCAACAACTAATTAGGAGAAACATCTACCCAGAAAGGTTGATTGCAACATAGTATAGAGGAAAGGAAAGGGGACCTCTGAGATGATGGCCTGGGCATAAATTCTGACTCCTCCATTCTCTGAAGGCACTCACAGGCACACTACTTTTGTTCTCTATGACTGATGATCAGTAAAAAAGTCAGCTACAATCACCAAGGATCCTCCTTACACTGATACTCAATGATTCCATCTGTTCTTCCTTTTCCCACATAACAGTTCAGAAGACTGAAATGAGACTTGAGAGCTATTCCATTTTTTTTTTTTTACATTACCATTTGTGGCATAAAACTCCCGCTTAAAAGAGACGACACAGAGGTATTCAGTTATGTGTGATACACGCATATAAGGTGTGTGAGCGGCTCACGATGGAAACTGGTAAAGAGAGAATGACTGTGTTGGGGGACTGCTGCAAATTGATTCTGGCATACCATTTGTTGCGCAATTTACTAGACTCTAATCCTTTGCCATACATGTGCAGCATCTTTAATAAAAGTGTGCAGTCTTTAGGAATGAGTGGTGCTGCTAGTGTTTCAGCAATAACGTGCAAACCCATGCACTTGGCTGCAAAGGAACCAATGAACAAAATCTCTAATACGAAATTACTAACATGCAAAGATTTCAAATAAAGACGCTCTCAACAAGATGACGTTTTCCCCTCCTTTCAACACTGCAGTTTGTGGGACCAGCGACACATGAGAACCAGTGGGCACTGTCATATTTTTAATGCTGTCACTTTGAATATTCAAATTAACAATAAAAATCATCACAGATTATTGATCATCTGAAATATTTGTCAATTATTTTAAGAGCTTTGTAGACATTGCTTAATGCTTTCAATTCGCCAGGGAAAGAAGTCTTTTATCCCCATTTTGGAGCTGAGAAAAACAAGGATCAAAATGGCTAAGCCACTTGTTCAAGATCACACAGCTCAGAGGTGCTCTTGTCCTTTCTTGTTGCGTCTGGATTTTTAAAAAAAGTCATTTTAACATTACGAGAGAATTTTGAAAAAGCCTCCTGGAGTTCTAATATGACAGAAATGGTATTCAAGTTAATCATTTTAAATGGCACAAGTTCATTTTTAATAGAAAATCATATTTGCCTGAAATTTTTATATGGAAAAACAAGATAAGGAGAAAAGATCCTAGAAAGCGCTCTGGATGATAAAGAAGAATTATTAGCGCCCAAATAATTGCACAACAAAGGAAGCTTATTTGGCATCACCTGCAACAAGTATTACAATGACCAATTGTTTCTTTTTCATTAATTTCAAATTAAGTCCTACAGACCTGCATGCCTCCCCACACGATAAATCCAGAATGAATGAAATATCAGGAGGTGAATTCTTCCCTTAGAGATCACTCCTGGATGCTAACAGACAGTATGTCTCCGTGCGCTTCTGTCAGTCTCCAATTGTCATTCACAAATCCTTACATGTGTCCTTGCCCGCCTGGCTAGATGCTGCATTCTTGGCAGGCATTTTACAAGAGCTCACCTCAAGCAGGAAATGCAGCGTGCATACACTTTGTGGCAAATGTTTGTAACATGTCAAGAACACGTGTGCCCTATCATCTGCATTTCTCTTTGGTGTGAGCTGAAACCTAGTGACAATTATGTTTCTAGAATAGTATTGCAGGCCTAAAGCCATATGGAGTCAAGGACCCTCACCCCAGCTGAAAATATTGAGGGAGTAAAAGTGTTCCGGCAGATAAAAGTGTTAATTCATGCCAATTCCAGCTCACAGCTAGCAAAGTAGATGAAATAATGTATAGGGTTTATCCCTAAGTCATTCACTCTTCCCTCAGGTTTTAAATTGTGATTGTGACATAGATACCCCTTGAGAATGATTTATGGGGACTTTACCAGAGTCCCCATCTGTTTGCACCATGAGCCACTAATGCAAACATTTCCAAAGCAAGTGAGGGAAGCTCTGTCTTGGGAGTCATTAAAAAGGGACTGGGCAAAACACTAGAAAATATACAGCAGGGAACAATACAAAACAGCATTAGAGAATCAACACACTGTGACCTCATATTTAAGATTGATTGCCGGTAATGTTGAAACATTAATAGTAAATAAAATGCGCTGAAGGGTCTTTGTTAAACAAGGATCTTGTGTTAATGATGGCTGTCAAATAGGCATCCGATGAGGAGAGAGGAAGGAAGAGGATAAAGAACACTTTATAAGAAGACAGGGGAAAGGGATGGTTTACCTCTTTAGTGAATTAGGAAACTAGGTGAAATAGTAAAGTTTATACTGAGTAAACGAAGCAACTCAAAAGCTGGAAAAGATCAGGCTGTGTCATTTCTAGATGGCAACCATAAACTCACTATTATACTCAACTCAGCAATTTAAACTTGAGTTTTGAACCCCTAGACCCGTGATCAGCACTGTCTCCATTCAAGGAGCTTGCACTTTAGTTGGACAAATGGGACGTGCTACCATAAATGTATAAGGCCTGTTTAAGTATGAAAGAAAAGACACAGGGAACAAGGACAATGGAACATCACAGATGGCAGAGAAGACTGTGGGCGGTGTGCTGAGAGAAGGTGCTAGAGAGAGAAAACGAGTTTGGAACTCCCAAAGTCTGAAGGGTAGCCCCCAAAGGCAAATATTTATTTCTATCCCTCCCTATGACTGTCTTTGGAGACAGCATCTTTGTAGAAGTCACTATGGCTAAATAATGTCATAGGTTGGCGCAATGAATCAAGAGTACTGATGATCTTAAATAAATGACATTAGCAATCTCCTTCCTTCTCTCTCCTCCATGGCAGGATCCCGGGAGAAGGAGACTATCTGGAAGCCGGGATGAGTGTTCTCACCAGAAACTGGCCCTGACAGACCTGGGTCTGGGACCTCGAGCCTCTGGAACTTTGAAAACATGAATGTCTGTGTTCATTCTGCCCAGTCCATGACACTCTGATATGGTGGCCTGAGCACATGAAGACAGGTGCAGAGGGAAATAAGTGACATGTCTGTGTCAGGGGCTGGCAAAGCAGATCCAAGGGACACTTGTTCCTGTGCCTTGTGAGGTAAGCAGGGTTTTTACATTTTTAAATGGTTGGGAAAAGCATCAAAAAGAAGGGTAACATTTTGTGACATGTGAAATCACATGAAATTCAAATTTCAAGATCCATGAATAGTTAAGTTCATTGGAGCAGCTTTATGTGACATCTAGGACTCCTTTCGCACCATAGCAGCAGAGCCGAGTAGCTGTGACAGAGACAGTCTGGCCTGAAAAACTTGAAATATTTACTATCTGACCCTTTGCAGGATAAATGTGTCAACCATCGGTCTTTGAAACTGATGTTTCTTAAATTTTCTTGTACTTCTACACTGCCTCAGGGTCTTGTTTAAATTTGGATTCTGCTTCCATGAGTCTGGGATGGGGCTTGAGAGTTTCCGTGTCTCACAAGTACCACGTGGTGTGGTTCCTACTCTATGTGGATCAGCAATGAACCTTTAACTAGGGTCCAGATTTTCAATTAAAGGACATCTTCCGTGATGATCTGATTGATCAGTTAACCAGTCCTACGATGAGCAGAAATTCTTGGGAGTCATCCTAAAATGTGAAAATCAGTCTTATTTGACAAGCTATGGATAAGACAAAAGTGGAAAGGAGACCACTGGTTTATGTGCTGGCAATTAACAGCCACTCAAATAAGGAAACTATGATAAAGCTGAACACTAAAAGTCCATATTAAGGTAATGATTTTTTAAACCTTTATTTCCCTGGATGTTTTTATTATAGTAAAATGGTTCTTGCTTCCTATACATATTATACTCAAATCTCCTTTCCTGAAGTTGTTAAAAAGGTCAATTCTTTATAATACAGATAAAACCGGTCCTCTCTTTTTTTAAATTTCTTTTCATTTTTTTTTTAAAGGAAAGGACAGGCAGCAATAATGAAGGTGAGTAGGCAGGCAGGCAGGCAGGAAAACAGAAGAAAAAGAAGCTTTTTATTTATTTTTCATTTAGTTGCTCACACTGGTTGTTTCCCCAGACCCAGAACTAGATTGCAGGGGTATGTGGCCTGCACTGCTTCAGAAGCGACTGACCTAACCGCTGCTCCACTAGGGCATACCTTTTTATGTTTTTTGTCTCTCCCACTCCTTGGGTTTGAACCCATGACCAAGGCTATCACAGTCTGCACTTTCAATGCCAGAGCCACAGAGGGGTTTTCTTTTTTTCCTTTTTTTAAGCTTTTAAAGTACAACTTCTAAAAGTAAATATTGAGATTTAAACTGATGAGAAACAGATTGGGTATTGCCTGTCAAAGCCCCAAAGGCCACAAAATAAATGATAAGGTAACAGCAGCTCATTGAAATGCAGGCTGGGTTCACTGAGATTTCATATGCATGTCTTCCCTCCACTGTCTCCTTAACAGATGTCATCGAGTCAGATACACAGGGCCAGGAAATGAAGTGCGAACACCACCCAGGAGCTGCTGAGACCCCAGCTAAAGGCGTCCCAACCTGTGAACCACACATGTACAAGTGCTGAGGCATAAATCCAGCAGGCAGACACCCAACATGCCATTCGAGTCAAAAAGTAAAAGCTGGCACTATATGGATTTAACCTAATAAGTTTGATGTCTTCGTATACAGTGCCTATTCAGCCCACATGTCAAACTAACATATACAGAAAAATACCCTGGATAGGTCTCCAGTTTCCTGAGTGCCCAAGTTATGATTAAGTCAACTTTGTTTCACATGTTTTTTATTGATTTACATACTTTTGATTGCTAGATGTGACACAAACTCTATGAATGCCATAGGTTAAACCAAAATCTTTGGCCTATATTTACGATATCCATATTTTGTAGTCGAAAGGGCACAGTATGAGAAATCAAAACAATGGGGTGACAAGTGATTTCACTTGAATCTGGGTTATAATAAAGATAATTAACAATATAACAATACTGCTATTCCTTACTGAACCCTATGTATGCATGTACTATGCATGTATGTATGTACTATGGTGCATACAATACTGACATGAGCCACTCTCAATTTCTCTCTCTCATACATATATACATACATATATAACACTGAACATAGTAAAAGTTAGTAATCAATACTCTAATATTGTTTACAAGTATAGGAAACAGGTAACTCTCTCTGTCACAGAAGGTGACAGTGAAATCTAGAACTATCTAATACTTTGGCCAAGGTTGCACAGGTAGTAAGGGACTCAACCAGCATTGAAAATTTGATGCCAGATTACTGTTCTTAGCTGTGAGCAAGACTGTCTCAGAACAATGCATCACGAAACTCCAGATTGTCAAAAAACTTAGCATTCAAAGTCTTGGGGAAGTCCCAAAACCACTCAATTCAATGGCAAAACCCCTTGGGATGATTTATTTTTGTAAATAGCATTGTTTTGAAAGTTCTTCTACTCTAGGTAAGATGGATTAGCTGGTGGAAAACCAGAGTTTCTACAGAAACAGACTAGAAAAGCTTGGGGAAGGAAAAGACAAAAACGATTCTGTTTAAAGGTATATATTCTGCTGAAGAAATCAGAACTCAAGTGGTCAAATATTCAGAGAAAGAACTTTAGAAAGGAGAGCTGATACTCTGTAAAAGATTTTTCCTTGGAGGCATTTCCCTTTTCTTGGCGCAGAGGAACAACCCTGGAAGTCACATTTTGCCAGGACATAGGCCTGCCGGTGGACTGAGAAACATGTCAAACTCTTGTCTCCTAAGACAAAAATGGAGACTTAAACAGTCAGAATCCCACCGAGAAGAGGGAAAGAAAACTGAAGCAGTTTTTTCCACAAGACATATGCCAGGTTCTGAATTTCTATGGGAAGATAACACTAATTACAACGCCTGTAAGAAGCAGAAAGAAGTTTCCTGACAGTCCTCGGCTGGTTAGGAGAATTAGCAAGAATGAGAGTGTGAGACCACCAGAGAGGGGCCCAAGTAGACACACCAGGATCTTTGTTAAAATCCTTGGAGGACTTCATGCTAGGAATAAAAGTATGATGTAAAATCTCATCTGGTCTTGACTTAGCTGAGTCTCACCAGGGTAAACTGATCAGCTCTCACCCTATCTTCTAGCAGAGAAAAGAGTGAACAGAGGCTAAATAAACTACATAAACATTTTAACATGTAGTATTTAGAATTCAATAAACAACACTAGACATGGTAAGATACAGAATAATATAAGTATTTTTTAAGGATAGAATAAATAGATCCACAATGAGACAGTATCCACATTTTGTCATTGAAATGGTAAGGTATGAGTAATAGGGCAAAGGAGTGGTAAGTGATTTCAATGAGACAAGTATTTTAATTAAAATGAAAATAAGTTGGAGTTCCAACAAGAAGAGACGCAAGGAATGCATCATTTCAACAGAGAACTGGAATTTATAAAAAGAATCCAATGAAGATACTAGAACTATAAAATACAACAGTATGAAGAACCTAACATATGAGTGGATCAGACAATTAAACACTGCATAATACAAGGTCAATAAAATGGAGAAAGTAAATATTAAAGCTTAGCATTTTTTTAATGGAAAATACAAAAAGTGAATAAAAGATGGCAGGGCTCAACATAAATATCCAACATACAGGTAATTGGAATACTATTAAATGAGAAAAAATGAGGCCAAAGCAGCATTTGAACACATAATGGTTAAAGATTCTCCAAAGAAATTAATGACATTAACTCTCAGATTACAGAATCTCAGTGAACTCCAATGAGGATAAAACACACACACATACACACACACTCAAACAAACATATAATCACACAGAAACACAGACATGCACACATATACAAATGCATCACCCACAAAAATTCAGCCTTTCATAGTCAAATTGCTGGAAGCCAGAACCAAGGGGGCGGGGGAGACATTAACAACAGAGAAACTAGACAATTCTCTAAAAGGAGAAACAATAAACGTAAAATTGACTTCTTGAAGGAAATGATGAAAATCAGAAAATAACTGCTAACAGAAATCTACACTCCACAAAAAAATCCTTTAAAAGCAAAGACAAAATAAAAACTTTCAGACAAAAAAACTAGCAAAACTGCATCAAGGAAAATTCTAAAGGAAGTTCTTTTAGCAAAGAAAAAAATAATAAGGAAATGCCAGATAGAAATAGAAGGGGTAAATACGTAGGTAACTAGAATTCATAGGTAATTAATCTTTTATGAGCTTTGAAATATATTTAGGATTAAAATATTAACAAAATCAGAAGAAAGGAAGGGGAAATGTAGTTAGAAAATTCAAAGTTTCTACCATCATTGATGGTGATCATTTATTTTGACTGAAATAAACCAAAGGCATATGCTGATATCGCTATGGTATTCATGAAATAAAACAGTTAGTGAATGTATGTCTAACAAGTTAATAGAGTGAAAAATGGAACAATTATAAATTGTACAAGGGCAGGAAAAGAGAGACTGGAGAATACTGACTCACTGGGCCAAAAAAATTAAGATATAAAATGAAGCATGTCAATAATTAAGTTCTAATGGGCTAAATATTCCATTTGATAGATTAACATTTTTAGACTTATTAAGCATTAAGAACATAGAAAGTTGGAAATTTTAAGGATGGAAAAACATACCATGTAAATGTCACCAAAATAAGCTGATAGGAATATAATAGTATCAGAAATTTCAGATTTCTTTTTTTAATTGATTTCATTAAAGGAATATTTCATCATGACATTATACAGGTAGAAGTGTGTGTGCATCACTGTAAATCAATAACCATCTATCTATCTATCTATCTATCTATCTATCTATCTATCTAACTCATTAAGTTTATCACCACCAATTCAGTTCCTCCTCACCATATAACATCTCTTATACCCACTTTGCCTGCCAGCACCCCTACCTTTCTCTTCTGGTAACCACTAATTTGATTTAATAGACTAAAGGTTGTTTTTGTTGGATTTAGTTCATTTGTTTGTCTGTTTCTGTACTACTCAGCTATCAAAAAAGAGGAGCTACTGCCATTTACAACAACATGAAAGGGACTAGAAAGAATTATGTTTCGTGAGATAACCTAGAAGGAGGATAATTATTTCAACAATCAGTACATAGGAAAATCAGGTATCTTTTTGAGAGATTTCAGAAACATAAACTCATTCTAGACAAAAAACAAATTATCGTGTCCTTATAGGTTTAAATTTTCCTTATGCTATATGTGTTATTGCTCCTTATGGGAAAAAAGAAAAAAAAAAAAAGAAGTTCATAAAATAAACAACCATCCTCTAGGTTTTTCTTTCTTACTCTAGTCATGATATTTGACGGTTATATTGCTCCAAATTTCCTCTGAAATCACATAGATAAGATGCTATCCCTGAAAACTTCAAGAAGCCATTCTGCTACCGGCCATGGAAAACTACCCATCCTCCAGGAAACCACCAGGACCCTTCTTTACCTCAGTCATCACCAGAATCAGACTTGCAATCTTCTATACTCATGCACCTCTCCCTTCTTCCTTCTCTCCCTTTCAAACTTTTCCTCTAAAAGCTCTAGAATTGCCAGCGCAGGATCAGCAATTTAGTCTCCGTCCTCACAGATTATCTCAGCATGTTTTCTGACTTTGTGACCTGAAACCCGTCTGTCCATGGTCATAAACTGCTACTGGTACCACGCTGCTGATTTTGTAAAGGCCAAGATGCTTTGCTCTGCTCTAATTTTATAGACGCACATGTCTAGCAAAAGCCAAAACTAGTGTGGATGTCAACATCTCAACTGTGCAAGGTCAAAACTTCGACGTATCTCACCTGAGGCATGAACATTTCTGGAGAAAGTCCCCCACACTCCATGGAAGAATATTCTGTGGGGCAGCTTCAGTTTCTCAGTCATCATGATAAAGTATTGTGAAATGATTCCCTTCTTAAACTTTCCCCACATTCACTTCCCCATCACTCTCATAGCTCCTTTAACACTTCAGTGAGAAAAAAGCAATCATGTAATAAAATTTCTCCATTTTTCCACAAATCAACTCAAGTCTGCTTGCAATGACAGATCTCTTTGCCTCTCCTCTGTTTGAATAGACAAAACAGTCACTGCGTCTGAGACACCTCACTACACATACAGTCCGGTTTCATCTTTTCCTCTCACTCTGTATTCGGCATCAGTCTCTCACTCACTCACTGATCAGTCTCATCAATATTTTTTATGCGCTCTGGAGGAGGAGGGAGAGCAGGAGGAGGAAGAGTCTGGAGGAGGAGGAAGACGAGAAGAAGAGCCATTAGACAGGAAGGAAGAGAGAGGAGAAAGAAGTATTATTTATTTATATTATTGATTAACTTTGGTTTGGTTTAGATTTTGTTTTCCACACCTGACCCCTGGGTGATGAAGCCAGGTCCCTGGATTTAACATGACCTACAGTACAGCCACTGGCTCAACCACCCAGTCCACCAGGACACTCTGCCCTGGTTTGGTTTGGTTTTTTTAACTATTTTGATTCTACATCTCCTTCCAGCTATGTCTACATTACTCAACTTTCTTCTTAAAATTTGCCTGCTTAATATCTTCCTCCAAATATTCAATACGTCCCCGACATTCTCTGGTCAAGACAGTCAAGATATTGTATTGCTAAATCTAGCAAGCACAAATTTCCTACTCAAACTTTTAGACTATTTGTACAATTCGTCACTCCTATATTTATGAAATAATCTCATCCTTCAGTTTAAATATTACTCTTCTCTCATGATTTTCATCCTATGTCACTGTTCATTGCACATTCCTTTGACTTATAATCACTGGTTTCCCCAGAGTATGCTCTTATCTATACTTTTTTTTTTCTTTTTAAAGGAAAGGTGTAGGCAGAAAGACAGAGGAGGAAGCAGCATTTTATTTATTTTTATTTATTGATGATCTTGGTTGTTCTCCCTGGCCATGGGACATGAACCCAGGTTCTTGGAATGTATGCGGACTGTGCTCAACTGGAGGCAGTGGACCTAACCACTATTTCACCAGAGCATGCCACACTTCTTTTATCTCTCCACACATCCCATATATTGTCAAATTTACATCACTCCCCAGACTCGTCCTGTGAGAGACTCCTCTGGTCACTTAAATGTTTCAGAGATATTCCAAACATCCCTGCATCCTCTAGCCTTCCTCAGTCATTCCCAATTCATACACCTCGACGTTGTAAACTTAGGCCGTTGTTCAAGAACAAATCCCGAGTAACGAGTTTCTCTTTCTCTATTCCACACATTTAATATTTCAGCAAATTATTTCATGTGCATGTGTGTGTGTTTGTGTCTGTGTGTGTCCATATATTCATTTTTGTCTCCATCATCACTACCCCAATCTTGACCACCACTCTTTATTACCAATGCTATTGAAAATATTCAGTGTCCTTACTAGTATTTGCTATAGCTCATGCAACTATAATACATCCTCTGAGCACATCTGGATAAATATTTTTTAATATCAGTTTTGAAATAATTGCAGCTTTAAAGGAAGTTGCAACAATAAATAATACAGAGACGTTCTCCAGTACCCTTCACCCAATTTCCCCCAATGGTTATATCTTGTAGAAATATCGTAAATATCAAACCTGGAAATTGAAAATGGCCCAACGAACACGTTTAGTACTAAACTATTTGATATATACATAAATTCATGTAACCACTACTGTGGGGTGGGTAGGCAGAAAACCAAAGTTGAAGTGAAAACAAAACATCTCCTGATTAAAATCCTTTAACAAAACATCATATTTCCATTAAACAAAACTCAAAATTTTCTCCTGCACCATGTAGCTGCTCCCTCACCCTGTGCCTCCAGGTCCCTCACTTTTTGGGCTTCAAAGTCTGTCTTCCTGTCATTTCCACTAAAAGGCTGACCATGTCCTCAATAATCCCTTTTTCACAAACTTGTTATCTGAAACCCTCTTTCCCTGACTCACTTATTACCCCCGTATAAAATATCTAAGCCTATTCTCTCTCAGCACTAGAGAAAGAGAAACTCAACACTCGGCATTTGTTCTTGAACAACTACCTAAGTTTACAACGTCGATGTGCATGAATGACACCCTGATTTGCAATTATATATAGTTTTTTTGCATATTTTATTTCTTTATTTCTCTTCCAGGAGACTGTCAATTCCGTTGGGAAGACACCATGGAGGTTATGATCACCTTCCACCTCTATTACCTTACCTGGAGAATGATATGAGACATATGGCAGAACTACAGCTGATGGATCAATAATGGGACCACAAGAAATCAGTAATTAATAAAGAAAAATTCATGAACTGAAAACCTTTTATGAAAGGCTCCCTGTAAGGTTGGGCAGGTGTTAAATAGGAATGAAGTTGCTTGCCTCTGCAGTTTGGCCCCCTTCTGTGTGTGTATAATTCTAATTAATACTAATTGAATTTAAATATGCATCAAGGGA
Organism: Solenodon paradoxus; assembly: GCA_004363575.1. NCBI lineage: Eukaryota > Metazoa > Chordata > Mammalia > Eulipotyphla > Solenodontidae > Solenodon > Solenodon paradoxus. The sequence goes on from RJWH01000892.1 coordinate 194,746, forward strand.
AGGACTTGACAGATTTGGGTTTTGTTTTTTGTTTTTTGTTTTTTGTGTTTTGTTTTTGTTTTTGGGTTTTTTTTTTTTTTTTTTTTGCATAGAGTTTCTGAACATTGAGCTTGAAAGGCATGACTTATTTTAACACAAACCCCTCTTTTCACATTAGAAGCCACAGGAAAACATTATTATTGGTCTAGGGATATAATTGCTCCCTGTCCTTTAAAGGGAGTGCAGTGTTCTTTTTATTCCAAATCACTGAAGTCACATAGTTCCCTGATATACAAACCAAAGAGCATCAATGATGCTCAACTTTAACAGTCTCAAAAAAAGCTATGCCAGACATCACAGAAAAAGGAATGGGTTAATCAAATAGAAAATCAACATTCATGGTTTGAAAACTTTTGAGACTCTTTGATGAAAAAGTAGGCTAACTAAATGGAAAGAGCCCTTCATGGGAAACAGCTTCTGGCCCCAGTTCTGCTCTGACTAGCTCAGGCCAACACTTTTATCTATCTTAGTCACAGTTTTCTGGTCCTCAAAACAAAGGAATTAGCTTCTGAACTAAAGACCCTCCAGTCCTTACAAATTCTCCATGTAAAGTTGCATTTCTAACCTGCACGTGACTGAAAAAGCCAAATGAGGACAAAAGCTAAAATACCTGCTCTTCTTCGCTTGTGAGTCTTTGAGTGGGTCCTCTCTTTTCCATGAAGAAAACTTCCTATTTTCTTTGCTGCCTCACTCTAGCATGAGAGATGCCATTTTTCCCACCTTGTTAAAAGCTCCTATTATAGAAATTGCCAGATCTATTAGTGTATCTTAATTACCATGTCTTGTGCTGCTTTTAGCCTCCAGTGGGACAAAATTGCCATGATTTATGCTTTACTAATAATGATATTTTTACATTAGTAAGCAATTAAAGAGCCCAACAGCACTCCTGGGAACTTAAAAAAAATTATAGAAGGACCGTCATCATTTTGATTTATGTCTCTTCTAATTGTACTTATAGAAAGTTTATAAAAGAATATTGTGTCAAAATGTTTACGGTGCTCACAAGAAAACTGCAAGGAGAAGCATTAGTGTTTCACCTTAACTGGAGAAGCAACACAGGACATTAGAGTGGCCCAGCCCATCAGGGTTATGAGCAGCGTCATCCTAAACCTAACAACCCAGGAAATTCAGAGGGATGGGATTTCACTCCAAGGTGAAGCTTCTGCCTCCTGAGTCCTGTCTAGGACAGGTTGACAGGTGAACCTGATTTTTAACATGGAGGGGAGGGGTTAAAGGAGGAGTAGCATTCTTTTGCATTTGAAACAGTGTGGGCATCTATTAACCAAAATCCATTGTGAATAATATAGCTGAAAAGACAAAGATCTCCTGGCAGCAGTAAGCAGAATAAAGGCCAGGAATTACAGCTTCATTCTTCAACACACAGGCGATTAAGGTTCAATCCTTCTAACTCAACAAGATTTACTTCTCACATCTTGAGATCTCACCATATGCAATTTATTTCTATCTGCTTTCATGGGCATAGTTTTACATCGCCTTCAGCAATCTATGTCCTCTACATTCACTATCGAAATCTTAACTTATTTTGAGGAAAAGTATTCTGCAAATTATAAGAATGATTACAGAAAAATTATAGTGGATTCAACATTGAATCTTTCCATTTAAATCTTTTGGAGATAGCCATACTAAGTCAAAAAAAAATTAGTTGATATGAATTTGAACTCTATTCTTCTTCTAACATCATTGAAACCAGTAGCACCAGCATCTCCTGGAATTCTGACTGAATGCAGACCCACATGTCAGACCTACTGAATCAGTCAACAGTTTCACCAGAGGACCCATGGGCTATTCATGTTTGGGAGAAATGTGACAGAGGATTAGCAAAGACTGGGTGTCAGAGAGTTTATCAGGGAAGGTTAAGCATGCTACCACATGATTCACAAATTTTAAAAAAGAGGTAAAGAAAGGAAGAGTGGGAGGACAGTAGAAGGAAGAAAAAGATGGCAGTGAGAGGAGGAGGAAGAGGAAGGAGAAAGGGGCAGAGAAGGGGTAAGTAGGAAAGAGGAGGAATAAAGAGGCACTGACTTTGCCGAAGTTATGTTGCAAAGCTCTTGTTTTCTACGTTTGCTCTAGAAGGAGCCTAATTTCTAATACCAAGTTTCCACTGGGAATCAGGGCACACAGAAAGCGTAATGAACTTCCTTGACCCCAAGTCTCTTGCTTGAGTAAGGCTGTCTTCTAGATGCCTCCTGCCTAGAAACAGCAATCTGTGCCAGGTGGTTTCATCATCGCTTGAAACTTTGCATTTAAACAATCCAGTCTCAGTGTTTATAGGGTAAGATTATCACAGCATTTCAGAATAAACTTGGAGGGTACCACAGATTAAACAGCAGTCTGTCAGTTTGATGCCATGTCACAAGATTTCCAGAGGTATGAGGAAGCAGCAGTCAAATCCAGTTCCATTTATGCCTCTTTCCCTCTCCTTTTGGCATAGGTTGCCCTGTAGTATCCCAGGGTAGAACACACTGAATATTCTCCTGCACGATTTCTCCATCAGGCATTCCGACAGCAGACGGTTTTCTAATGACTTACAAAAAGCATACTCGTGCTGGAGAAAACAAAGTCGACCCGCATGGACTTTGCTGTTACCTTCTTCCCAAGTACTGCTACTTCATAAAAGCTTGGGGTTTATTTTTTTTAAACATCAAATTGTATTTCATTGGCAATTTCTAGCTGAAATTTCTTAGAGACTACAGGTAATTACAGAGAATGGTTACACTTGAAGAAACAGAGTTAACCAAAGAAGAGTCTCAAAAAATGAGAAACAGTTCTGAGGAGAGTGTAAACAGTGGTGGAACAAACAGAATAAATACAAAACAGCCTCTTCCTTTCTTTTTAAAGCTTTTCTTTCATTTTACTCTCAAACATATGAAGATACACTGCTGATCAGGAAACAAAGACACGTTTGGGTGGGATGGGAAAATTGCTTCCACATGCAGTCAAACCTGTGCCATCACCCTCTTTAGGGATTAAACATGTGGTGTTCTAGATCTTCTCATATTTCCAAAGTCACAAAGGAGACTCCTATCCCGACAAGCCTTGTGATAAGAGTGAAGCTTTATGTAGTTGTCTAAGAACTACGACAGTAAGTGTATTTAGCTGCTTCCTCTAAGCTGTATTCTTTGAATAAATTTAGAGTTTTCTGATATTGCAACATATTTTCTATTACTGTTGATCACAGCATCCCAGGAAGACAGAATGTGAAGAGAGCATTTTCTCCGTTTAATAGATATATTAACAGAAGCACTTGCAGATAGAGTATTTCAGTGACAAAACAAGGACAAGGGTTTGGCTTAACATTCTCCTAACATGCTGCTCAATATTTAACATTTACTGCATTTCCAGTCGTAGTTATGTTTTACAACAAAGGGTTTTTTAGTCATTGGATGTGATGCTACTGAATGTTGCCGCACTTTGACAAAGTCTACTGCACTCACCTGAAATTTGGGAAATCCAAGGAAAATGAGGTATCTATCCAGCTTTCCACTAGCCCCCCATTCCACAGCATCTTCACAGGGTTTTTAACTCCTTGCTCTTTAAAGGTGTCTGGATGAAAACATTTTATGCCTTCTCTTAGCTGCATATTCCAAGTCTAAAATTTAAAACTGCATCCTGCCTACAAGAGTTTTGCTTGTTCCCCACAGAGAACAATAACGTATGTCTCCACTGTTTGAGAGATAGTGAATAATTTACCAAAGCAGAACGTTCTGTGAAAGACACCGCTTTGCTTTTGTGCTCTTGTGTAACTGCCACTAACTATAATGAGAATTACACACATCTGTCATTGGGTAGAATCAACCCCATTATTTATTAAAGCTGAAACCCACCATTTGCCATAAAGTCTTCCTCGAGTCAATAATTAACAGATTTAAGACGCTCAGATTTGAGGTTCATACTCTATCTTTATGATGGGTAAGATATGGTGATAGAAGAGAATGAGCAAGGGAGAAAATCTAGGCCTGGTTTCCAGGGCCAAATAAGTAGATTCCATCTTTGGTAATTAAGAGGGAAACAAATAGCTTCAGTGGGTGTTTATCTCCTTGCTATCATATAATCTGTTATAGTAAGTAATGTGAGCTCATTTGATTAGTTGATATAAATTAACTGCTTTTTATTTTGAAAAATCACCTGGAGGGTCTAATACAGACATAATGTCCAATTGTGTAGCTTTAGAAATCTGTACTTTAAAACTCTAATTTTGCTACTCAGATGGCCAGGTCAGTAGATTAATATTGGCATCATGTGGAACTGGTAAGAAATGAGACCCCGCTCCCCCCCCACCCCACACACAGGGTTACTGAATCAGAAACCATGGGGTATCGCCCATTTGTGTATTAATAAGGCTTCAGGGGATTCTATGGTCACTAAAGTTTGGAATCACTTGTCTAAACCATATCTACAAGCCTGTAAAATAAGTTGTGAAACTATGACTAGCTGGGAAGGGAAGAAAACAGTGCTAGTGTTTTTATTTAATTATTTTTTGCATACTTGTATTTTATATCATAAAATTACATTACTTTGATTATTTTGTAAGCAAAAATAGAACTTTTTTCAAAAATAAAAATGATCAAACTTGTTTTATATAATATTTACTACTATCTGTATTATTGGTTTGGTAAAGGGTTGCTTTGAATGTTTACATTCTCTCTGTCATTGAAACCATGCTTTTTGCCCATTGCACTCTAGTTACTTGTTACACTCTAATTTACTCTGGATTTTTCTTTGAAATATAATAAAATACACCCAATCGAATACTCATAATACTGGTACAATTGTTTTTCTAATTTCCCTACCATTAGCTACATCTCTCTGACTTGTAAGGTTGCTAATAGCAATCTTTCTCTCTTTTGGCACACGTGTTTCAATAAGAAGAGAATCTGCTCATTTGTTATTAGTTCCCAAGTCTTCTGATACTCAACAAGAGTTGCCATTTGTTCTACAGTACTGTGCTATGTAGGTTGGGGGTGCATAAAGCTATTGGTGCCAGAACATAGTCAGACAGTGCATAAAAATGTCTAATGACACAATTTATCTGCAAGCTAAAATACATTTTATAGGACGGAAGAAATAACTCTTTTAGTGCTGCATTCTACATTCATACCTCCTAAAATTCTCTCTGGCAACACGGTCCATATTGCAATGATGGATAACTGATCTCCAACAGGGCTGTAAAGTGATTATTAATCCATAAGCCTCCGCCTGCTGAGATAGTCTATGGTTTTAAAAAAGCTAAGAATCATCTCCACACCGCTGGAGCTACAATAATCTTTTTGAAGCCTTCAGGGTGGGCCCTCCTGTCTGCTACCATATTTCTTGATTAACTTAAGCTGACTGCCAAGACTTCTCAGCACCATAGACAGTCAACTTCGAGAACCACACGCCATGCTATTAAAGGGACTGTTCCTATGCTCATAAATCCAAGATATCAGTTATCGCTGTGTGGGACTTTCATGCTCCAAGTCTCAAAGTCCAGAACAATAAAAGTATCACATCAAATCACAGGATTTCAGAGACAAAAAGAGCCTTGGACATCCCCAAGATCAGAAATTTTTGTTTACAAATTTGGACTGGGGAAAACAGAGAAAGCAGATATCAGAAGAAAGGCAATCAAATGACAAAAATCTTGGAAACTTAGGTGAAAACAGACACATACGGCCTTCCTCAGGATGGAGAAAGAAATGAACAAGAGTCACCTGATTTTTCTCTGCTTAGATTCCCTCCAAGGAACACCCCCTCACCTAGCCAAACTCAAAACATCTGGTTTAGAACAACTCCTATATCTTACAAATGAGGAGACTGCGACCCAGAGGCCATACATCACTTGCCTTCCAACCCCAAAGATTATTTATCATATTTTATTATAGTAATTATTCTATACATTAAAACAACTTCCTATGTATAGGTTCATTGTTCCTTAGAAATATGTCAACACACCATGCCCTCCATCAAATCACCAAGTGTTCTTCACCCCTGTCCTGTGGGCTCCACCATTTGGCTTCACCCCAACCCACTCCCTGTTGGTCACCTCAGTTCTGTTAAAAGTGTCCAAGGGTTGGTTTTGTTTCATCTGTTCCTTTGTTTTGTCTACTCACATTCCCAATTTCCAGGGGTCTTGACTCGCAGGTCATAGATTTTTCTTCAAAATTATAAAAATATAGAAGTTGACCAAGGAAATCTGAGTTGAAAATAGTAGAGTTCTTCCTGCAATAGGGTTTGGGCTCATCAAAGCTCCTCCTCTCCCCGCAGGTAAAACAGATTATAACAAAATTAGAAGCCTCTCTACTCTGCACTTACACAAGAGCAAAAATTTAGCAAATCCCAAGAGTAAGAACACTGAAAAGGGTGGTCTTGGCCATTATTTCAGTTGTGGGGGGAATAGAATATAGTTTTAAATAGAAGAAAAATGTACATTACCAAATGGAACATGGTTGTAAGACTGGTTACTTTTTGCAGGGGAGGGGGATCCCTATTTAAGTAAAATCACTAAAATGAAATATAAAATATAAAGTAAAAACCTGGAGGAAAGAGATTTGATCCAAGGATAAAAATACTGGGAAAAAATGAAGTAAAATAAATATCCGTATTTTAAAGAGAAAGGGAAGAAACTGTCTCGATTAAGTGAGAACATTAGCAGTGTGAAAAGGAAACATTCAGAGAACAAAAGAGTTCTTGGATATTAAATATGCAATATAACAGAAAGCACAGAGAGATAAATAGATCTTCCAGAAAGATATCAAAAATAGTCAAAAGAAAGAAAATGAGTAAGAATACATAGGAACAACACTGGAAGATCAACATTCAAAAAATAGGCGTTCTAGAAAAAGATACCAGAATAAGAGAGAAATTCATCAATAAAATAGTCAGGAAAAAAAATCAGAACCGATGGGCATGATTTTCCAGATTGAAGATCCACCAAATGTACGGTGAAATAGATGTACATGCTTGTGAAAAGACTGAGTCAAAATGAAGAATCTCTAAGCTCCCAGAGAGCAAAATAATCACATAAAAGGATATGATGACTTCAAAATATCTGGACTGGATGAAGTTAGATAGGAATAATACAACAAATAGTATTTAATAAAATAAATCCAATAAAATTAAATTATGTCAATGACAGTCATAGAGTACTTACAATTCAGATATTTTTAGGTACTCTTGTCATATTTTCTTCAGTCTTGTTGGGAATGCACTATTCTGTCCATTTTACTGATAAGCACAGTAAGGCTACAAGGTCACAAAATAATGTCAGCACAAGATTTGGAACCTAAATAGTCTCCCTTAGAGTGCCTCCATTAATCTTACATTTCTTTAAAAGAATATTGAACTTGCCCTGTTGACTTAGGCATTAAGTCTGCAGCCCTGGGATAGTTCAGTAAAGCCCAAAGACTCAGGTTTGTGACAGGGACATGGGGAACAGTTATTCCTCCTCTCTTCTTTCCTGCCTGCCTACTTGCCTTCATTCCAGCCTACTTACTTGCTCTAAATGTATATATCTATAGTTCAATGTAAATACAGTTTATATATATGCATGTATTTAAAATATGTTATGTATATACATACATTGAAGGGAAGCTAGATATACTGTTTAGGAAATCTTGGAGAACTAGTTGACAAAATTATGCGTACATCTTACTTTGTTTAAAAAAATAACCACTGGACATCAGAAACCACGCAGTCAGAACAAGGAAGCTGTTACTCTTCCACTTTGGAAGGTTGATTCTGCCTCAGAATCAGACTAAACATATGACTGGAAATGATTGGGAGTATACAGAGACAGGTAAAAGTTTCCCTGGTCAGGTAAAAACTTGCTGACCCACTCTTGGTATCTTCAGGTGGTAGATGGTGTCACTTCGAATATTCTATCCCCAGGACTACGTGAGGCAGGCAGAAGGTGGCCGATTGCGTGATTCCCAAAAAGAAGGGGAAGTTGGAGATTCTTGGGAAGACAACCTTGCAGCCACGTGGCACACATCTCCACTATATTTGCGTTCTTGTGTCAATACTTCATTCCCATATATTAAGCCAACACCTGTGTAAGCCTAAGAATTTGAAGAAATTAATTTGCATGAAAATGAAACAAAATATTTAAGCCTCAATAAGCATGCTTGCTTTCTTCAGTTGAGTCTGGGTTTACTTATGAAAATTATCTCCATTCTATATGAAATGAGTAGATGAGGTATTCAAAGACATTCTCATTAAAAGTAATAGATTTTTAATTTAACCTCTAAGACGATACATTGTGATAGAAATTTTTGAAAAGAGACTAAATTGCTCTTAGCAATTTAAAGAGATTTTCCTAAATTGTTCATGTACTCAAAACAGGCCTATTTAAAGTAGACCTAGGGTCTAGAAGTGACAATTTTTAAAAACAGGTTTAAAATACAAAACCTGAATATCAGAGTACATTGGTTAATTTGATTGACAAGCAACGATCTAAAGAAAATCAAATTCTTATAGTTTCAAAACTATAAACCCTTTGGGTTTATGATCACTAAAGAGTAAATTCAGCAAGGACTCTCACAGAGACTATTCCTGTATTTCTAATCATTGGCATAGTTAATACTTTATGAGCACTTATCAGGAACAAGGCACAGTTCTAATTGCTCGACAAATATATTGACTCGTACATTTTTCCTAACAAGCTTATGAAACTGGTCCTATTAATAACACCCTGTTTTATGGAAAGTAGTATAAAGAAGCCAAATGGGATGATCACCCTGTGTGTTGCTGACAACCCCAGAACCCAGACTCACAACATGGCCTTACTGAAGAGTAGTTTGTTGGTTCATACAAGGACTTGGATCTCATAAGGTCTTCACTGAAGCAGTGAGTGATCAAGGAAAACGTGCTCGTCACTCACAGCTACATTCCTTGTTTTACTTTAATAATTTCAAGAAATTAAATTAATCCCCATTTAAGCCAACGAATAAGTTGACAACTGATGTATTAACATGTTTATCTCTAATATATTAGGATTTCTTTCTGGAATATCAGATTGATATAGTCTTGAACAATGAGGATGCTGGAACATAAAGGGCAGTCCTTTAGATTTAGGCTAGTTTGGGATCACATCTCAGTTCTTAAATCCACTGGCTATGTGATCTGAGACAAAATTTTTGACTATGCTGAGTTCTAGGATTAATAACAAATTTGATTCTATTGTGAAACAATCTGTATAGAATGGGTAGTATATAGCTGATGCTCTGTTTATTTTAGCACCCTCTGTGACTGGTTGCACCTATAAAAAGTATATGGATTGCTACCAATAAATAGCATAGACCTCAGAACAAAAACACTCTGTGAACTAGTTTCCTTTAGTGCCAGTGAACAGCGCTCCAAACACAAGAGAATGGGGGAAGGGGAATGTGGACCTCAGAGATTCAGTGTAATATGGAGGTCTTCATTTTCTTTATTGATTTTCTTTTTTATTCTGGCCATGTTGATACAGAAAAGATCAAATTTAACAGAAAATATTGTCTGCCTTTGTCCTCAAATTAAACTTGAATGAATTAGCTAATAATCACCATTTGTGCGAGAGGAAGAGAGCACCACTTGAAATAAAACTCACTCCAAATATGAAAGAGGAGAGAAGAGAAGGTGGGGAGTGGGGAGAGGCAAGGATTCTTGCACAGTAAAGATTTTACAGATATCCTATTGTCTTTCATTGCTCATTGCCCAGGGACATTCAGAGAACTAGGCCTAAACAAACTACAGACTATGGATGAAATTTTCATCTTGAGACCAAGAGACAAGAACCAAGTGATCCCACACTGCTTAGATTTTCCAAGATGATGGAATGTGCTTTTGGTGGTAAGTGACTTTCCTAATACAAGGCAGTAACAAAGAAGTTTACCCTAGAAATAAAACTTGAGAGGACAGAATTCACCCTTTTAAGAAAAGGCAATCTATCTTAGCTTTAGAGCTTTAAAAGATTAAGAATCACTGGATTGTTACAATGAGGCTGTTATAGTACTAAGCATTGTGCATATCTGTACATATCATTTGATTTTCACAAAGAAGTCTATGAGGTAGTTGTTTTTCCTACTGTTTTCAAAGGAGGAGAGCTGCAGATGTCAAGTAACATTCCCAAGGGTAAAACCTGTCAAGTAGCAAAACTTGATTTTTTAGTCATTTAATGCCAGAGCCCACAAGCTTCACTCCCACCCCTGCGCAGTGACATCTGAAGTGACTTTGTATTACCTACCCTTTCTAGAACTATGCCTTTCTTGCATGTAGCCCGTGCCCAGTAAACAGTAAACATTCCTCTTAGAGTTAAAGACATTGAAGAATTTTATGACCATGCACCCATGAGAAAATTAGATCCTTAAATAACAATTAATCATCAGCTCTTCAGGAGAAATTGATGTGTCAGATTAACCTTGCAGAAAACATGCATGTGAGGATCCAATTTAAAGGAAAAGGCAAATTCAATATAAGAGAAAACCAGATAATGTTCACAGTATAAGATACTTCCTGGTGGGTCACAATTAATGTCAATTAGAAAGATGGCTAGTTAGATGTAAAAACAAGGTTCCCACCCCCTTGCATCCTCTGCATTACCCCAGGTGACTGTCACTTGGCTAGACTTGAAGGTTATGGGGCAACGCACTCAACCCTACTAGAATCCCACCTCTTCTCATGACGGAGGCTCCCGCTGTCAAGTCGATTCCTTTTCAGAAGATGAAAATGTAAAATACATAAAACAAGAGGCATCAGCCCCCAAGTCTCTAAACAATATAGTGAAGTAGGTTGATCCATGCTGAGAAAAGATGAACCCGACATGTAAAGAGAGGAGTAAGAGTGGAACCCTAGAGTCCCACAAATGCCCGCTCCCAGTTCTGGAGGCATAGACACTGTCGGTTCTTCCCCTGTCAGGGGCTGCTCACACCGCCGTGGACGTTGCCTCACTCCTGAGTCCACCATTTGTCTTCTGCTAGTTAACGTGGGGTCTTAGTCACAAACAACAGAAACAAGGAGCGAATCACCATAATATATTTTTAGTTTCTCCCCTGTTGTTTTTCCCAAGGAATTCATAAACGGTGCTTTACATGAAACTCAGGCTTCTAAGTACTCTGTGGCCTGTCTTACCCCCTGAAGTTAACTTTTACTTGAGTTAGAACTAAAATTGTGTCATGAGGGCTTTTTGTTTTGTTTTGTTTTCTTTTCTTTTGTTGTAGCGGTTAGTCTGCCCTATCAGAAAAAGTGACCTATCCAAAGTTACACACAGCTAATTATAAGCAGAGTCTGGATTAGGATGGAAATTTGCTCATTCAATAGTTTCCTTAAGATACCACATAATTTGTAACTAATGTATAAAGGTGAAAGGGAATAATTAACTTGTATTCCCATCTAAATGAATGCTTTTGACTAAGGCAGCATGCTTAAAAGGCGGTGGTATTACATGACAGATTATAGAAATGAAAAGCTTGCTATAATCTGTGCAACATTAAATGAGTAAAGGAAAAATCATTGCCTTCGGCTCTGACAGCATTTCACATCGGTTTAATTAAACACTCACATGAAAACACACACACACACACACACACACACACCCCTAAACAACTGCAAATGTACACTGAGGTTCATGATGCTGACAAGCCAGATGATTTGAAATAAAACTTCAAATGGTTTCTCTCCGAAATGAAAAAGAATAAAAGGGAAAAAAAGACAGCGTGACTACATTTATGGAATATAAAATATAACTTAAGCCCTCAGGTGCTCAAGTCACAAGTACCTTCTTTTTAGTCATGAAACTCAGAGGACAGATTCTGATGCCACTGGGCTCAGGCTATAGGTAAGGAAGCAACTTTAGTGAGGTTGCTGGTTTCTCTCTATATCTAGAGCTTTGCTTCTGTTTCAGAATCAAATGTTTCATAATGATTTCAAAGCTCTTTTTAAAATAATGCCTGCTGTCATCTGGCAAAGAATTAATCTTCGTGGAGAAGTTATGCCACATGATTTTCTTTAAAGTTTTCAAGTAACAGAAGATAGAGGAGGGTAAGAACAGCATCTGTGGGGTACAAACCCTGACAGATGTCAAGAACCAAGACATGGTAATAGTTGCAAATAATCTGAGAGCCAAAAATGTTTTATTTGGGGGAAATTCATAATTACTGCTGTCCATTAACATGTATCCTTTATTCTAAATATTTTTCTTAATCCTGATTGTTTCGGCTGAAATGCAAACCTTTTCTTTCTGGTGTGGTTGGTAGAGGGAAATACTAAGAACACTTTTCTCTCTTAAGAAAAATGAAAGCTTGTCCCACTGGGAGCCCAACCCCCACAGAGAAAAATATGAGGCTCATACCTGCCTGTATCATCTACCCAGTTTCTTCCTGCTTCAAGCATAAAAGTAATTATGGGCCCAGCAATAAATATCACATTTTTTACCTTGACAGAAAGCAGGAATGATACAAGGGTTTAATGGTATTATTTATTATCCGCTTTGTACACATCATTTTCTGCCACTCTTGGAGTTTTATGCTCATTTTCTTACAAGCAGCTATTTTCACAATAGCTTTATCCTGATGGTGCCTTCTGAATTTGAATGTTTTTAGAATGCATTCTATATTCCATCTGGACATCAATAAAAAGGCCTTCAAACATCCCCATAAAGTTGCTTAAGTATTCTCTCTCTGTATATGAAGAAAGGAAAATGCAGATAGATGAAGCATTTCCTGGAACTCTCCCCAGAATTTCTGTGATTAGACCTTAGTCTCCTTACCTGTCAATGTGGGGGTATGAGTTGACACCCAGAGAAGGAGAATTAAGATCAGTTCTCTTAGAACTTTTCTATTATTTTTTTGTTGAAATCAAAGAAAGCCTAAAGAACAAAGTCAAAGGCATGATTTACTTTTCTAAACTTTAGAGAGATGTCAATTAAGGGAATGAAAAATATTTTTTTAAAGATGAAAAGGCAAAACGCATTAAGCAACAGACTGAAGGATAAGTTAGAGCCCTCATTTCATCATTCTCCATAAAATAGAAAGTCATGCCCTTGGGTCTTTGAGCTGGGAAAGCATAAGATACAAGGGGAATAACTAGGCAGAAGAGTAGAAATCTGAGATCTTTTCTTGGGTCTGTATCAAGTTGTATAATATTGGAAAATTTACTTTGCTTTCTCTGAGCCTCAATTTCATGTTTGTTTATTTTCTTCTTTGCTTTGAAGTAACTTGGATTTATAAAGTAATATGTTTAGATGGACCCGGCTCAATAGCCATCAGATTTGTGATACTATACCACACCCAGCAGTCTTTTACCACTGTCCACTGGACTCTACTGCCATCCCTATTTCATGAAACTGCAATTCTGCAAGAATGGCAGTTCAGAATGGAAACAATGACTTCTGCAGCCAGAAGGACAAGTGGAATCAGAGATTCAGTGAGTTCAGTGGGTGACAAAAGCTCCCACTTTCATTGCTGGAAGGAGCAAAGCCCAGAAACCTTGTAGCCTGATATTATGATCCATTATTATCTCAAACTGGAAGCCTTCAGTGGATGCCTCTGTCAGGCTAGAAGTTAACAAATGAGCCTTGGAGAAGATACAGGAATTGTTAGAAGTTGGTCAGTTTGGAATCCTGAATTTCTTCCTTTGCTCCCTCTCTCCATGAGTCTTAGAAGAATCTTCAAAGAATCTCTGCCAATCCCAGTCTCCTTCTCTTTCCACTTGCCTCCCATCTTTAAACCAGAATGGTAATATTAAATAAAGTGCTTCGTTTTGTTTTTCTTGGAGAAGCCTATTAGAACTTAAGTAAGGAAAGCCATTCTGTCCTGCTCTTCCTCTAAAAGGTGAGCCATCTAAATGCCACAATAAGTAATGGGGAGATTTTGACAACCACAGAGCTAGATGCCACATGTTCTTCCTCCTGAGTGTCCTTTCTGTTAACCATGAGACCCTAACCTCAAAGTTGAAATCAGTTTCTAAAAAAACCTAAACCATTTTTTAGTGAAGTTTAAACAGTAAGTGACTTTGAAAACAAGTTGATTTTTACCAAAACCTTACATGGTCAACATCAGCAACTAACTTTGCAAAGTTTTTTTTCAAACATAGAACTTCTGGGTTTGATTTGCAAGTTTTTGTAATGTGGACAGGATAGGTCCTGAGAGGTTGAAGAAAATACCACATTCAGTGAACAGGGTTGGAAATTTCCAGCACAGGAATCCCTACTCCTGTGACCACCTCCTTTCTGTGAGCATCTGGGGTTGGTCAAATGCTGACCCTGATTGAAAGCTTTATAGTCACTTGATGCTAGGCTGCAAGCCTGAACCTGGGCCAAGAAAGTTGAGGCCATTCACATGACGGTTGGGGACAAGTTACCCAGAGAACCTTCCTTTCTCTCAAAGAGCCAAAACACATTCATTTGGCATCAGGTCAAGAGGACAGAAAGCCAAAAGTAGAATTTAGTGTCAAATTCTAATCTTGCCACTCTCAAGTCATCCACAAAATTGAATCACTGAATCAGCAAGACTGAAGCTGAATTTCACAGATCTTCAGAAATGTGTGTAAGAGAAGGTCGGGGCTACAGGGAATATACCAAGAAGCCCTTTAACATGCTCCTTCCACAGATGGGTGCAGAAAATAAGTATTTCCAGCCATGCCGACCACTGTCCCAAAGTGCTACTATGAATGAAGGGTCAAAACGTGGGCCCCTGGAGCTTGGGTTGAGGCTGTCACGTCCAGCCATGCTATGGCAACTTCTGGATAGAACTGCTTCCCAATCGCCTTTACTCCTCTGGGTCCCAAGCACAATATGACCTTTTAGAATACACACTTGGTAACATAGAAACAGAAAATGTTAAGTTCCAGAAGATTGTGTGCATTTTGGAAGCAAATCATACGTTATTCACTTTGACACACCATAGAAATGAACACAAAGTGGGGCTACAATAGTTTTAGTAAAATGATAGAAGGGATAAAGTCGACAATAACATTGCATGGTCACTATCAAATCCTCTTTTGTCAGCCAAAGGGTTGGCTAGAAATAGAAGAGCTAAAATGAACCTTTTCTTCCCCCCATGGGATTAAAGGATTAAAGCACGGTACAGATAGTGCCCTCTAGAAGAGAAGTCAGGTAGGTGGCGAAGCTAGGCCGGAACAGTGGAAGAAGCCAAGGAAGCCAGGAGACATGAGTGCTCAGACTAGGCACTGTGGGGCTAAGGGAATAAGATAGCAGGGAGTTTTGTCCAATGGTAACTTCTGTCACCATATTGTGAAAGACATTCCATTAAAAGACTATCACATCTTGTTCATATATATTTTTTTTTTAATAACAAAATTTCCTCATCTATGGATTCTGGAAATCGTGTGGATTACAATCTGGTTAATAAGACACTGGGACACTTGGTGCAACGTATTCATGACCAGAAGTCCCAGTTCCATGGGACAACCTCCAGGCCTGGAGAACACCCTGCCCTCACTCACTGCTACCTCAGGAAACGATGAGGTCATTTGTAAGCAGTGTAATTGGATTTCTTCATTAGACTTTTGTTCAGTTCTCATGTTAAAACAGAATTGCAAACACTTCCATGGGAGAGAAACAATAATGAAAATTCAAGGTTCATCAAGGTCATCTGAAGTATTCCAAAATCTTTAAGAATATCAATTTTTCATTACATTAGTCCTTTCCATGGTTAAAAAAGAAAAAAAGGGTCCGTGAGGCTCATCTGATTGCAGGGCTTAGGAGGACCTGTGAAAAGAACATGTATTCTCAGTCATTATCTTGATATGATTTACCATAGGGCCACTTCTAGCTAGCTCTATCTAATTTCTTCTTCTCGCAGGATTTTGGGGCTTAGGTATATATATGTATTTCGAGTTGCCATAACCTAGAGAGAGGTACTGGGGCAGTAAATGTCTTCAAAAAAATATTTTTTGTTGCTATTTTTGTTTAGATTTACCTAGACTTATAGAATACAATCTTTCAAGAATGATCTGTTTAGTCTAATCAAAATGCTCAAGCATAAATTATAACCCTTGATAATGAAACTGATGGGTGAAAAAAGGCCTCTGTGTGTTCTCTTTTACAAACGAAAAAAGAAATCAGGAGCAGGGGCAGCTTGCATTCTATTTCCGGGTGTGACAAGCGGTTAGAGTGGAACACCCTCGTAACCCATTGCCCCCAAAAAAGACAAAGGGTACCCTCAGCACTTGGAGGTCAGTCTTAGTTGGAGATTCTTCTTTTTAAGTATCTTATGACAAATTCTGCCTATTTGTTGCTGGAAGTGGACAGTTCTTTAACTTTTACTGTGTCTGTGACACAAAATTAGATTTGAAGGTTGGAGTCCCTGCCCTCCAAGAGATAAGTATCTAATTCTGAGACAATAAGTGTGATAAAAGGATCAGAAGATGATTCATAGCTCTATATTGTTTTAAAGTTGTCAGGGATTATGATATTTTGTCTCCCACTGGAGCATATTTATGCCATGTGCTGAGGATTAGCAAACACAATGGGCATTTATATGGGAAAATACTATGTTATCTGACTTCAGTATTTGGAAGTCTCCCATTTGCAGGATCTTTAGAAATCCTCAAATGAAATGTTTTCTCTCCTATAATTCCACTCTGGTGTCTCTGTAGGCATTACTTCAGTCTGACTGTCCTGATCAATCCCAGGGAGGCTGTTTGTACTCCTCCTGGAATTCTTCTACTTGTGTACATATTTGTATAACCCTACAATAGACCTGCAAGTAATAGAGAAGGGAAGTGGTGAGAGGAGAATTAGATCTATTCCTAAATTGCTAAAGATGATCAAATCCCTAATTATATTCTGTCTCTTACATACCATTTTGATGACCTTTCCAGCATGTTGTACAGGTTTTCAAGCCTTTTTCTGTTTCTTCACAACCAAACACACATTTGACCAGCTGTGACAGGTGAAATATCATGTAATCACCAAATCCCTTTTCCCTCTCGGATGCATAATCAGGCACCTCTGAAATTACCTGGAGCCGTGGGACTGAAATCTGTCCAAAGAATGTGATTAAATGTGATGTGTGTCACTTCTAGGCTTTCCCAAGAACTGAAAGATCCTATATGATCACCACCTATTTTTACATCTTTTATCTTCTAGCTGGGGCAGGGGAGCTGATGAAGGACTGCGAGGTCCGAGTTATGCCAACTCACAGGAAAAAAAGATGCCTGGGGTTTGGAATTACTACATAGAATAGAGATACCTACTGCCTCACACTTGCACCATGAATGATAAGTCCTTCACGATATTTATCACACCACCAAGATTCTGTTATAGTATTTAGCATATCATGATTAACACACCAACCTGTCGGATAAGCATTCAACTAAAGCTAAAAATTTACCATTTTTTATCAAAACGAATTTTCCATAATTGTCAGTCAAAGTTGATCTGATTCACTCTTCTTACCATAAGTGGCAGGTACCAGTCTCCCATTTTCTACTCACTCTGATAAATAGATATAGATCAATAATCAAATAATTGGATAAACACTTCTCTATATGCAAAGGTGGCTATTTGACTACATGAATCTGCTGACTAATAGCAGTACTACTAGGAGATGACGTTTAAAAAATTTTTTCTAATTAGGAACGAAAGTTAAAATTCAGCACACATTAGGACTGTATTGTTGTCAGTTTACCAGAAGGTAGGCTGTCAAAAGGTAAGCATAAGAAAATCATAGACTCTTTGCACAGGTTGCATGTGCAGATCTGAGAGAAGAAGAAAGTTAAAAAAGCAAACACCTGATTTTAAATACCATATCTTAAAAAGTAATCAACACAAATTTAATACGGCATCTAAGTGCTTTGAAATAGATGTGTAGACTGCAGTCATGGGCAAATTAAGACCACTGGAAGGACATTATTGGTCTTCTCAGGGGTAGCTCAGTCCAACTCTGCTATTGTTTAAGTATCTTGGCTCGACTATGGAAGCGGTAGATTGGGGTAGTAATTCTACGTCTGTTTTCTTAACACAAATGTTTACATTGCTAAGCATATTTACTATTAATAAGCCTGCAAACTGGCCATTAACAAACTATAGAAATTAATGAGAAAAAATATGACCATTAACTTGAAGTTTTGCTTGTAGACATGGGGTAAGGTTGACCAAAGACACCGATTTAAGAAACTAATAAGAATTAGTAACTAAATGCTTCCCAAGAGACCAGCAACATTCTCAAAACCTCTAGGAGACTCGATGGAGATTTATTTCACCTTTATCTTTGTCTCTGCTCCTCATCCTCCACTAAACGCAGCACTTTTTGAGGAACAAATTTTATGTCCACTACTTCATCTCAGTTCCCCATATGAATTCCAAGTCCATGTGGTAAAGTATTCCTGAGCTGTATTCTCTTTTACAGAACCTATTGTTTCATCTTGTCATTATTTGATCATTTCATATTTTATTTATATGCCTGTCTCCACCACTTGACTATGAATTACTCCAAGGAAGAGATCATGCCTGACTCATATCTGCACCTGCAGAATCTGGCACAGAGTTGCGGTTCAAAATCTTTGCTGAGTAAATGAGTATAACAATATTGATCTATGAATATCCATGTATATAAATGATGATGAAATCAATATAGCTCATCATTCAGAAACTGATCGATAGAAACTGTTCTTAAAACAGTCATAAGGCAAGAAAAACCACATAAAATGTAATTTAGGGCTGTGTCCAAGCTCACATAACTCGGGTTTGAAATCCCAGCTCTGTCCTTTACTACCTGTGTAATCTTGGACAAGTTATTAAGGTCTCTGAGTCTCTATTTTTTCATCTTAAAAATGAAGATAATAATATAGGCAACTTACAACAGTTTTAACCAATGTATGGAAAGTGCTTAGCTAAGTGCTTGGTGTAGAGTAAGTGCTAAGTAAATATCAGATACATTTTCTTTCTATTGTGAACACTCAGAAGACTCACTATACAGTGTGTTTTCATTTGAAACGGGCAAAAATCCAAGATTTGTTTCAGCCTAAATGACAAAGAAATTTCATTCCTGAATTCTGTTATTTTAGTAGAAGAGTCAATACTTCTAATACAGACAAGACAAATATTAGGAACTCAATTCAGGTCAACAAATCTTATGAGAGGTAGAGAATGTGGCATCCAAGTGCCAGAAGCAGAAGCGTATTAGAACCAGTAATTCTTTAACTG
Source organism: Solenodon paradoxus (assembly GCA_004363575.1). Taxonomy (NCBI): domain Eukaryota; kingdom Metazoa; phylum Chordata; class Mammalia; order Eulipotyphla; family Solenodontidae; genus Solenodon; species Solenodon paradoxus. Next base: position 213,929 of record RJWH01000892.1, read on the forward strand.
TTCCCCGAAGCATCCCCTCAACAAATTCCCCCGACATAGTTCACTCACCCCAACAACTGACAGGGTAGAATGTGTAGGAAGAGGTCCCCTTAAGGCCTATGTTCTCTGTCATTTCCTGAGTTATATTTGAATTTTATGTGAATGTTCATATTGTGTCCCTGGTTGATTTAACATAAAAATAGTGTAGTTATTAGGAAATCCCTTTATTTTTATGTCCAATCAACCCAGGCCACAGTATACAGTGGTCTCTTGGCACCCTGCTGCATATCCCTATTTCTAGAGCATGGAATTAGGTCTATAAAGCAGTGTTTCTCTATAAAAGGCTTGGAGCTGAGAGGCAAACTTGAAGTTAGCCATGCCTCTGGCTTCCTGAAACCTGTTTTTTATTGAGTTCCACTATGAAACTGCCTGATATCAAACAGTAAGAGAAGACAATTCAATCATTATTTCTGGTAACAGAATTTTATCAGCCAGTTTTGAACACAATTTTAATCAAAACTTAGCTTACTAGGCTTGAGGAGGTAAACACATTAGATCACTTAAAGAAAGTGTAGAATCATAGCTGTTTCACTGTGCCCATATAAGAATTTTTAAAAAATACAGTTTTTCAAATGCAAGCAATGTCAGAAAGAGGTCTAAAACTTATTGTGATGAGTTTTTTGGTGATGGAGCCTGGGAAATATTTTCATTAATGAGTAGAGCTAAAGGACATATATATTATGCATTCTCCTTTTCAAGAAATACTTGGTACAATAGGGATATCAATTTAAAGAGCTAAGCTAGAGGTCTAGGTCTGCACAGACTCGGAAAATAAAGGGTCACAGAAAGCACAGCCACACTTGCTGCGAAAATGCCTCACTGGGTTGAATACAAGAAGAGGATATTGACTGAGAGACTCAGGAAGAAAAATCCATCGTGTGGACACTTTAGCTCACATTGGAACCCCTGCCCTATTACGCACGTTTGGAAAATACATTATCTCTCAAAAGCAGACAAATTGCAAACAGCATTTAACAACATTTAGCAATTTCAAGTACTTATTCGTGTAGGTCTTCCCCAATAAGTAATGTGAAGTTATTCTACATTTCAGTAAAGCAACTTAAATTATTCTGGAACTTTTTCTGGAGGGCCTTGCACTTTAACAGTTTTAGCTCTTGAAGTTCTCAGCAAACCAGGACAGTTGGTCACCATAGTCCTAAGGAATGACCCCTCGTTGTTTAGTTAATACTCAGGTTAAAAACAGCATTTGTTATAAGCCTACAGATTTGTAGGTGTTCATCTGAGTGATTAAGAAAGGGTACCAGGAAAGCCATAGTTTTCCTTCAATCACAATGACCTCCAAAAAAACTAGTTATGGCATAGACAGGACTTCTGTTCCTCACTGAAAAAGCCATTTTATACAGCAAATTTTGGTGTAAGACAAGAAATTTCCAGAAGGAGAAAACAAAATAGGCAGTTCCAACTACCTGCAGAAAGTCTCCCTCTGGCTTCTCACTGGCTATTCTTTCATATTCAGGTTGAAAGTGATGTTTTGTGTTCAAAGCTACAGGATTTCCAACTCATATCTGAACACCTGTGGATGCTGTGTAATCTGGATTTTAACATGTTAAATGTAGAAAAGTAGTTAGCTGCAAAGTAAAAATCACTTCATGTCATTCCCCATGCTCTGTGCACATATGATGGGTAACTAACCACACCTTAGCTCCTAATGAATATGCTTGCTTAATTCTACAAAACCTGGTTCTTCACAGAGAGCGCTTAGTTACACCTCATCGATTAAAATTTGTCTACTGCTGACATCTGAGTACCTTTCTTAAGGACACAGGAATTAAAGCACAGATTGCAGAACCTAAGCTCAGATGTCTGGGTATTCTGATTCCACGCCCAGATACATGACTTTTGATAAATTACTCTTCCCTCTGGTACTTTCATCTTCCCATTCAAAAGGAGTATATTCAGTGAACATAGAGTGAGAGAATTCAGTTTGAAATAAAGAAAAGGAAGAATTTTAGGGGAAAAAGTAATTTAGAAAGTTTTACATTTAATAGGCTGAAAATATGTTATCAAACATGTAAGCAGGACAAACACATATAGCAACTGTAAAGAGATAAGTGAAATTTTAATCATTGGTAGAAACTAAAGTTGAAAAGGACCCATTATAAAGCCTAAGTGCTCCATTCTGAAGGAAATGTATAAAGACTAAACACTCAATGGTGGTAAAGTAATTTCCAAAGACATTAGATAACCTATATTTATAGCTATGTAAAAACTTCAGACTTTCCTTCTAACTGTATGCTATTTTTTCATCTAGTCGAGACTGAAGATTTAATGCCAAATTTTTTTTTCCCTTTCACTTGTCAGGATGTTGTATTGTACATGCCATTGAAAATAATGTATCCGTTCATCCTCCTGCAGATACATCGACTGGGGCCATGGTGCTTATGATCAAGAGCCTGAGTTCAAATTACCAAGATACAAATCCTATGAACAGTATTCAGTAGTTAATTATGACATGTGGAGGAGTTGCTCAACATTTAATAAGCCTCACTCGCCTCACTGGTTAAATGGAGATAATAATAGTGTCCAAATGAGAAAATACAGAGAATTGTTCGAAAAACCCAAGTCAAAGTTAAATACTCAATATATGCAAACAACTGTTTATGTTTATGTCTCTAAAAAAAGTACCAACTCTTCTATCAACCCAGTCCTACTGCTAGACTCCTTGTTTCTCGTCTTGTTTCTGTCCACCACCCTCTCCCTGGAGGAGATGGACAGTGCAGCAAAGAAGGCATTAGTTCAGAAAGTCAGCATGAGAAGCCACTTTGCCTTTGTCTGGAAGATGAGGTTTACAGGGACATAGTCAGCAACAAGAATCACAGGTGCAGGGAACCGAGTATCAATGCCTTTGTTCCTGAGTTGTGTTCTGAGGGCAGAGATGGCACTGAGAAATATGGATATTGTTATATATTAGGATTCTAACTGCTGTATGTCAAGTACAGAAAAAGACATGGAAGCCATAACCTTAGACAGGTCTCACCTGGGCTTACTGGGAAGATATGGGAGAAGAAAAGGAACTCCAGGCCCTTCTGCAGGCCTACAAATAGTGACTGACTGAAATGGTCAGGAGATACTAAATGAGAGGATATTTCTATAATACATTCATTCATTCCATAAACGAGTGTTGGATTTAGTCGTGCGGCATCCATTGGAGACCTAACTACCAGCAATTCTGATGCAAATAATGGGGCAAAAAACGACTGGAGTTAGTCTGAGAAAATTATAAAGGAGAACAGTTAGAAATAATACTAACAATAGTAACAATAATAATGTAAAAAATGTGTTCAAGTAGTTAAGATGTACAAAGGAGCAGAGGAATAGGATAACTTCCAGAGAGAAAAGTGGGATCAAAGATGATGATTTTGATTTTTAACATGGGAAAGTACTAGCAAGGCTGTGTGTTGATAAAAACTTTTAGTAAAAAAGGATAATGTGAGAGTAATCAGATTATTTTGTGGGTAAAGGCCGATTATAAGGTTTTAATATGATGAACCTTTGTGTAACTATAGGGCAAGGAAAGATTACAACTAATTCACAGGCTGCTTCGAGGATGAGAGTTAAACATTCATTGGTGATCAAATCCCATGGCCCAACATAAGAGACATTATTAGGCTTAACTTCGTTTTTCATTTTTAAGCCTGCACAACATAATTATTCTAGCCAAAAGCAATAATAAAGAAAGATAAGTGTCTTTATTTTGTAATACTCCCTCTTCCTTTCAGGAAAGAGAATATTTTAAAAAGCATTCTAGACACTAATCTAACTCTAAAGTATTTTAAGTTCCTTAAGAGGAAATTTATATACATATATGTAACAAGATATCTATTAAAACAAAGATTAACCATTGAACAGAGGTAATTTAAAAGTTTATGCCAGCATATTGGTATTAAGAAGTAGAATCAGGACATTTCATTGAAGCATATTGTCATCCCTAAATTATGTTTATTTAGATCAAGAAGGGACTCATGTTTAATGTAGGAAGAAAGTAGAGAAAGAAAAAGAGTGTAAGAGGACGTCTCATGTACATTTGAAGTTTCCCTAGTATTTCAAGTTGGTCAAAGAAAATAAGGAGGTTCTGCTTGACAAGGGTTCTAGGAAGAAGGAAACCCAACTATGCTACCTAGGATCCAAAAACACAGACTCGTGTACAGGACAATTCTGTAAGACAACTTGGGGGAGGTCAGTGAGTCTTCCAGAAATTCCGGAAATTGTACATGTGAAGGACACTGGGCTCAATATAAAGGTAGACACAGCGGAAGGTAGAGATGCCCTACAAAAAAACACTTGGAAACAGGGCAGAACTCAGTTGATGTGGGGTGTGAAGCAGAATGAAACTTGGGGGTTTGTTATGAAGGACAACATGGTTTGGCCAAGATCATGGCCATGGTGGATATCAAGAATAGATTTTTGTGCAATAATTTAGGACTTGTCTCTATCGGTCACACCATGTGGCATCATCTAAAGGCTGTAGCGGAAGCTAACAGACCAGACTTCAGTTCTCTCCAAGGTTCACTTTTAGAGTCAAGACAGATCACTTTGACTTATTTTGTTCTGCTCTGTTCTCTCTCTCTCTCTCCCTTCCATCCCCCACTCAATTCAGATTATAGAAGGCAATATTTTTTAAAGAATATCTTAGATGTCCCAGTGATAGCTTCCTGAGATGTAAATGACAACATAATATTAAATAAATGAGATTTTATTCCCCCTTAGTTGGTGAAACAGGCCATGTGATCTATAATTAACTGAAGATTTTAAAGGAGTGAAGTGATCAACAACCTCATTTAAAATATTTGTTCACATTCTTTTCCTTCTCATTGTTGAAAGCATATTTTAAATTCTGTCCTATTCATGTTATTTTTTTAGTGATATAGCCTCTGAAAATATTAATAGATAATGGCACATTTATGATCCTGAAATAAAATTACTGAGAAATACGTCAGAATTAAAGATGGAAAAACTGATAAAAGAAGCTTGAATATTAAATATTTGTATATTATTTGCTCTTTTGGTGACCCCCTGTACAACAGATATAATTAGATAGCTCAGATATTGAATATGTGATATAACAGTATTTTTGTGTGCTGCCGTATCAAATAATACTGGATAACAAATTTCAAAATATGACTGAATACAATCCTTTCATTTTCCTACTACATTATGAGAACCACCCTGGGTGAGATGCCTCCCCTTTGTGACTTCTTTAGTCTTCTAAAGACTTCTTTAGTGCATAAAATCCAATCTTTGCTCTTTTCTCTTTCTTCTGGCACCTCATTTTTAAATCAAAGATTTCATTGATGAATTTTTAAAAGCACGATTCATAATTACAAATGATTTCAACTACAAAAGTGAAGAGCCTTTTTGTGGCAAAGAGAGCCAGAAATGAAAAGTGAGTACAAAAACCCTCCAAGTGTTGTGTTTCCAAAAAGAGCAGTATAAAAAGGATTCTACTCACTTTCACACAAATCAGACAGGAAATCCTATTTTTTATAAAACGGAAAATTAAAATACTATATAAATTCTCTAAGAGTAATACTCTTTAAAAAGTAGTATTGTGTGTTAGAGAGACCTGACTCAGTATCAGAAAATAAGAGGATGAGGAGGAAAGAACGGTAAAGGGGAGGGAACTGTATGGTTATGGATGTGGTCATAACGCAGGATATACAGATATTGAAGTACCATGAAATTATACTGTACACCTGACATTTATCTAATGTTATAAACCAATGTTACCTAAATATAATTATTTCTAAAAGAAACAAAAAAGGAAACAGTGGATTCTATATGGAGCCTTATGATTTAACTCTGATCACTTACACTCTGAAACAGCTTACTTTTAAAATACATCTCAATAATAAAGGGCAAATGACCCACTGAAAAAATGGGCAAAATAATTGGATACCTACCTAAAGAAGACACCCACATGATCTACAGACATGTAGAAAAAATGCTCTGCATAAGTCATCATCAGAAAAATGCAAATGAAAATCACAGTGAGATACCATCTCACACCAGTGACAATGACTTATATAAAAATACACTGGAAATAGCAGGTGTTGGAAGGGGTGTGGAGCAAAAGAAACCCTCCTAAACTGTTGGTGGGAATGTAAATTGGTACAATCCCTTTGGAAAACAGGATGGAGATTCCTCAAACAATAAAGATGGATCTACCATTTGATACAGCAGTCCCACTCTTCAGCATATACCCAGAGGATACAAACCTCTAATCAGAACAAATTCTCTGCACCCTTATAAGAGCACAGTTCACAAAAGCCAAGATGTGGAAACAATCAATATGCCCAATAACAGATGACTAGATAAAGAAGCTGCAGTATATATTCAGTGGAATTCTATTCAGCTACCAAAAAAATGAAATTGTGCCCTTTACAACAATCTGGATGGAACTGAAAGGGTTCATGCTAAGTGGAATAGTTCAGGGAAAAAAAAAAGAGAAACAAAGAATAGTTTCACTAGTATGTAGAATATAATGAGATGAAATAAATAAAAGATAACTCTCAGATGGGTGGGCATGGGGAGGCAGGAAAGAGGTGACAGGTGGCTGTAAGGAACACTGGAACTCTGGTGGAGGTTGTGGTGTGAAATATAAATTGAGATGCAAAGTCAATATTCAAAATGAATGTAGCATTGTCAGCAAAAGAAATAATAAATATTAATAAAAAATAAAACTATGTTGGTGACATGTTAAAAAATATAAAGGGTGATAACTAGTTCTTAGGTCAAACTAAAGTCTAAGATTCTATGAAATGTATTCACAGTTATTTTATAATCATTCAGATCACCACCATGAGATATAAGCAACTTTTCAATATCCTCTACTTAAGTGTTTAGCTCTTCAAATGAGTTGAAAAGAATGTCAAATATAAGGAACTATTAAAATATGAAATACGGAAGTCTGATTTATATTAATCATGAATGTAATTAGATTTAAAGCTATATTGTATAGAATCTTAAATCGGTACACTAACAAATTTATCATGAAAATACCCTGCATTGTGAATAATCTCAAATGTGTGCTAGGAAAAGAGGCTATTGTCCGTTATTCCTATTCCTAGAGAGCAAATTTCTCAGCTATTTCACATGAAGGCAATAGCAAATATGCAGTGTTGATAAGTACCTCAGCATATATTTGAGAAAAATTATGAAAATGCACTTTGTTGTATATTTATTAGTTGAAAGCATCATCATGATTAGTATTATTATAAAAATTGTATTATTTGTCATTAGCTTTCATCACTACTGGAATATAATAGGTTATCCACTGAAATCTGAAACCTGAGATGAAGGATAAATCCTCCAGAAGTATTTGAAGCTTTATCCTTAGATAACCATAATTTTTTAAAATGAACACCTACAAGATATTTATATAAATATGAACTGGAAATATATTATCAATAGAGAACAAGGAACAGAGTAGTGATTCTCTTCAACACTTAACAATGAAGGCCCAGCAGGTCAGTCTGCAAAACATCAGTACAACTTAAACAGAGATCTTGATTGAAAACACTAAGGTGAATCATCTCAGACAATTTTAACAAATAGACTAGAATGTCTAAATAAATAATGAATGATGTCTCAATTTGGGGACCAGTTCCGTGTGTGTGTGTGTGTGTGTGTGTGTGTGTGTGTATGTGTGTGTTGTTACAAAACGTGCATCTATCCATGTCACAGTACATCAGCCACCTGCCCTCTATCAATAAAACGCACAGCTACAACCAAATAAGAAGGCAGCTAAGCTTTTGTAGAACATAACATCCTGTGTCAGCTGAGACTTCAATATTTCAAATTGCTCCCTGGAATTAATTCACTAAGTAACCCAGGCAGTCAGAGCACAGACACACTAGGCAGAGTGAAACACATTCTTTACGTGTTAGTGCCATACGATGAATATTTGATAAGTACATCGCTAATAAAGCTTGGTTGCAACACAATTGGCGTGTGGATGTTTAATGACAATTCCAAACGATGTAGCACACGGCCTCCACCCTTTCCTCACCGTCATGCAGTTTGCTCTTGCGCCACACGAGGGGCAGGACTGGAAAGGCAAAGTCTGATCTTCATTAGAGGCTACCAGTAAAAGGTTTTCATTACAAGATAAACGATTGTGGCCTGGCTGTATTAATTAAGCATGCATTTCTTCAGACCAAAGTAATTGAATAAAATGCCCAGTAGCTTTTAAACTACACAAAATCTGAATGTCTCAGAAACAGATTCCACCTTTATTCCAGGCCTTTGACTTCCTATTATTTTGAAAATGCACAACAACAGAATTTAAAGTGTTGCTGACACAAGAATACTTTCCTCTAACATACTCCTTTACAACTGTCATGAGATACTGATTTATCTTATCCAAACACATCAAATTCAGCCTGAACATTTTCCCGGTCTTGAAAGAGAATAACCCTAGAACAAGGACAGGTCAATTATACAAGCACTGGGGCTCGCAGAAGGGATTTGCTGAATCTTGAAAGAGAATTACTGGCTACCGAACTGGTCACCAGAAACCGTTGAGTCCCTTATCACTGAATGACACCTAAGAAATGAACTAACCATTTATACTAAAAAATTTAAGTCTGTGCTTATTTGGGGGGGGTCAGGAAGGATATGATACATAAGGTGTGCCCACTAACAGTTCACTTCAGTGAAAAAAAATAAGGCTTCTTAAAATATCAGCTTTAAGCTTGATGAAACGGAGTAAGAAAGGAATCTCTGAATTTTTTTCTTGCAATGACTTATTCACCTGTACAATATTTTAAAACAAAAGAACTATAAATAACATCAGTACATTTCGCACTAGTTTATAAAAAAAAATACTTTCCAAATAGAAACAGTGATGTCTATGAAACCAAAGAATGAAACTGGCTCAAGAAGACTTAGGTCTCATTGTTCGCAAAATCATATTGAGAACAACTCAAGTAAAACAAAAGTGTATATGGACAGTAGAATCCACAGGCACAGAGGTACCTAAGATTAATTTTATGATATTAGAGACTCTTCTGACAAATGAGTCAACTTTTTCCACCCAGTTCTGCCAAGCATTATTTTTATTTTATGATCACTAGCAGAAATAATTACATTGTTAAAGTAATTCCACTTCTATTGACTGTGGTCAGTATATAGTTCATCAACTTACTGTATTACTATGAAACTGGAAGCTTGACCCTCACCTTATCTAAAATATTTTTATTTGCAACACTATTACTTGCATTTATTGGTAATTACTTTGATCTTTTATGAGTAGCTATTGATTCTGCAGCATGCCTTTCAATGAAGCCTTAAGAAACATTTAGCACTGAAGGTGATGTTTTAATTTCATTCCTAACATTTTAAATGACCCCCATGCGAACTCCGACCCTAATATTTCCGATTCCCATCAAGGCAAAAAACACATTTCCAAAGTTTATTGTCTGAATTCCTATTGCAGGGCAAGATTACTGGTATAAGTGCTGTGGCATACAATTCCTACATGACCTAAAAATACCACCAGACTATTCGAATGATTCATTTTGCATTAGTGCAATTGTTTCCAAGAGAGTTTCATCCAATTTTATTCACCCTAGTTTCTTCTGGCTGCAGTATTAAATGCTATTTTATACATTTCATGTATGCAGTAATGTTAAAATGCCTTTATTGAGGTAAGCTATGTTACGGCTTCTATGGTCATTTTGATTCTTTTTAAAAATTATATTAACATAGATTTAGAGACAACTCGAATTTAATGCTGTTTATTCACTGTATTTCAAATGCTTGGACCTCCATCAACATGCTTCAGTGTATGCCTTCTTTTTACATTTCAGTGAAATGCTCTTCCCATCTGTCTTGTATTCACTCCATGTATCCTCCCCTGTACATCATTTTAAGCAGGGGCTACTTGTCTTAATTCAAAATTACTAGTTCTATACGTAAGAAACTGCTATTTTCAGGAATTCTTTCTCTTTCTCCTCACATCCTAAGCATACTGGGCTCTGTCACTAACCATCTACAGGACCTGAAGCACATCTTTGTTTCAATGAATAATGGCTTCTTTATGTATCAAACCATGAAGCTTGACACGGACTTGGGGATTCTAACTGAATCAAACATGGCCTGTGGTCTTTAATTCCCTGTGTGTAGTGAGACCCAGGCACCAATCAGGACTTTTTGTGGAACAGGTGAAGCATGGATAAGTTGGAATTTCAACTTCTTTTCCTTAGTAGCTCTGTGATCTTGGGCTATTTACTTAACCTCTATGTGTCAATGCTTCTTGAACTGTAAAACGGAGATATTAGTTCCTATCTGACAGAATTTTTTGTGAAGGTTAAAACTGAACAAAAGTGTTTGAGATGTTGAGACAGTGTGTGGTAAGTGGGAGGCAACCAATAATTTGTTGTGAGTTCCTAAGAACTGGAAAGATAAAGGTAACTTTCATTCCTATCTCCAAGTACATGTGCAAGTCAAAAACTAAGTTCTAATCTCTCTATGATGAGTATAGAGGTTTGAGATGAAACACTTTTTTTTTAATCAAACTTTGTTTCCAGTGAACTTTACCTTTCTGCCCCAACTTTGTTGATGCTCTAAGTCAGTATTCTCCAAGCATGTGCCGTGTCATTGATACCAACATGCAGTGAAGGAGTGACAGGTACTGTGCCCCTAGTGTAATTTTCTGCATGTGTTGTGACATGAATCACTATTGAGAGATCTTTTCACAGATTCCTATTTCAAAACCTAATACTGGCTACACTGGTGGTCCCCACTTTCCCTTCTTAAAACAATGACGTTCTCCTTCATGCTCAGAACGTGCCCTTATTTGGCTGAGTCTGAGTCAGGAAGTAGGAGCAGAGGAGGAAATGGTGAGACTAGTGTAGCTATAAAATCCACTCCTCCAATATAAAGAAGATAATAAATGATACTTAGGAGTGAATAATATAGGGCAAGAAAAATACAGAAGTTATTTTCAAATATTTACTGAAAAAATTGACTGGAATAAAAAACATAATGCCTATGAAAGGTATTAATGCTGTATTAGAGCTCTGAGTTTTCCTGAGTTGTATATAGACTAGGATGCTATTTGTAAATGATGAATGGAATATATTGCCACCTAAAGCAAGATTTCCAAATAATTGAACCTCAAAGTGCTAAATCTCAAAGCTTTACATTTACCTATTTTGGATTTTAGGTGTATGATGTCTTTAGCTGAGTTCTTGTGAAAAGAGTTTATCTGAAGCTTTTGTTTAGTGGATTAATGATATCAAACCAGGTTATCAAGTCCACTTGCTTTCGCTGTATGCCAGTGGGGACAGCAACAGCCAACTGATTTAAAGCTGGCAAACCACAGATAATCAACAAATCATGGCATTGTCAGTGTAAAAAGATGAACTGGAAAAATACATCCTTTCCTTAGAGTTTTATCAGGAAAAAAAAGAGAGAATAAAATACAAGCAGAAGTTCAAACTGAAAGGAGACCTCGAAAGAAGAGTCCAGTGGATGATGGCAGAGCAAACGATGCGGATCCTAACTAGAAAGTGATGTCAAAGAGAAAGAAAAAAGGCCAAGGTCCTACAAGAGAGAGAAATACACCTGTCAGTCCCTGGGATAACTCAGGTCCTGACCACTGGGACTTTTTTCTTTATTCTTTCATTTGTAAGCTCTAATCCTAAGAACTGGTATGTGTATGTAAACACACGCACACACACACACACACACACACACACACACACACAGGTTTCTCTTAGTATGTATTTGTACTTAGGAACTCTCTTAGCTGCAAAGCAAAAGAGCCCAAGTCAAAACCAGCTTCCCTGTAATGGATGATAAACCAGGTCCTCTTACTGAGTACAGCACAGCAAGGCCACTTTAACCTTTCCGTGAGGGTCGCAGGCCATCGTTACTGATAAGTGCTGTGAGGTGGTATATATAACACAGTACTGAGTTCTGGGCCACTGGTCATGCCAGGCTCTTTATCTCTTCCCCAAATGGGCTCAGAAATGATGCTTTTTGACTCTCTAGCCCCCCTTTTGTAGTTTTTCAATCTTTCCCATTACCATAAATCTACTTGCCTAGAACAGCCTTCTTTCTTTCTGTTTCTAATCTTCTGGAGGCTGGGAAATAAGATAACCAAGCTTGATGGATTTCCACGTAAAATAAGAATATGGTTCATATTCCCTAGGTCACCCCCTCAAAGTATGATATCTCTATATAGTAAGACCCTGATAAATGGAAGGAAGGGGAAGAGAGACAGGCGATGGGTCTGGTGCTGTTCTAAGCAGTTGCTCCTCAGTCCCCTGAGCTACAGACACATGATCCCTGCCTCACAGCATTCCCAGTGTGAAATTCTCATGTTGTATATAGTTATTTCAAACATAGATACCAGCACACAAAGCTTTAAGAATCAAAGCAAACATTCTAATACAGTTTATGTACTTAAACATTGACCCGAAAAGCAAATTAAACACATCAGATCATATTTCTAAATAAAATCAGATAACCCAAAATTTCCTGGAGCTATGAAAATAATTTTTGACTTTTGTTATTTTAAATTAAACCTGACCTCTCTTAACGGACTTTATTAACCCTCCAGATAACTAGAGTAGCAGTAATTTTCTCAAAGAAGGAAAATATTTTTGATGACTAATTAAGTTTAATACCTATTTATTGAGTGCCTATTACATTCCAACAATAAGCTAGGCTCAGGAGATGTTCGGTGAATAAGGCATACAATGTTCCTTTCTTTAAGAAACTGACATTGTATTCAGAATACTACAGGCAATCATGGTATAGTCTGCAGAGCTCAGTAAGTCATGCTTGGGCAGATTGAATAGATTTTTCCAGAGGTGACATTTCCCCAAATAGTCTAGCCTAATTTATCATTCAAACCAAGATACTTCTGAGAAAAAACAATCAGTGGCACTGTGAGTAATCACCCCAAGTCTTTACACTCAAATCTGGACCTTCTAAGGTAAGCCAGAGATGATGGCCTCTTCTACAGGTGACCCATAAGGCACACAGTAGATGCTCAATAAGCATTTATTGAGTGAGTTGAGAAATTATAAATAAAACAGACCATTCAACAAAATTATTAATGAAAACATCAATTATTCCTTGACCAACTTTGCATTCTCTCTGTCATCTAGATATGCCAGTTTAATCAATCGTTGCTTATTTCCTACCTGTCTTACCATAAAAATGATGAAATAATATGGCTGTTGGCCAACACGCCTGAAAGATCACTTTAGGAAAATTACATGGAGTGAAGGCAGTTCTATTCTATTTAAGTCTCTTAGACAAGCTACTTTCTGAACTGTTCTATCTTCCATAAATGGTTGGTCTCCAGATGAATATTAAACCCTTGAGTTATCCATTGCTACCCATTTTAACATGTTACATTTAACAGAGTACAATCCAAATAAGACTCTAATTAAAATAAAAAGTTCACTCCCAGCTGTTTTTCCTTCAAAGTTTTGTCAGTTCAAGCATCATTATTTTGTTGCTATTTTCCCTTCCTATGATCAAAAAGTAAATGCTAAAGTGTTATTGTTGTTACACACGCTTTATAGTATAACTTGAAATTTACCTAACTAAATCATTAAGGAATCATTGTTCTAAGGATTCTCAAATTAGCATCTCTGAATATGTTTCAAAGTGTCTACAATCCCTTAAAACTATATATAATCTTGTTTCTAAGTAAATATTTTTTCCCCTAGGGAAGATGCTATATCTTTGTCTAATTTTCAAAAGGCTCTGAGATTAAGAATACCATTCTTTGGAAAGAAACTAGCATTAATTTCTCCATTTTACTTCCTATGAAATTATTTTCCAAATTCATTTCAATACATTTGGCAAACCCCTGAGAACAATTAAGTTGAGAGTTGCATACATCAAGTGGAAGTGTGAGCACACAGAGTCGCTCACAACACTCAGAATGATCCGCTAAACAGAAACTACACAGAAGGGTTATGTACACCCTCTTCTACTGCTACCATACTGATTGGAATTCTCAGGATCCAGTTATGCATCTCCAAGGTGAAATTTATTGACCTCCAATGAAATGCAGCCTTCTTTTCTTACCCACTTCAAACCACCACCCAACCCCTATCTTCAAAGTCTTCAAAAGTCTTCAACGGCTCACATTTTCCTTGAATAAAATAAAAAATTGTAGTTGTTCATTAAAAACCCTCCAAAAGCTTACCTGACATGGTTTCCTTTTACGAACATACTGTCTATAAAAAAAATATTCTCTAACCACCAAAGCATTGATTTACTTCCAAGACTGTACTAGTGTATACCACCAGTTTCCAGACTCAAACGCCCTTCATTCTAATGAATTTAGTTAGATCAGTTACACAGAAATAGAACAGAAGTGGCAACCACAGATGATGGAGCCCCACAAACTGTTCTTTAGGGTAGGTGATCTACAAAAAAACACATCATTTCTGATGCATCTATGCAGAAGGGCCCATAAAATAAGGCCCAAGCTGGTGAAGATGCCATTATGTACTGAAGAGGTGGGTGATGGAACTTCTGACATCAGAAAAAGATAGCAGGGGCAGCTCTACCGGTATCCTGGAATCAGTTGGTCCTGCTGCCTCAAGGACTCACACAGGCTGCAGACAGGCAGTGTACATAGTTTCAAGCATCTTCAAATGGTAGGTCATCCTTCTTTATCCAGGTTAAAATCAACACAGAGGCTGCTGTGTAGGCGGCAAAGCGATTTTAGGATGTGTCCTAATGGAGCAGTGATTTGCATCACCAACTTCGGCAGGCACAGTCCACATATATTCCAAGGACCTGAGTTCACATACCCAGGCAGAGGAAACAATCAAGATGAGCAACTAAATAAAACAAAGTGCTTCCTCCTTCTCTTTCTGCCTGCCTGCCTGCCTGCCTGCCTCTGCTCACCTTCATTTCTGCCTGAACTTTTCTATCTTTAAAAGAGGATTTTAAAATGTAAAAGAGTAGTTACAGGATGTGGTTCTGACATGCTTCTATTGTAAAAGACTCAAATCAAGAGTCAACCAACTTTTATCCACTACCATCCCCTAGGAGACCTGCATTGCTAGATTCCCAAACCAGGGAGCAGCTACTAGAAAACCTGGGTATGGGATACATACCTCTGGGGCTTCTCGGAATCTTAATTCCCAAGCAAAGCATCACTTTGAGTCCCTTATTCTTTTACTTCACTGAAATATTTCCCACTCACATATGCAAAATCTATTCTTGCATTAGAGAAACTGAACATCTGAACATGTTAGTACCTTCAGGAGAGAATACACACAGAGACACAGTGGAGAAGTAACAATAAACAACATTTATAATTTGCATTTGAAGAGCACACAATATATGTGAATATATAAAGTGGGTGTATTTATAAAGAATCATTCAGGCTCTTAAACTCCATTAGGATGTTTTCCTCAGCACTGGTGTGGGCACAGTGATGCCCTGCAGCGAGAAGTCCGTCAGCGCGGCCCTTCGTTCTTTATGGTGTGATCCTCCTGAAGGTGGAATACCGTTGGGAGCACTCCTGCTGTTCGTCCTGCATTTAATTAGAGGCCCCTCTAACCACTGCATTTATCAGAAACTGTTATTATTATTAGTTGTTGCTATTATTCTCATGTTGAATGGAGTGTGCTGACACTCATTAGTTACCAAGAGTCATAAATTCTCTTGGAATAGACTGTTATTTCAGAGTTGAACTACAACTTTCAGGTTATATTTTATGTTTTTTAGTTCTCCATCCTGTTCCCCTCCTCCCTCTCTCTCTCTCTCGCTCTCTCTCTCTCTCTCTGTCTCTCAACAAATCTACTAATGTATAGATTATCAATGTTTAATAACTCTTAAGTCACTGTTTAAAAGAAAAGCAGTGCATGTGCCCTGGTGGCCTAGCAGTCTACCACACCTCCGAGCGGTCCCACATACATCCCAGGGTCCAGGGTGAAGAACAAATGTCAATGACTAAATGAAAAAAATAAATAACGATCTTCCTTCTCTTTGCTCTTCCTTCCTTCCTGTTTGCCTACTTACCTTCGTTCCTACCTTTATCTTTCCTTTAAAACAACAACAACAAAAAAAAAAAAAAAAGGAAGGCAGAGATTTGTAAATTCACATAAAAGCAGAGCCTGCATAGAAACTATCCACGGGCCTCACCAAGGCACAGTGTAGTAATTATACAGTCATCCATCATTGTGTGCTCATCAGTGCTGTGTTATTAGACCAAAGAAATTGCATTTGCTCATGACCATAGTGAAGGTTGGGACTTATTTCTAATCTGGAAATACAAGTGGTCAATTGCTCGCTCTCTCACTCAGATCACTCCGTCACTGAGCAGAGCTGTATAGCTGAAGGTTTGGGATGAGTTTTTGAGATGATCACTCTGAAAACAATTAAGAGACGGGAAAGATTAGGTTTCAAAACAACAGAACATGGGAGAATGTAGTTCAGTTCTACATTAAGTCAGAGCAGAAGAATAAAAGATCTTTTACCCTTTCCCTCCTTCTATCAATCAGTAATGTATTGCATACTCAGTACAAAATAAAATGCCAATTATTTAAAATTTGTATTCTTGGGGGGAGAAATATTTGTTAGTTTTTGTCTTGACCTTCCTGCTCAGTAATCATTAAGCTCCTGAGAAATAAAACTGGGCGTGTTTGGTAAGAGTTTATTGGCTTTGTTATTGTTTGTTTTTGCACTAAAACATGTTATGTTAGGAAAAAAATCATTTGATTTTAAACTTCTCTTAGCACAAAAGTCTTCCAATGACTAGACTATTTCTATTAAGACTACTATTTTTTTCATTTACATTATGATATTTGTATTTTTAAAGTCATTATTTTAGTTTATGCTTGGAAATGTACTGAAGAAAATAAGGAACACACTTCATTTTCATGGTCAGTTCCTCAGACTAGCAACTGGATCAAAGCAGGCTGATGACCTACCTGGCCAGGAGCAGGCGGCAGCCCTCCACAAGGCCAGTATTCTCCTGAGTCTCTTACTTGATACACGGGTCAAGGCCATTCCAGACTTTCCAGCCAGACACTTTTTTTAAACATCGACCTTCACCATTGTTTCCTTTTTCTCTAACCAATCAGCAGCAGATCCTGTGAATTCTAAGGCTGTGAACCCAACCCCTGAGCTCTTTCCACCTTTGCAATCTTCTTCTTTAATAACCCAGAAAGTTCCAGTACTGGTCCTTCTAGCTCCTGTCTCTCTCTCTCCTAGTTCCTACCTGCCATCTGTATTATTACGTGAGACTGAAGATGTGATGCCTTCATGTAGTTACAACCCTTATAGCCCCAGGAGCTGCACAATAAAGTCCAAACTCCTCAGCACAGATCTGAAAATCCTCCCTGAAGAAGTCTTTTGTCTGCATTACCAAACACTCTCCATGCCTCCAGTCATGCCAAAATACTTGCAGTTCCTTAATCAAGGCATGATTTTTCCTTGGTCCTTTTCTTATATGCGATGAGGTGGGTAGTGAGCTGAGACACACTAATGAGACGCTGGATTCATCCAGAAAGACTCGTGGAGAGAGAGTCAATCAAGAACATACAACCAGTTTATTAAAAGTGGAAATAGACAAGGTTACATTAAGAGAATACACACATGTGGGTGTGTGTGTGGGACCTAAGCTGCCTGCCTCTCACTCAGGCAAGAGAGAGAGTAAGAGGTTCTTCGGGCGTGTCCAGGTAACCTGGAGAAAAACTGACGTGACTATCTAGGGGTGTGTTCTAGATGCAGGTTGTTAAACTGAGAGATCCCCTTCCGGGGCCTCTTTCAAGTTTCACCAGTTAGTCCACTATTTAGACACTGCATCCCCACATCATATGTATTCTGCTATTCCTGTCCTTCCTTACCTGTGTGGCAAACTGCTATGTAATCTTCAGAAATACTCCCCTTGGCAAGTCTTTTCTGAGCAGACTTGGGCAAGTCTTTGTGGTATGTTGTGTTGTATTTTTTACAATAGCTACCTCTTTATTTTACCTTCTTTGACTTAGCATACTTAGCTCTCCCCCTAGGATATAAGGCTGAAAGTCTGAATATAGGAACATTCCAAGTCATAGGGACTAGTGTGTAATCCTCCAGTAGTAGCTTTTGACTAAACTAATGAAGGCTTGTAAGTATTGCTTATAACAGTAATTATTGACTCTACTTCATGAATCTAATTATAAAGAAGTTTTAATTTTTAGTGTTACAGGTAACACAAAATCACAACATTGAACACACCAGTATTTGTAGTGACGAATAGTACTAGGTGGATTTGGCTTGTGAGGTGTTTTTTGTTTTGTCTGCATAGTAATATCTATCATTATTGCTATAAATTTAAAATAGTATAATTATTATGCTAAAGTTCTGATATTCCAATCTCTGCTAAAAAAAGTCAAGAAATCGCAGACTCTATCTTCTTCACCACCAGCCTCACCTAAAGCTGCGTTAACCGCTGTTTCTCTTTGTGAGGGTGTGGTGCTCAGTGCACCAGCCACTTTCTCCTTATAACTGTCTTTCCTCTTCAGGGTTTGCTGTCTGACCACCATGCAGAGCACGGTGATAGAGGAACCCTACGTGGTGGGGAACATATTTGCAGAAGTAAGGACTCCTGAATCTTTGCATTTGATTTGCAATCAGGAAGTTCTGCAGTCTTATTCAAATCTACTAAATTTTTGCCATTTGTTTTTAATTTGTAAATGGTATAAACATTGGCTAGATGAGTCTGTTTCAGAGTCTCTATGATGCCCATCCAGGGGGTGGATGGGGAAAGATAACAGCTGCACTTTAATTACTTTATATGCTGAAGCAATATAACATTTAGCTGAAAAGTACTCTCTTATACTAAACAAAAGTTCTAAAGCACTAAATGAGATGGTATCTACAGGCCTTAGCTGCTCAAAATCTCATTATTATAATTTTGATCTTTAATTATGGCCATGGTACGCTAAACGTTATATTTTTGTCTGTCTTCATTTGGTTAAAACAAGTGTTCAGCCTACCTTTCACTAATAACCAACCATTATGAGTTGTAATTTTAAATGAAGCATCATTTCCTTGTCATGCTAGCCAAATCATGAAATCTCTACACAGTTCCAACTGCTCATGACAGATGAGAAATAGGAGAAGGTCTCTTTTTATAACCAAGATTACGAATGTCAATCTGAGATGTTCATGTTAGAATTTACTCTTCCAAAAGGGAGAGGCATGAAAACAGATCACATTCCATAACTATGTTACATTCCTTCTCCATCACCTAAAGGACAGTGTAACACCAAGTTCTAATAATTTTCATTTGATTGACTCTGCCCAAACACCCTTTTATCAGGAACAAGCTACTTTTCTATGATGGATGATGATGGTTTATGGTGCAGCTCTCATTTGCAAACAGAGTTAGAAAATCCCCCTTCACTGGCAGAATTCTGATGAAGCCCCTGCTATCATGATTGCACACTAAACTCATTAAAATAAAAAGAAGGAAAGAGTGACTAAGGTTTATGGATGATTTGCTAATCCTGTTGTGTGAGAATAATACATTTAATTTTCCTTTGTGGGACCTGACCCATCCTGAACTTTTGTTTGCTATGACTTGCCAGATTCCCCCAGGTACTTGGAATGCTTCCCTTTGTAACTTGAAGGTTAAAGAAGGGCAGTAATCAAATCAAATGCAGCTAAAAAAATACCTCTATGGATTCAAATTTCCCAAAATGATTATGTTAGGCTCAAGAAGATGAAAATGCTGGTGTTTAAAAATTCAGCAGTAAGCTCTTTTAATATGAGAGAAAAGGCAGAGGAGTGTTTCAAGGGAAAGAATAGTGTCTTGGGTGTTGTTCTTTTTTTTAATGGCAGTAGGATTTAAAACAACTCTGTACTCCACACTGAAAGTAAGGTACAAATAAAATAAATAAACAGATCCATAACAGTATTTCCTAGAATGGAGGACAGAGCACCTTGAGAAGCATGGAAGAAGCAAACACGGACTCTTCTTAATGCACAAATTAATACAAACATCACTCAGTCCTAACATCTTAGCCTGTCAGCCTACTTTCTGGGGCCTCCTATTATTCTCTCCCTGATTTGGGATCTTACTGTAAGGATTGCTGTTGCTTAAAATAAATGGTTTCAGACAACTTAACATCTCTCATTATGTTTCAGCTACTCTAGAAGCCAGTGATGAAAATCAGGGAGTCCAAATTTTCTGTCGTTTTCATAGAAAATTCATCAGAGGAAGATGATATTGTTTCCTTATGTCCACAACCTCAAGGCAAACTTGAGAAAAATAAATGTTCCCACCAATTTGCCATTCAGTCCTTCTCAAGTGATCCCCAGATGACTGTATCAGCATCCCATGGTTTATAACAACAGCAGTCTATTCAAAGTAGGTTTTCATTGTACTATGGAATTACTTGTACCTCTATGGTTTGTGAATTTACGCAGAACACACATAGAGGATGATTCTGTTTGCTTGCCTTTTTATGTGCCCTCAATGAACTTCCTTGAAAGAAGGGCCCTGGTATAATTATGGCCAATTCTGATTGGTATAAATCTGCACATGAATCATCAGAAAATGACTGATTTCCCCATATAGCAATGGTGCTTAAGACTCAGAAAGTGTGAAATGAAAAACTTAATGTTCTCCTAACAGTGCAATTCTGAATAATGTCAATACACCACATGCTATTTTTCCAAACCTTACATTTAAAAAATCAAATCAAATCAAATGGCGAGCTCCCATTGTATGAGACATTTACTATGCATATCACTCTCTTCCTGCTCATCTCTCAATTGCTGAGGGCACCAAGCAAAAGACACTGCACCATTAAATGTCAGCCCTATAACTCACACTCAGTGGGTAGGCAAACAGCCCTTTCACAGGCCTGAAATGAATGGACACAGAAGAACTATAAATACCTTACTCACTTATTAAAAACAAAAAGAAAAAAGGTGATTAAAAAAAATCCAAGATAATGTCCACACGCTTCTAAGAACATCCCTTGTAGATTCTCACTCTGAAGCAGATGGGCATGGATGCTCTCTCGGGAGAGATTTTTAAAGTTAGAGGGTGTATTGGCTGAAGGAATTCTCTCAAAGAGCCCATCCTTTGTAACCAACCCTGACAAAAAGCAAGGGAATGGAAGGGGTGTGAAGTTCAAACTGGGTTTTCCAAGAATTCTGCTCTTAATAGGACTAGCAGGAGCCTTGTGAAAGAACAAAATCTGATGCTTCTGATTCCAAGTCCCTCTGTTATATTTTCTTCTCTAAAATCCAACCATCTTTATGTCTGAATTCCCACATTTGCCTCGGCCACACTGCGGGCTATCCATCTTTCCAGGGAAAACATCTTTGCCCTAGTGCTCTCCGTACATTTTTTAAAATTATTCACTCACTTATTAATAGAACAGCTATTTATTTAATAAGTAAATATGTCTTAAGTACTCCATTAGATTCTGTGGGACGGAGATGACAAATGGTCTCTCTTCTCTGTTGAAAGATCCTGTCCTAGGCCATTTCTTACAGAAGCTTACTTTTTAATAGGTTGAATCAATCTGTGTTAAAGTTTCAACAGGCCTTGTTATCTTAAAATATCAACAGCCAGAACCCAAACCCAACCTAGATCCTATGTTTATCATTCCACATAAATTTAGGGGCTTATCCCTGAAGCTCTGGATGTGGGAATCTTGAAAAGCAGTAAGGTCAGCAATAAGGTCATTGTTCATTCAATAAGGTCATTTTTCACTCTAATATATATTTGAACTGGAGGCAAGAAAACACAGGACATGAGGTATGGGTCACACCCCAAATTGTAAGGCATTGCTAATGTCTTACTAAATTTCTTCACTTTGAGTTTTATTACTGATATGTGCTCTACATTTATACTACTGAATCATTAAAACAGGAGACTACTTATATTCTGTCCTGTGATTAGAGAGTGTGTGTATATATATATAAATATAAATATATGTATGTGAATATATGTGTATATATATATATATATATATATATATCTTACAAATCTTCCAAAGTATTAAAAGAGTAATGTGTTTACTTCTGCTTATCCCTTGCTGCACTTCCTAACCAACCCTGGAAGAAAATCTGGATTAATTTGATCTAATTTCCCTCTCCCATCTGGCTTGCATACTTTGTAGGAGCAACAGGAGCTCACTACATATAAAGAAAATTCATTATTCCTTTTTGCTGAAAAGAATAGAAAGTGGATTTAGCCACTGTTTGCACTTGTTCAAGTGAACTTTCCCAGCCTTTCTAGTGTCTGAAGGGTGGGGATTATGGGTCCCTTGGGTTCACTGCTATTCAGTCAAGACCATGACAATTTACCTAAATGTACCAGCTAGCCCACTATGGCATAACACCTGTCATGGCCTTTCAGGACTAGATTATCCGTTTAGCTTAGAGGTAGAATACGCAATATGATAATAAAATGGCGGTGCCTCTTGGAAATCTGAAGAACTAAGTAAACACACAGCACAACTTTATTGTGATAGCTTAATTCCATTTCAGTGTGGAGAATATGCATTTTAATTTATATTTCAGTCTCCACAGAAGATCGGTTTTTATCAAGAGCTGTTTGTTTATATCAGTGCCCTACTATAACTTTTTAAAGGTTCCATTTTCACATCATTTTAAAACTTTTGTTTGGAGTGATTGGTGGATCATGTTTTGAGCTCTCTGACTACATCTTGTAGATTTTTCTAAAGGGAAGACAGTCTGTGAACTAAGTAGGTTGTGTTAATGTGAAAAATTAATAAACTTCTACTCCATGGCTCCAGGTGGGCCATTAGAACAGAAACTACCTTTTTTTACAGCACTCTTAGTAACCCCCAATAACATCTGTTGCAACACCACATAGAGAAATAGTGCTTTACGTCTCTTGATTAAAACCAAGAGACCAAACCACACTGGCAGAAATCCATGCTGCTCATTAGCATTATGTCTCAAAGATGCAATGCTCATCCACAGCGTGTGCATTTCAACCACGCAGGGGCACCATGGCAGGCACAGGTGAGGTCAGGGAGGAGAGGGGTATGTGAAGTCAGCAGCCAAGTGACAAAGACACCCCCTTGTCTGGGATCTACTCTAAGAAACTGGACATGGTAACACTGGTAACAACAGCGGCATCTCATGAGTCTCTGCGTTTCACCATTCTACCCAAAAGCCGCCATCTTTTCATTGGCTCTTAACTCTGATATTCATGAAAAAGAAGTGAGTGAAGGGCAGGCTAGCTTAGAATCTGGCATCTAAAATACTCATTTTAAGCTAACTAGATGGAAATTCAAATAGATGAGTTCCTCAAAGAAAAGAATTCTGGAGGTGTTGTAACATTTGCTACCACTGGAAAAGGATGAGGAAGATGTTCTGAACTGAGGCATTCTTCCTGAATATAGGTAGATAGTCATTCCTGTTTAAGAGAGTGTATGCCCAGTTGAAGTCTACCCCAGGGGAGATACTTGGGATAAGCGTAATGTACATCTAAATCAATCTCTTGTGCTGTGTTCACAGACACACAAAAAAATCACTGAAAAATAAATCTCATTGATTCATTTGCTTTTTTTTTCTCATAACTATAAAACAGGAGCAAGAGCCAGGTCTAAATACCCTACACAACCCCATGTGCGAAATACATGTCCATATCGCATTTAGGCCGATGCTCTGAAGATGACTGTCTCTCTTTGGAGACTGTCCCATAACTTTTCACTATTTCTGGCTCCATCTGTTCCAGCCTATTTCCAGCTGCTGTTCAGAGGAAAGGCCATGGTAATTATCTCCTTAACACATAATTTATCTTGCTGTGACCATCTTTGGACTGCCAGTCGACTGAGAGCCCCAGCATGTTCTCTTTCTACCACATAGCTGGGAGCTCACCTGAGCCATCCATCTCAAGTAGGACAAGGTTTTTCTGCTGGACTCTGCCTGTCAAGTCTTTAAAAGCCCTGTCTCCAGCTAAAATCCTTTCCCGGTTTGGCAATTTGACATCTCAAAGAGAACAGAAATTCTTCCTTCCAAATATTTAAAAATATATTCAAAGAAAAACAGGTGATGCCAGCTTCATCATGAATGCTTTAAGCAGTGCTGAGTAGTGAAAAGAATGTGGCCTCCAGCTCAAGGCAAGATTCAATTTCCTTCTGGTGACAATAGGCAAATCTCTTCACCACTCTGAGCATCACTTGCCCCATCTGTAATGTGGGAAACTTAATAATTACCACAGCAGAGGTGGGTTAAATGTAGTTAACGAAAGAGCAGAACATCTCACATTTTAATGTACATGTGAAACACCTGGGACTCATATTACAATGCGGAGCCTGACTTAGAAGGTCAAGTGTGGGTCCCAGACTGTATTTGTAACAAGTCTCTGGGAGAAGCCAGTGCTGTGACTTATTAGTTCACTTTGAGTAGCAAGAATAGAAAGGACCATGTAGAAAGCCTGTCACGGTATGGGCCTTTGTTTCACTAGAAGGGTCCCTCCCCGCCATGTTCAGTGCTAATGTATGTCTCAGAAGGCACACTACCAGAATTACTTCTGTGAGTTAAATAATAAAAATAGGAACGAGCTCTCCAGTTGCCATTATGAAAAGTACCCATACATATTACTTGAGATTCCAGCTGGCCCTTCCCTTCACCCGTCCATCCAGATGAGCTTGGTGATATTCCTGTGCAGGCATCAGGAAAACAGCCATTGCATTTTCTCCCCTCAGAGCTGGCCTAGCCCCTCTGGGTGTATAGGAAACTAAGATCTGAGAGGGTGGTATGATTCCTATGTGAGGACACCCATCTCCAGAGAGAATTCTAGGTTAACTAATCAGAGGAAGGAAAAAAAACCAAATCCATTCTTGGGGAAGATGGTGTGGGCCATCCTCACTTTGCTGGGGCCAGCCTGGTTCTGTGGAGAAAAAGGAGAATATTTTAGTGGAAACGGAAACTTCCTGAGGACTTCCTCCCTCACAGAGAGGCTGACAAGGGAGGAGGCAGAAGTGTGATCAACCTGGAGTGTCCAATGGCGCTCGCTATCCCACCACAGGCAGCGAGAGTGATGCCCCTTTTAGTGAACATGCCCACCGAGGCCAGAACAAAACTAGGCTCGGAAATGGCAAGAATCAATCTCAAAAGCTGGCAGCAGGTGGCCCAGGAGGGGAGGCCAGGAAGGTGAACTGCTGTCACCACTGTGACAAATGGGAATGGCAGCTCAACGCTCCTAGAGGGGCGAAGAAGCCAGTCATTGCTGGGGAAGCATCTGAGCACTGCTGAACAGTGACAAAGCTGCAGGGATTAGAGAGCATTAGCGTGTGTGGTCCTGTCCACCTGCAGCTGGATGAGGCACTAACACTTGAGTCGGGGAGAGTGAAGACTGTGGAGCATTCAGTGCCCATCCAGACTGTGAGAAAGACCACGCAGAACTAGGAGGAGGCAAGTTGTGGTACAAGAGAAGCACTTCAAGGAAGACAGGGCTATTACACAGAGAGAGAAAGAGAAATCTGAGAGAGAGAGATTCAAACTGGGTTGGGAGTTTCCTGGTGTAGAAAAGCAATCAGCAAGGTAGCAGAAAACTGCTGAAGGAGAAATATTATAAATGGCAAAGGCCTGACAGGTTAGCCAGGCAAGAAGGTGAGCAGATTAGAGAGTGGACTAAAAAGGCACCAGTACCAATACTGGCCTCCCGGGGCCAGCATCTGAGCATACACAGGGGATAAAGCTAATCACACCAGAGAGACAAACTCCAGCTAGGAAACAGTTCGGGATTACCAAATCGGCAAGTCCTCGAAAGGCAGGATGGTGATTCTGGAGGAAAATGAACTGAAAACGAATGGACGGCAGCCCAGGAGATCACGTGAGCGCACGCACAGATCCACCACAGAAGGAATCTATACCCAGGTCTGGGGGCAAGTCAGTCAAGAAGATGCTACTGTAGAATTGGGGCGGTCCCCAAAGAGAAGGGAGTGGAAGTGGGGTGCAACATTGACCTGCTGGCTGAGGCTTAAAGTGTTGACAAGAAAATAAGTGGGTGTCCCCTCACTCATTTCATGAGAAAAAGTTGTAGCGGTTAATTTAGGAAGTGACAGTGACCCCTGAATTACTGGAAAAAGTGTATGATGAGAGAAACATTGGAACTACGGGTGTGTTCATGCTGACACATAGGCATATGTGGGTGTAACGTGAAATGGAGAACCAATTTAATTATTTAAAAGTTCCTTAGCACAGCACCATCGTTTCATTGGTCTTATTTTCTCAAACAAAAAAAAATACAGGGAGTTGAATTTTATGAGTAACTGTAGCACCTTAGCATTTTGTGAAAATCAGACTTCCGTGCACAGGCACTTGTGATACTTCGGACAGGACCGCTCTCGGGGTGCGGGACCTGTCTGGTTCACTGTAAGATGTTGACCAGCAGTCTGCCCTTTCCCCACTCAACGCCAGAAGGACCCAATGTTGCCATAACCAAACACATCACTAATTATTGCTAAATGTCCCCGGGGGTATAGTTATTCGCATCTAAAACCAGCACTCTAGTACGTCTAAACTTAGCTTGCTAACTAGCTACGTAGGTAAATCCAAGTGTTACAGCTGCAGAAAAACGAAGGTTCATGTGCATTGAGCAGATGATGGGTTACATAACCACCCAATAACTTATTAAGAATTTTCTACAATTCTCTGAGTCTGCAAAAAATTCTGTTAATCAATGATCAAAACAGGATTACATCCCATGTATGCTGAGCAGCTTCTGCTTTCCATTTTCCAATCCACCAGTGTCCCCTGAACCTACGTGTGTAAATTGTTTCCACTTGTAAATCTAAAGCAGAGATTAAAAACCATCTCCTAATTTTTCACAATTTTGCTACAGTTTTTATAGCTTGGCTTTTTTTTTTTAATCAACTACCAAAACCACCTTCCTAATCTATTATGATTCATGCAGAGCTCTCTTTATGTTTTTCTGTTATGATGGATAAGCAATTTTTAGCATATCTGAGAAATATTATTTTTTAACCAAGTTGTGCACTGTAAGAAATGTGAAATTAGACTTGCTGTACCATAAAGAAGAGCACTGAAAACTCTAGTTGCATCATTCCCTGATCTTACAGCCCCCAGTACCTCCTGTGTAATATGGGACTAATCATGGCCTGCCTTTCCGGCTCAAATGAGATCCACATGGATGAACACATGTGAAATCCTCGTGACCACCGCATACATGTAAGGAATTAGTGTGACATTCAGACACGTTTCTGAAATTAAAATTCCTCTCATCCAAGGGTTTTAATGGAGACAAAAGAGCATTATTAAAAAATATTACTGAGTATGAACTCATGCTAATTAATAATTTTCTATTTAATTTCCCAGGTAGACATCTCCCAAATAGCTGGTTAAATAAATTTGGGACAATTAAAAATTAATGAAAATTCTCTGTTCTTCCATAAACATCCTTAACAAGAGTAAGCTCCATTGATGGTCTCACTAGACCAGAAAGTAAAGTAAATACACAAATGTATGATTCACTGGAGATTCTTGTGTTTTTATTTATTCGTGTCTGTGGATGAAAGTTCTAAAGTGCTGTCAGTGGCCAGACATAAGAGAGGAGAGGGAAACGGAAAGATGGGTGGTCAGGGCAGAAGTGCCCTTTGTCAGTGTCCATCTGACAAGTCTCCAGGTATCGACACGGAGCTGGTGGGCTCCGCAAGTGAGAGTGGCAACATCCTGTGCATCGCAGGCTGTGAAACGAAGCCAACTGCAGTTCTCAGGTCTGACTCCGGAGCTTTAAAAAAGTGTATTTAATTAAAATGTCCATAGTGATTATCAACTATTACACCTCTGCCAGAATTTGACTTGTATTTATCATCAGTAAATTCTTCTTGCATTAAAGAATCATTTATAAAGTTCAACATGAGGCAAAGGGGAGAGATAAAAAGCTACCTCAGACCTTATGAATGACTCCGTTCAGCCTGTCCGATCTTACTTATTTTTTCTTAGCGAAATTAGATTATCTAGTGTGGAAGCCCTGCTCCTTTCCACTAATAGCATCAGGGGGCACTTGGCAAAAATCAGATGTGAAAGGCAAGAGGGACATTTCTTTATTTGGTTCCTCTTGAATGCAAAAGGCACAAGGGGTACCTGGAATTAGAAAAAGAAAAGAACGTCAGAGAAATGGAAAATCTGCTACTGAGCCAGAAGTATCTTCAGACATCAAAGGAGACCCAAGGCAGGAGAAACCTACAGCTTAGGTAGCCAAACCTGGGCCTGCTGCTCCTGATCACGAGATCGATGCATGATTCAAGAAACCAGACAGGTGGAGATAAGTGGTGGTCTGTGCAACCCGGGAAGCCAGTGATGAGGGGCAGCAAAGAGGAGCAGCAATGTTTTCTAGGCTCGGACAAAAGCGAAAAAAAAAAAGAAAGAAAAGAAAAGCTGTCAGGGAGAGAAGATAAAAGTGGTAAATAGTGCAACAAGGGGTATGCGAGAGATAAAATAGGAGAAACAGGAATCGGCAGAGGCATTTCTGACATTTCCGACACTTTCCTGAAATGCACTTGGGTTTCGAAGATGTCAGAGATTGAGGGATGATTTCTCTAGCTGAGCTCCAAGGGATCATGAAGCGAGACGGATGGAGCGACAGGAAGCCATCTCCCCTTCAATGAGAATGGGCAGTGCAAGACAAATCAAATGGAGCTTGATATTTCTGTTACTCGGGGCTCGCTGGGGAGACACATCGTGGGTGGCAGTTATGCCCCGTAAGAAAGGCTGGGGTCCCCCAAAGATGACCATGACCCAGGACTGTGCCAGATGGTGCAGGCCAGGCCCCCTCTTCAATGCTCCCTGAAGCAGAGCTGAACAAACACCTCAACAGTCAAATCCCCTTAAGTTTTTAAAACACAACACACTATTTAGCTTGAAGATAAATAATAATTATTTTTTTAAGAATATGGGGAAAAAAACAGTATTTTCCCTATTGAATATTTTATACTAGCTCATTCTCTGGCACCAAAATAAATTCTCAACAAGTATCTTTTAAATGGATATTGAAAAGAACAGGAGCAATCAATGTTCATTCATTGCCTCAGGGAGAGAGTGAAAGCCGAATTTCTTTAAAATTTCTTTCCCCTTTTACCTTATTTTCATGTCACCCTGGGTTCAAGACCTAGGGATGGGAAACAATAGAAAAGATGTATTACTTGAAAGCATTTTTGCCCTCATCCCTAAATGTCTTATCTGAGTTCTTTTGGCATTGCTTTCTGTCTTCCTGAAATGTTTTTATTCTACCTGGAAATCCTGATGGGAAATGATCTGAGAATCTCCAAACTTCGGTTTCACTGCGGCTTTGCACTCCTCTTCATCATTTACATGACGCATTTGAGTTGAGAATTAATGAAAAGTTTTACACCCCCCACTTATCCTACCTCAAGTTCAATGCACCCAATCATATTCATCATACACTGACACCCACACTGTCTCCAGCTTTCTCTTTCCTGGTACAAACCCATCAACTACTCAGGCTGCCTCTGGCAAGAGCCTGAGTCACATTTAGCTCTTCCTTCTCTTCACATTGCGCATTCAATTGGCCAAAGTATTTCTTACTCTACTATTGAAGTGTGTTGAACCCCCTGCTCCCTCCCTCATCACTGAAGCTTTAGTCCAGAAATATATCCTCATTTCCAAGGATGATGGCAGCAACCTCCCAACTCATCTTCCATCTTTACTTTCTCTCCATTTTCATTTTCCTTTCACTCAACTGTCAGCATTGTTTCCAAGAGATGCATTCCTATTACTTGCAGGCTAAAAACCTCTATAGGATGACGGCGATTAGGAGAATGAAGAAATGGCTTCTCCTGAGTGCTCAAAAGCCTTTCTAGCTCAGCCTGGCCCCAGTTCACCTTTTCTGGTACAACTTCTCTTCCATGTACCTCCTACACACATTTATGCTCTGCTGTGCCTGCTTTACACTCTGCAAATCTTGCACCTTTTCCTCTACTTAAAATAAGCTTCCACAATTTATCAGCCTATAAAGCTTCCCATGCCTAGTTGATGTAATTAAGGGAAGGAGTGTATGCTTTTGACCAGGGTATTTAACCTTCCTGAGCCTCAGTTTCCTCATTAGAAAATACTCATATTTACCATATAGATTGGTGACTAGACAAATTGAAGTAACGTGTTAAGAGTTTCCTTAGCACAGTGCTGATTGAGAGCGTCACACACAGCTATCAGGACACAGGTGAAAACTCATCAATTTTTGTCTAAATGTGCATATATTTTGGAAAGCATGGAGAGATTCAGAGAGCAGAGTTACAGAGCCAGAAAGAGGTTAGGAAATAGTGGTGAGGGAATAAAGAAATTGGAGACAAGTGTTCCTCTTTATAAATATTTTTTACTCTCCTAAAACAAGAATAGTTCAGCCAAGGGGTATTTCAAAGGCAGTCTATTGTTTCTACATGTTCAGATGTGCAGTTTTACTAGCCAGAGTGTTAATTTCCCACTGATCAATTATATGCTTTGAGTCCCACAAGTGTTTCCAGGGGTTCAAGCAAATATTGTTGAATTAATAAAATGCCTACTGATGAAGAGCCAGAGCCTTTTGTTAGTTTATTTGTCAGGTGCTTTATTTCAGTAAAACAAAGATTTTTTTAAATGATAATTAATAACCATGGGTTTCTCTGTTTCCCACAAAATGCCCTACTACCAAGTGTATACTCTGCAATAGTTTGGTAATAATAAGGCTGATTACAATAATAATTTACATCTATAAATGGTTCATTAAAAGTACATTTGATTGAATCATCTAGTAAACTCTAAAAACAGGTGTATAGTTTAATACTGTCAGGCTTCAGTCCTTCCTGATAGAGCACCCATCTTTTCTGAATCAGGAGCATGCATCTGAGACCATTCTCTCTCTGTATATTGTAGATGTTGACTTTCTCTCCTAATTACGATAAGCACCCTTGCATTGTCAGCTAATTTTAGGATGGTATAGAAACAGGACTATTTTTTTTCCTACTTGGTCAGTACTAACATTTGTAAGACATTCTCTGAATCATCCTATATAGTGTTAAAAAATAGGTTGCAGAAATGATTTGCATTAAACACAATTTTCCTCACCAATCTGCCATGAGGCAGGACAGCAAAGGATATTCTCTGGGAAAGAAATGAGAGAGCTGATCAATAAGCAGAGGGGCACTTTGGTAGAAGAATAGCTAAAGGAGGAGAAACGGCATGTGGAGAGGGAGGGAAAAACAGAAATGCAAGTCAATTTGAAGAGTGACGAGGACAGAAACCTTCCGAATACCTGGCCAGGGAGAAGGAAAACATAAGCACAGGAACCAAGATCACTGGCCCTAGGGACGTGACTTGGATGTGCAAGAGCTGGCCTGGTGGAGCGCTGCCTCTTGGTTCCCTATCAGCTGTGTGAGAGAATATTTTGAGCATTTTTAAGAGATGCAAAAAAGAGAAAGTGTGTATGTTCTCTGATTTAATGGAGGAAGAAAAGGTACTGAATTATGCAAAATGTAGAGAAACACAATGTATGTGATATGAACAAGGTAACCTACAAGAACTAATTGGTAAGTGGAAATACTGTTCTTTACAAGAGCAATCAAGTTGAAGAGCAGATCTCTGAGAACAAGAGTCCATTTCTCTCGGTATCTGGAGCCACACATCTGCTATCTCATCATGACACTGTCCAAGGGCTCAGACTCAGGTCCTACTCTAGGAAACCCCAACATTGTGTTTGATATATCTGACTTGGATCTGAATTTTTCCTTTCTCCTTCTGCTCCTCCCTCATTTCCCCCTTCCCATTTTCTCTTTCATCCTTTTTCCGACTTTCTTCCTCCCTTCCCTCCTTCCTTCTTTTTTGTCCCCCCACCCCACCACCTCCAATGTACCCACTAGAAGCCTCTACAATTAACTTTATGTTCATATTTACAAAGGGTAGAGCAAGAGTCTCAAAGATGTCAATGGGGGCACATCTTTAACTAAAGCTGTCAAGCTGGAATAAATGAGAGACAAAGAATACGTAGTAGAGCAAGTTTGAGCACAGACCTTGGCTTATTTCTTCTCTATCTTCTTGTAAGAGAAATGAGTATGATTTACATGATGGGCTGGAGAACACAGGTTTTTACCAAAACTATGGGGGATGAGTGGTAGGTCGGGCTGAGACAATGCTTGCTGGAAGCTGTTTCAAAACTATATTTTCTCCTCTAATAATCTAGTACTGGATCATCTAAAATGAAATTGAGAAGCAGGGATTGTTTAGTGTTTCTGTGTAAGTATGAAACAGTTACAGAGAGGAACTCTAACTGAGATAACAGGTGTAATATCTTCAGCTCAATATATAGGGTAATATTTGCTAGAGGGAACTAGGAATGGTGAACACTGACCCATCAATAAGGGTCTACTCTACTATATGCACATAGGCAATATACATTAACATCTTCCGATGACCATAGAGGGTAATTATTACCTTCCTTTAATGTATGAGAATTTTATGCAATGCAATCAATATCACATAATTATTATCTAAGAGTGAGAATTCCAATATAGTCTGCAGACCTCCAAAGATTCTGCTTCTCTTTTTGCAATAGTCATAGCATTCTTAGTATACGAGTCATGGAAAAGAGAACCTGTCGCTAGTACATGGCCAAAAAGTTTACATTTATAGTTTCAAACTTGAAATATCTGTATACATCAATTAGAACTCTGCAATTCAGGCATTAGTTCTGACTTAAGGGACTAGTCAAATACAGACAGGCATGGGTCATCATGTGACTTAGAGCCTTGGAATATTCAGAGATTCAACTGAGGATGATGAGAGGTCAAATAAAAGGAGAAGAAAGACACCATCTTAGCAAAACTCAACTATTTATTTCATCGACACATCATTGAGAAAGAACTGACAAGTAATATCAGAGCTTCATATGTTTTGCTAGTATATGTTTTATGAGATAGTTAAGCTACTGTGGACTATTAACTTTCTTATAAATGAAATATCTACACATACTTATCAGCACTATCCAACAACTGTGTGTGGGGGGTGGGCGGATAGAGAATAATGGGAAAATAGGAAATAAGAAAATAATGGAAGACACATACAAAAAATAGAAATAAAAAATAAACGCTATTTTGGAAATGACTTACAAGTTGATGTGTAAAAGGAAGCTTTTAATCAAATGGTTCATACAGAATTCCATTTAGATATCCACTCCAGGTTTTCCAATTTCTCCATCCATCTATTCTCCAATTATGAATTGTTGCTTAGGGCTTTGCACAATTTAGAAGCAGCGTGGGTAATTTCTTGATGAGGGCCTAGACAGATCCTAGTGCATAGCTGGAGTGTTGGATTAGAAGTCATCAAGACTCATTTTGGATCTTCCTCCAACATGGCTCTTCTACATGACTCATAGTAGTCACCCATATCTTAATTCAGAAAATAATAAGAGAAAAAAAAACATGTCTTACTTCCTGCATGAGAATTCTTTAAAATAGGCACTAAACGTATCTAAAATAATTCATGACGTCTGCTGTTTGACACTTTTGTGCTTCTCCTACAAACTTTGTTACTTATGGAAGAGGGGAATGGAGCTGGAAAGATTAATAGGATGCAGTATATGGTTTCATGGTTGGGAGCATGAACTTCTAGGATTAGAAAAATGTTGGTTTGGGTCACTGCTGTGTTACTAGCTTTGAGGTACCGGATATCAACCCTGATTTAATTGCCTTATCTGTAAACTAGTACTAGCATAAAAGGTAGTTGTGAGAAGTAACCTACATAATACTTAGCACACTACTTAAAGTAGATGAGTACTTAATAAGTTATAGGCTTAATATAATACTTAGTAATGAAGTCAATTTGTCTAGAATGGGCTCAGTACAACTCAAACCCTATTAAGAGAGTTAATAAAATTAGCTAACAAATTTGCATGCACATAAAAGTTCATCAACATATAAAAAGGAATACAGAAAAACAATCTACTGAGCTCTTACTCATCACTGAGCCACATCCTGGACTTTGTAGAAAGGAAAAACAAGAAACAAGTGTTGGAAGGAAAAGTGTCTTGAAAAAAATTCCTGCCATTCACAGCACTACCAAAATGTTGTTTCTAACTCACAACACATTACTGTCTTCAAAAAGTTATTTTATTTTTACAGAGTAAAAGTGAAGTTCTCAATTTAAGCATGTTCAAGAAATGTACGTCAGTTCCAAAATACATTCTGCTTTAACTTCCCTGCTGTGCATTACTCATTGATGCTATAATCCACAACAGCTGAAGTTAGACTTCAGAAATTTGATTTGAAAACAATTCATGACACATAAGTATGATTAAAAACTAATTTTCATTTTTAACCAGAATGTGTTCTTTTATATCCTTTCTGTCCACTATATAATGGATGTATTTTTCTGATAGGAAAGAATATCATGAGGGAATCTGAAAAGAATGAGCCCTGCAGACTTCATCTCAACCACTCCTGTACTCAGATACTGGGGAGAGGATTGTGTAGTCAAGAAACCCATACAAGAAAGAAAACAGGCATGCCAAAACTTGATGACCCAGTGATCAGAGGCACCAAAAATTCCTTTCCATCTTTCAGAGTCAAAGCTTCAGTTCCACCACTCTGTGAAGACTGTCTAGACACCCCAGTCTGAACACATGTCTTCTGATGGAGCTATCCATCATTTTTTTTAATTGGAGTAATTTTTATTTATAGACCAATATAAATTGAGATGTGTAGGTTCACTACGCAGCAAATACAGAACATACCATGCCTACCACCAAATTAACAATGGTCCTCCACCACTGTTTAGACATTGCTTGAATTCACAGTCTATGGTGCCCGTAAAGGTTATTTGGATGCGTTTTTACTTTATATCATCAAGAATCGTGAGGACTCCCACTTACCTACCTTTCTCCATAGGATCTACTACAGAGTGACTCACAGTAAGTACCACATATAAGCTTTAATGGAATAAATAAAGCAATGAATGCATGGGTTGTAGGAAAGAGAGCCATAGGACCGAGATAAACTTTCACTTTTTTGACTGAGTTTGTTGAATAAATTAATGTCACCAGAAGGCTCATCCTGTTGGCTTAACTATATCTTATCTAACATAGATCTGCAAACACAAGGTCCTTCGACTACCTGGAGTATTCCAAACAGTGGCTAAGAGAGGCACTTGACGACATACTAGTTCAGAATTAGCTGTTGACTTACTTTCCTTATATCATTTTATATATATATAAACACACACACATTGATTGCACATATACATACATATATACATATTTTATACATATTTGTGTATATATGTACATATACATATGATATACATATATGCATATATATGAATGTATGTATATATATATATATCTCAG
Source organism: Solenodon paradoxus (assembly GCA_004363575.1). Classification (NCBI taxonomy): domain Eukaryota; kingdom Metazoa; phylum Chordata; class Mammalia; order Eulipotyphla; family Solenodontidae; genus Solenodon; species Solenodon paradoxus. The sequence goes on from RJWH01000892.1 coordinate 249,312, forward strand.
ATATGCTTATTCCCCTGTATTCATGTCATCTTCATATATTCCACCTTACAGGATATCTACAATACTCTAGCTATTACCTCACTCCATTGCTTCTTTCTCTCTTCTATTTAAACCCCAAGTATTCCCCTTCATCCTCACATTGTACTTAACTTTGATTGTGCATCTAGTAAGAATCTGTGTTTTCCTGAATCGGTGAACAGACTTACTAGGCACACTCATATCTAATTATACATCCTAGTTTACTCTTGAGATATTACAGCCTTCCCAATGCCACCTTGCAGATAAAGTGTGATACAGAGGATAGAGGAAAAAAGGTGTAATGGCTACTTAGGGACATGGTCTAGAAATCTGAGACAATAAAACAGTGAACAATTGTGATGTGATTTAAAAAAAAAGTTCCAATAACATGCAGATAGGATATTATCACAAAGTTAAAAATTATTGAGACATCCTTTAGAGAAAATGCATTCCGATATTTTCAGTCATAGTGATGAGAATAGTTTTCTCAGATTAGCCAATAAGGAGATGAAATCAAACATTCATCTGTATGTGTCTCTCTTCATTCATTCACTCTTTTTGCTTATTCCTTCTTTTTAATCTCACAAAGAAAACAAGATTGAAACAAGAAGTGTATTAATACATATTGATAAAGGTTTTCCTATTTTTTGCTTTCTAAAGCTTTCTTTTATGTCAAATAATTATGAAAAGAAAAGCTGTTACAAGTTGACAGAAAGCAGACACTTCAGACTGGAGCAGAACACCTCGCTTTACCATGGATGTCAGGGTCACAGGGGACACCACAGAGGTCTTGAACAATCACAGTTTAGTATAAGAACATGGCAAGGAGTGCAGAGGGCAGCAGGCAGGTGAAAGCTGAGGAAAGAGATACTGCACTGTTGCAGCAGTAACTTTATCACTCTGTTGATCTTCTATTCTTGGCAAACACATGAGATCATCAACCTGGGGATTAATCAAGAATGTTTCCTATACCAGAATCACTGGGTTTCTCCTTAAAGCAAACTCAATAAAGACCTAAGAGCCAAACCCAGTCGATTCCCTGTCCTGTCAGAGTGGACGCTAAGAAAATGTTGCACGTATGATGCTCTGTGTAGTAAGACACCAGCCTTCACGCTGGCCCTTGAAATACTAGGGTGAGGGCAGCCATAGTGAGGTGGGGGGATTGGTCAGGGGTCACAACAATGAGACTTGAACTCTAGGAACCTTCAGTGTTCCCACATTTGGGGACCAATGCCACTCCTCATTGTCAACTATGACTGCTGTCTTTAGGAATACAACCTGACCTACAGTCCCTTTCCCCAACTGCTAAGGGTAGCCTCCCACCTCCCACTTTCAGCCCCATTCCCCATTTGGATTATGTCTATGCATCTGGGATACTCCACTACATTGTTTCTGAGTATGTCTGCTTTCTCCTCTTCTCTCTTTTGCAGGCTTTGTTCATCTAAATGGAAAAGCAACCATAGTTCGCATGAACAGAAAATGATGATACAGAAACAATACAGTTTCAGCAGTGCTGTGATTTTCCCTCATTTCACATCGTACTAATGTCAGAGGTATAGCCATTACACTACAGAAAATTACTATTCAATATGATAAAATATAACTAACTATGCAGCACCAAGGTCCCAAATTCACTGACTTCTGGAAGACTTGCAAATCTGTAGCACTGAAAAACTACTGTCTGAATTTAACTTTTGATATACTTTTAAACATATCCATCATATTTATTTATCTGTTTCCATATCCCAGCCTTCTCCCTCCTAACCTAAATCCATTTTAAAATTAATTTTTATCCACTTCGCCTTAGTCCAGTGAGTCTCTCACTTGTAGCAATTCATTGAAATGTTGCTTTTCAAATACAAGCAGGTTGACTGCACAGGGTGAATTACATATAGTCAGAGAATATTAGCCCTCAATATGGGAGAACCTGCAAATACTGAATACTTAGAAAGAACTATATGATATTTATTTTACATTTACTTCTTACGATAACCTTATAATAACATACTCTTAATTATTTTCATTTTCAAAATGAGAAAATGGAGATTTAGGATCTTGAACTTATCAAAGTTTATATAGATAGGGAATGGCTAGAATGGGAGTCAGCTTTGAAGTTCATATCGTTTTTCCTTAAGCCACATTGAATTCCCCCAAAGGTTCTTCACTTTAGGCCTTCGTCCCTACCAAGAATCTTACTTCTTTGCTGAATAAAACTGTCCACATCTTTCAAGATGGGTTCTGAGAGCTTCAGCTGAAATTCATCTTCATTTCTCCTGAATTCCTATGAAATTACTATCTGGATCAACCATCTCTCATGTAATACTTCTGGCCCTATCTGGGTCACTGAGTGTTAATTTCATGGGACTATCTAAATGATAGATTCTATTTTAAGAATACTTAAACTTCACTTCAAGAGAGTCTCCAAAATTTCATTCCAAAGTACACACTCAGACCTGGAGATATACATTTTTAACCAGACTTTTGGAATTCTGATGCAGGGAGCCATGGACCATACTTGAAGAAATGCTCATCTATATCCTAAGCTGTCTAAGAATAAGCACTGTATTAAGCCAAATGAAGAACTATAACTATCTAGAATGATTTTCTGCCTTTGTTGCACATTAGAACTACCTGAGGGCAATTTCAAACATCCAGAGGACCCACATTCAAGACTAACAGATCAGAATTTGGGGGGCTGGGACCCACCATTCAGTCCCCAGGAGGCACCCTGAGATGCCCATGTGCAGTCAAAGGGGAAAACCACCCACTTAACCCTAAATACTATCATGGGAAAGGCTGGCTGACAATGTGTCACTCAGACATTCTGATATTATTTATAAGGCAGAAATAATTCAAATGAGAACAATAAAGATAATATCCTCTGCTTCAACTATGAAAAATGTAAGTATTTTGTGGCATGCCTGGCACAGTCTCTAAGGAACTCCCACATCCTGGCAAGAGCAGACAGGCATTCCCAACAGTCACCCTGCAGAGCTCAGGTCATGTTGGAGTCAGTGCTCCCTCCGTTGTTTTGGGCTTTGGTCTGTTCCTTCTGATTCATGTGACTTCTTTCTGGAAAGTCTGTGCGACGCCGTCACTTGGAACTTCGGCTCACTGACTGTTCCTATCTCCCCTGAACAAAACCTGGGACCTGCCGCCTGCTTCAGGTATCTTTGCCCCTGGTGCAAATATCCATTGTGGATAGCTGTCTGTTACATTTGCTCATGTTCCACTGAGTCCTAACAAGCATTTAGCCACTGGCCTACCTCAGCCTCACAGACACAACTTAGACCCCTGTCCCTCTCTCTGCTTGCCTGCCTGCAGCAAGCATCCCGGTATTTATTGTCTAATTCATTTGTTCTGTGTATGAGATCCAATGACTTTTACTGGGTTAACTACATCCTCAGGAGACATCTGTGACATTCCTGTGTATTTTCAGGAACTAACAGCCAAAGAGTTTAGGATTCTTCTCGTCTTTAACTTTGTTGTATTATGATTGCTCCTCTGTGTAGCATTTGATGACAAAAACAAGGAAATCTACTTGGATAACTGTGCTCAGCCTCTGATAGTCTTATTTTCCGCTTTTCATTTGTATCTTCTAAATAATGTTTAGATCCTGAGACAAATAGACGAAGGAACATCAACTAACCTGTCTAATTTGGGGTTATTTTAATTAATTATTTTTTGTTAGTCTGTAGTTTTTAATCAATATTCTGGAGTCCTACAAAACCCAAAGGGAAGACCAATGAGAGAAGATGCAGTAAGGCAGCTCCTTCCCAGGCCAGGCTCAACATCTCCTCAACTATCCCCACACTGTCTACTCAGCTCCATTTTCCAAAACAGTGGATACCATAGTTTCCCTGGTCCCCCTTCCTTTGATGTTCCATTCATCTCTGCCTGTGTTCCGTCTCTGCTTACCAGTCTGCCTTGTGTTTAGTTTTCACTTACAAAGTCATCCCTCCCTCTAGATTACACACTCCTTGAGGACAAGGTGCCTACAACCTTCATCTTGGCACATCGCATAATGCTGTCACCTTCTGTCTTGCTTATGGAACATGCTCTATAATTGTGTGTCAGTGGAAATTAGCATTGGCTTTTTGTACTCTGCATATCATTTTCTCCCTTGGAGCTCTGAACATCACAGGAGGTGGATGCTTTCCAGAGAGTCACACCACGTCTGACATCAGAGTATCTGTGCCACCCTGAAATCCAACATCCTTAAGCCATCACATTTATAATTGGTAACAGTCAGCACCTTATGCTTTCTATGCCAGATGAGATGATATTTGAAAAGATATATGAAAAGGTTATGAAGGGTCCAGATGGCTTGTAACAGGGCTGTAAACAAACTGACATGTCCACCAAGGTATAAAAAATATGTCCTTTGTAAATCTGTACACGGATAACAGAAAAATTCAGCAATTCTGGCAAAGTCAAACAGAGCACTCAGGGAAGCCCTTGTCAGTCTTTCAGCATATGTAGAAAGTAGGCTTGCAGATTTTATTTCTCTCTCCACACTTCAGAAACTGCGTTAGTAATTCACTGCTAAAGCTAACAAAAAGGCTAATTTCTTGGTGTATAATCCTCGGCAATCGCAGAAACATGCCAGCTAGTTTTTCCTGTCTCTTGCAGCACAAGATTGTATTAGAAAGACGCATAAACCAATTAAATGTCAGGAGCAATTAACTTCTGCATTTTTCACGCAACACAGAATGAGAAAATTTTATAGTGCTCCTATAATTAAAGTTAATAAAAATGAATACAGAATTCCCCAGAGACCTGTAAATCAGGCAGGTTCTTACCACCACAACATACAAATACTCTCCACCTTGCTGTCATCAAGGGAACATTGGGAATGTGTGGGAACAGGGTCTCCTCATGCCTTTCCATTACCTATGTAGTTAACTCAACACTTGATTCTTCTTCTAAAGATAATCGGAGGAGAATCCTGCTGGACTCATAGAAGAGAGAGGGAGAGAGCACATCTGCTCCGGCATCTAAGGGTGGGAAGGCAGAGACAACCACACCACACCCACGGACAGCAAGTCAAGTGGTAGTAGAGGGGCTAAGAGCAAGTGAAAGCTTTGCATCAAAGAAAAGGGAAATCACATTACCTTTCAATTCATTTGAAGGCAGAGCAAAAGGACTAAAATCAAGGCTATTTCCAATATCTTTAAGTATCTAACAGATGAAAGGTGTGTGGTCAACACAAATAGCTATTTTCAAGCAGAGATACACAAATGTGTAATGACAACTTGTTCTATTTGAAGAGCATCTTCCTATCAAGCAGTATGCATGTCTGTACAGAAATATCCCGGGCTTTGTCCATCATTATGGTGTTAAAGACTCCTTTCTAAAGAGGAAAGAGACAAACTCACAAATATTTCTCTTTCAACTTCATCAAACTACAAGCTACAAATGCACCAGCCCAAGGTGACCTGTAATCTCTCCCAGGATGCTATGAGTCCTTCTCTTTTTTCTATGAAGTAATTAACTGAAAACCCCAAGCAGAGCTAAGTAGACTAAATTTTGATTTAAGTAGACTAAATTAAGATTAAGTAGACTAAATGAGTAATAAAAATGTAAAACATATTTATTATACATGAAAGAACCAAAGCTATCAGAATAGAGGGTAGAGAGTTAAACAATTACTCATATGCTACTACCAAGGGATAACTTTTATCGTTTGATGAAAATAGTTCTCACTTGCATATTTAAAAACAGAAGATATGATAAATAGAAGATGAAAGGGAGGAAGGGAGGATATGAAGGAAAGAAGGAAGGCTTTTTACAAAATGTGATCATATCACATATTAATTTAATCATTTAAATATGTCTACAGAAAATATAAAAGATCTAGTTTGCCCTAAAACAATTATTGGCTATTTTATTTTTCTTTCTAGTATAAACATCCAGACTAGAAATAAGATCTTAAAAGCTATGGAGTTGGCTTATTTCTTATTTCTATTTAATGAGTGCTTTTGGATTTTCTGTCCAATTTCTTTACTAATCATTTGAGCAATAGGGATATACTCTTTAGAGTAAAAAATGAAGGTGATCTTTCAGAAAATATATAAATGTCTAAACTAACTCAACTTTCTTAGCAGACTTACTAAAGACACTGGAGATGATAAATGTCAAATAATGCAATGTAGGTAAAGTTGATCTATTATAAAGCTTATTCAAAAGTAAGTTTATTTAATTGTTTGTGCATAAATACAGTGCAAAATCCTAGTCTATATAGTTAAACCTGGATGAATCAGTTCTTCTAAAAGCATGTTACAAATTACATACCTGGCCATGTTCCAGAAAAAAAAAGTGTGGTGGGAGGGGGGGACGACTTGAAGTTTTCTCCAGTAATGGAAAATAAAATAAAAAGAGAATTCTCAAGAAATGCAATACATAGGTTAGGAATATTTTTAGTCAACAAATTCTATCAAAGGAATATGAAGAGGTCAAAAGTGGGACAAGAAGCTGGAGACACCATCAGATGAGAAAGCAAATTTCAGTTTAGAATAGTGTTGTACTCAATATTATAAAATATTGGGGTATAGTGCCTGGTTCTACTAGAATACGTAAAAATGAGATCAGTATTTACTATTTAATACCTATAGTAGTTACTGTTTCTGATAAAAAATTAGCTTTGGAAACTACCTTAGAAATTTGGCTCTTCTTCAGATTTCATTGGTATATTTGTAAATCCATGTTCTATAAATATGGTTTTATATAAGTATTTGTATATGAAGTGTAGGTTTTTCTTGTACTTCATCCAAATTATTATTTCAGCATTTATCATAGTATGCTCCACCTTAAAAAATATCTTCCTTCTATAGTGCTCAATTTTTGAGGTCAGGGAATCTATTTTATTTACCATATATCCACCATGTAATAGGATGTATGTAAAGAATGATGAGTAAATTAATTGGTATATAAATAAATAAACATGCCTATACAAACACACAATCATAAACACAAAGTGTGTATACATATTGCCACATAAATTAAATTATTTATACTTACTTAAGCTGTCTATAAATAGAATTACACATTTCAGTTTAAGTGCTATTATAGTACAAGAGCTTGAGGTACATAAGAGAGGAAGTACTTCAAGGAAGAAGTGGTATTTGAGTTTGATCTTCAATTATAAATAAATCTTTCACAGAAGGGTGTGGTGAAAGGGAATTCCAAGATAATAATGGGCTTAGTAAGACTATTTAGGGTACGGTAGGTGGTAGAATATATGTTCTATCATGCGTAAGTTGTCAATGATGTTGGATAGGTAAGTCCAAGGTTGTAAGCATTTTTCTTTTGGATTTTTTTTACTTTTTAAATTCTTAAATATAACATTGCACTATAACATTATATAAGTTTCAGATGCACATCACTGAAAATCAACATCCATTTACACTACATTGAATTCAACACTATAACTCCAATTCTTGGACTGAAAATTAAACCCTTTTATTCAATTTACCTCCCCCTCCCTTACGCCTTCCCTTCTGTTACCCACTAATTTGATCTTATAGTGTATAAGTTTATTTTGATTTTATTTAGTTCACTTGTTTGTTTTGTTTATGCATCACCGATAAAGAAGTCATACAGTGTTCTTCTTTCGCCATCTGATTTCTCTTCACTAAGCATAATACCCCTTCTATTTCATCCATGCTGTTGCAAATGGCATGATTTACTTATTTTTATAGTGGAGTAGTATTCTTATATACATATATATAAGAATACATATATATGTATGTATGTATATATATATGTATGTGTGTGTATATATATATACAGTTTTTATTCACTTGTCTGCCATTGAGCACTTAAGTTGTTTCCAGATCTTGACTATTGTAAAAAGTCCTAAAATGAACATGGTGGCATATATATCTGTGAACTAGTATTTTTTCTGTTGTTTTTAGTAAATACCCAGAAGAGAACTGAGTTATATGGAATTTCTGTTTCGTTTTCTGAGTTATCCCCATACTGTTTTCCAAAACAGCTGTACCAAGGTACATTCCTACCAACAATGTACAAGTGTTTCCTTCTCTCTATACCCTCTCTAACACCTGTTTCTTATCTTTCAGGTAACAGGCATTCTCACAGGTGTGACGTAATAGATCATGGTTTTGATTTTGATATCCTTAAGAAGAGGAGACAATGAACATCTTTTCATGTGTCTGTTGGCTGTCTCTACAGTCTGTTGGCTGTCTTCTTTAGAGATCCTCTACCCATTTAAAAAAAATGTGGTTTATTTAGCTGTTGTTGTTATTTATTTTGGGTGATCCAGTTTTATCATATTTTATTCTGTTATTGAACTAAAGAATAAAATTAAATCATGTAGTTTGCAAGCATTTTTCATCTATTAATCTATTTAGTCTCATGAAATTCCTATCAGGTAAGTAGGTTTTTATATCTTTTTGACAGACAGAGACATCAACGCCCAGAAAGTTTCCCACGGTCCTTAAACTAGCATGTGGAGGAACTTGGATTCAAAATTAGGCAATCTGATGCTGAATCTATAATATTAAGTACTTTTCTATTCATCATGATTAAATGAAAGAAAAGTCCCCATAGTTACTCAAAATTGTCAGAGGTAGCTTCAGGCCCTCAGGCAGACAGAGCCTTGGATTAATCCATGTGAGATTAAGTGTCCAGGTAGTTGGGAACACCCTTCCATTACCAAGAATGGAAAGCTAGTTAAGGTTCTACCCTCAGGTCCAGAGAACATTGGTGGCTCCAGATAATGAGAGTTTCTTTCTTTCATTCCATGCAGAGTTTAAGTCCTATGTGTGCATCAGAATGGACTAATCCATGTTCACCCAGAACCAATAACTCAAAACTGAAGAAGGGACAACCTGATGGAGATCTCTTGAGAGCTGCCATGTTCTTCACTATTTCGGTGCAGAGAGTAAAATTGAATGAAACTGGGAAGTCATTCTGAAGAGCTCCATGGGAATGCCTTTTTTAAAAAAGACCCTGTATAAAATCCTTGAGTATTGCATGCAAATAATAATAACTTGAAAATATAATACAAGAAATGTAATGCTCAGAATGTCAGGGTAAAATGACAGGTGAGTGGTAAAGGGCTGATGAGGAGAATCACCTATTAATTCAAAAGTAAAAGACCTTTCTCTATAACTTTTCTTACCCTTCCAGCAACAGCCTAGGTAACAGTAATAATTAATGCAATTAAATAGTTGTAGGATGCTTTAAGTACAGTAATATTAAGGCTGAGGCTTTTTATCTGAAGGCTGTCTACACCTAAACATTATTGTATTCTCTATCCAACCCAGTATTCGCTGTATCATCCAATACCATATATTGATTTCACTGCAGTCAGTTTTGATCCCACTCATAGGGTTCCCATGTTTCTGCAGAAAAATGTTCTGTTTATTGCCAAATCCAACTAACTTGTGTGAGCTTTTCAAGGCCCAAGACAAATGGACATATAATGTCTAACCAACAAAAGCACAAGCTTTTTTATGTGAGTCAGGCTTCCCCGAGAGCTATCCCACAGCCACTTGTAAAATCTCAGGCAAGATCCCCCAACACTTCACTGAGCCTATTTTCTCAGCTATGCAAGAGAAATGATAGTAACTACACTTCAAGCTGGCTCTTCTGACTACAAAGTAGCAGCTTTCACTGTGTGGAAAAACTCTCAAGCTTTTAAGAGAGTTTTAAATGGGTTTATTTATTTTTCAGAACTTTTAGGGTCACAGCAAAATCAAGTAGAACATGCAGAAATTTACTACATCCCTTCTACTCCTGCACCGCTCCCTCATTATCAATTTTCTGCACCAGAAAAGTACATTTGTTAAAATGGATGAATCTATATTAATCCATAACTGTCACCCAAAGTCCATAGTCTACCTTACAGTTTACTTTTAGTGTTGAACATTCAATGGTTTTGTGCAAATTTACAATGTAATTATCATGTTATGTATAATGTACCAAATTTATATCTTCCATCATAGTATCATACAGAGAAGTCTCCCTGTCCAAAACATCCTGTGTTCTGTTTAATAAATCCTCCTTCTATCCATCAAAACCCCAGAAGACACTGACATTCTTATTTTCTTCATAGTTTTGCCTCTTCTAGAATGCCACTAAGTTGGAATTATACAATATGTAGCCTTTTCAGACAGATTTCTTTCACTTAGCAATATGCATTTATATTTCCTCCATCTTTTAATGGCTTTATAGCTCATTTCTTTTTAGTGCTGAATAATATTTCACTGCCTGGATGTGTCATAACATATTTATCCATTCATCTGCTAAAGGTTATCTTTTTTCCCCTTCCAGGGTTGAACAATTAATACATTTTATCAGGGGGAAAAAAAAGATATTTGAAGGCATAATTGTTCCATATGACTTTATATGGCAATGATAGTGCAGTACCTCTAGTCATCTGACACTAGAGTTGAGAGGGTACTCTTAAAGGAGTAATAGCTTTAGAGATTTAGATTCAAGTTCTGAATCACTAAGACCTCAGCCAACTTTAGTGAGTTTCCCTATCTTTCAGCTTCTTCAATTGCAAAATAAGGATAAGATGTCTGCTCTTCCTCCCTGACAATGTCCAATGGATGGCCCAGTAATAGTGCTAATAGTCACAGCTGAATTGTTCACGGCCTTTTGTACATGTTATCAGACTGTGCCTTCATATTACATCTGTGAAGGTTCTCTATCTACAAATTATTAGTTTAAAAACAAATATTTCACAAATTAGATTTCTCTGTGTTCCCACATATCATGTTCAATCTCTAATGGATTTGTAAAGGTCACCCAGCAGGCAAAGTGGCATTGTTGGGATGTGGACCCAGGCCACTGGCTCTAAATCCAATGTGCTTTTGACCATGGAGAGTGGTCTTTGAGAAGGAAATAATAAATGTGGTAGTATTGTAGTATAAGGGTGAAATGAATAAAATTCATTTTGTAAGTTAAAGAAAAAACAGTTGAATTCAGCAATTTCAAATGGTTCAGTTGCTACTTCACAGATGTGTAAAGATTTACATTATACAACTTCTTGTAACACATTATGGCTGATGAGCATCAACAGACTACTCATTCACAACTAAAATCAATTGCTTTTGAATACCATCTCCACTTCACAATGACACCCACCATACTGTTAACTGTGTTCTTAGGTAGGTATATTCTCTATCCGGGGCAGGTGTAAGGCAAATAAAATGCATGATACATTCAAACAGCCCAGGAAATGTGTGAACTGCTATTGTAAGTAGACTTTTTTCTGGCATCCTTCCCTGAAATAATGAACCAAGACATTTCTCTCTGTAACAAGAAGTGCTTTGTGCCAATGAAAACTCAGAATTGTCTTTGGGGATACATTTGAAGACATTCATTTGACTTTAATCAACAAAGGTGGGCTAGATTCAAATCTATCTCATAAAGATGACATGAGCCTCATAATTCAACAACATATAAACAAATACCAACTTTCCAATTTCCCAAAATCATTTTGTCTACCCTTTAAAGAGAACTTGAAATTTTCAAATGAAAAGACACCTTATAGAAGCTTTCACAAATTCATCAGAAAATGCATGATGATTTTAAAATAAAAGGAAATCCAATACTTGATACAATAATCACTTAGGCTGAGAAATGTGTAGGACAAGAAATTATATTTTTGTTAGTCCATATGACATTATAAATTGAGTGTTCTCCAGAAGCCCTGGAGGCCTGATGCTTCAGAGGAAATATTAAATAACAAACTACACATCCAAATAACATCAATGTGTAGTCAACATTTTCATCTGAACGGAGTGTCTAAGAACTGGGGAATAATAATATATAAATTAATTTGCAAGCCCCAGTTGTTTTATGGTCCACACCAGGAATTCTTATTGCCAGTAGGGGCTCATAAAATATATATCTCATAGTTCTAAACTGAAATTCAAAATTTATAATTTCAGTTCATAATTCTTCATGCCTCCTGAATTCTGCATTTGCTGTTGTAGATGCTCCCTAGGAAAATTCAATAAATAATTTCTCTTTTAAAGACTCTCCCCAGGAAAAAATAAAAAAGAGATTTAAAATATCTTCTACTTTTCTATATAAACAACTGGCATTGAATTCAATCTCATTTCAGATATAACAAAAAAGCTGAATTTTTGACACACAGATCTTCTTAACTATACATATCTTTATGTATTATTTAGAATGTCATATATGATATGTGACTATGTGATCTATAATAAATCCTAAGTGGTTTATGTACCTTTTTACAAACTCACTGGATGACTATGTATTTTTAAGAAGGAAGACTTATTAATATTTATATCTCAAAAGAAGCAAATATTTATAAGTAGGTACAAAATTTGCCTAAAAGAATAAGATAGGTTTAAGTCTTAATCATACTAAGTATGAAAATCAAGAGTTGAATACTGAAAAGAATAAGGCAAGAAACAAAAGAAACTAAAATGATTTTCTTTTAATTACTGTTTTTCAAATACAGGCTATACAGAAAAGGAGGCCCTGAATAATCTTGGCACTCAAAATATGAAGAGGGTAGTTTTCTGCAATAATTTAAAAAAAAAGAATTTTCTTTTCTAGAAATACATTGTTTTGACTTTGAAGACTATTTCAAGTATTTATTTTCAAACCTAACCACTTGTTCATTCATTCATTCATTCCTTCATCCATGCATTAAATAAGTAGCATGTCAAATATGTATTGTATCAATAGATGAAAGACTTAAGAAAACAGGTTTCTGTCCTGAAGAGTTATTTTTGCAGAGGCTGGGGAGCAAATTAAATATCCTGAAAATGATATAGTAATGTAAATAAAAGAAACAATGAAATGAATTAAAAAAATCAATTTGAAAGAGAACATACAAAGATGAAAGCAAAAATGTTTCTGCCTTAAAGTGTTATATAAATAAGAGACCGAAGTTTGGAGATACTCAGAAAATCAATACCCAGGAAGTAAATTGACTATGCTCAGGCTCTTGATACATTTTAAGTTGGGTGTTGAAGAGAAACATCATTTTTTGCTGTGACTGAATCAGGATCGGTCAGCCTCAATTTCTTGGAATTTAAATAGAACAGTAAGGCAGCCAAAATGACTGGGTACTACTAATCAACCTCCAGATAGAACAATAATAGTGATGTCACCAAATGATCTAAAGGAAAAAAAACTGTAGAAAATCTTATTTGGAAAAGACCAGAATAATCAAACAGCAATCTAGTAGGAGAAAGCAAGAAAAAGAAATAAAAAATACTACCAGGATTTGCTTTTCAAGGTTTAACGTGATTCCCAACTAATTTATCCATCTAAAAATAAAAAGGAAACCTGGCATAGGAGACAACCACACAGAGACTCACACAAGAAATTCATTAAGAGAAAAAGAAATAATTGTTAGCTTGGACTGTCCCTAATTAGAATATATCTTCTTAGGTGGATTTCTACATCAGAGCTTTTTCATTAATGGTCTCAGGGGACTTGGAAAACTAAACTTCTATGGTGATCCCCAAACTGTAAGACATTTGTATTTGGGTCTAATTTTACAAGATTACATATGATGTTTACAAACACACAACTTGTAAAGAAGAGAGAGAATAAAAAGTGACAGGACTATCCTTTATCAAGTTTGAATATTTATTTCCAGCAGGACTCAGAGAGTACAGAGAATCAATCTGCACTGTGTAAGAATCTGCCGCCCATCAGCCAGAGTCCAAATAAGCAATAACGCCGTTCCAAGTTTAGAGGAAAACTGACAACTCCAATCCTGACCACAGGCTGACTGTAAAATAGAAATGTATCCATTTTTTTAACCAATCTAAGGATAAGGGACAGCCACTCTTTTCTTCTTATCTCTGTGTTATGTTGAAAGTAATAGAATAACAGGTTTTCTGGGTATGCTCTAGAAAAGATTTTTTCCTTTACTAATTTCAGTTATATAAATATGACCGCAACAATTTTAGCATTATAGAATTGTTTATTCTGAGAAGGCAGAGAAGGGATATGTTCAAAATACATCACTTAGACTCTTATGTTATCTTTCAGGTTGCCTCACTATCCTAAGAAAATGACTGTTTTCCAAAGTACCAACCATCTTCTCCAAAAAAAGCAGTCAGCCTGACCTATGGAAGGATTGATTGCCTAATAAGGTCTGCGCATTTTCAATTTATTAAAACTCTACATTATGAACATAGCATTGCTCTCATTAATCCATGATAAGCGATCTCAATGGCAAGGAAATAATTAACTGACACCATAGTGTTGGATGATTTTATCATATATCATCATACCACTAACTTCAAGGATCCCCACCAACCCCTCAAAAGCAGGGAGAGCCTCTGGTCTACTAAGAGGAGGTGTCCTTTTGCTCTTCCAGAAAATGATCATTTTGAGCCTAGGAAATACAGTATAAATCACAGTAAGGGTCAATACTTACTGTCTATGACTAAAGCTCCATGTCATGTCTAGTGACACGGAATTCCGAAGAATGCCTCGTCAGTACACAGCACCATAATCAAATACACATTAAAGGGTGCCTGCCTTAAGAGAAAAGAGGTTGGTATCAAGTGCTAATGAGGAGACTTTTCTCAAGTGTGAACTGTTATTGAATTAGCAGCAAATACATTATTTAGGGAAGGGTTATGCTTTGGGGGAAAAATAAAGTCATTGCATCCTCCTGTCCCCTTTAGTTGGTCTTTTTTTCTGCTTCATTTGCTTTTCACTAGTCTTCCACAGAGTCTAGCAAAAAATTATAAGAAAAACAGGGTAGAAAGAGGAGACTGGGAACATTTAACAGACATACTATAGAAAAATAGTATTTTGATGTTGGACAGTCTCCTCTTGAAAATGTGCCCTTGTGCTCTGATCATGAGGAGAGGTTCAAGTACACTAACCATAAATTAGAATATAATTGGAATGTGTCAAGTTTTTCTTGAATATGATTCTAGACCTTCAAAAAGCTGCAGGGTGGGCTGCCTTTTGAATGACAGAGAGAGAAGGCTTGAAATCACTGGAGAAGGAGAGTGCGACAAGAGCTGATCAGCTTCCTCTGAGTTATGCCAACTTTACCAGGAGACAATGTCCTAGGATACAAGCACAATGTCACCCAGATTTGGTCCACTGGGCTTACTTTGCCACAATATAATACTTTTAGAAGCTTTCTTCTAGAGATAGTGCTTTAAAAGGATCAGAAAGCATATTATCAAAATCTGCAATAAGCACAGCCTCTGCTGAAACTCTCAACTTCAGGCAACTGCTGTTTATCCATCCTCAAAACTGTTGCCAATGTCTCATTCTTTAAAATGTATTTCCAAATCTGAAGTTACTAACCAATTTTTCTATTTATGTATACTCCACTCTAAATTTTAAGCGGCGTTCAAGGTAATTCTGTCTGTTTCAAAACCTTAACTAAATGCTTCCGGTTGATACACTCTATGTCACTCTTTGTGTGCAGGAAAGGCATACATCACCAGCTTAGCCTGTAACTCATTAACTGAACTTCTATGTTTGTCACAGGCACACATGGACACTGACTATACTGTTTTCCTCATAATTTTATAGGGTGATAATTAATTATTGCTTCTTTCAACCACTAGTAAGACAAAGACAAGTATATGAGCATTCAGAATTAGCATTCATTAGTATTCTTGCTCCTACCAGGAGCCCGTTTTCTCTGTTCTCCCTATTATCGCTAAATTCTTTCCTGCAGACCCTTTATAAACATTAACTAATTAATGATGATTCTAGTCCATAAGTACAGAATATAAAGGGGTGCTAAAGAAAAGAGATAGGAAAATTAGTCTCATTAACTACACATTTCAAAATTTTAAATGCAACAGGAAAAAAATCAACTTAATTTATAAAAGAAAGAAAAGAAGTAAAAGGAAAAGAAAACCTTTTAAGCAGGAAGATTTGGGACTGGAGCCAAGTTTTCAACGAGGAGGTGGAATAATAATTCCTTGAAACTTTTAAGTCAGTTTTATGTGTACTTCTCTTGGGGTACTTAAAGGACAGAGAGAATGGAAAGGAAGACAAAGAATAAACACAACGGGTGAAATGAATGGTTTGAGTGGAGTTTAGGGAGTTGAAAATGGGACACAGAAACCCATATCTACAAATCACTTAATCAAATATCTTATCTAGAGAATGGAATATGCTGACCACCCAAACGCACTGATCTGATGCACAGTTCCAAATCAGCTCATAATGCTCAGAGGGTGAGTAATTACCCCTTCCTACCTCCAAAGACAATGCTACCAAATATACCATTAATACCAGCTGATTACTTTCAGTTTAGTAAGAACAACAAAACCCCAAAGCTAATAGGGATTTCAAAAGTATAATCCAGTAAGATATGTCCACCTACCTTATACTATGTAGCCACCCTTAACAAGTAGTTCACCTGTTTACTAGAAGACAATTTCAATTCAGTCATTTTAAGCCAAATTTTATGTCCATAATTATGATGTTATAAATTGGGGTTTTCTTCCTGAAAAGACATTTCATTCTACAAATATAACAAAATTGGTCAGGAAAATAACTGAAAAGGAAACACAGTGTAATATTTTTATAGATAGGCAACAGAATTTATGACAAAAAAGCTATGTCATAAACAATCCCTTTCAAAATTCTTTAGAAAGCATCAGTTTATTAAGCTTTCTTAAAACCTAATGCAATGAAGTTTTAATGAAAGAAATCTTGTTCTTTTCCTGGTAAATCTCACTGCTGAAAAAGCAGACAGAATTCACTGCTCTAAGACTTAAAATAATAATCAAAATTAGAACTTCACATTATCATTGTTGAATCTATATGCACAAATATGAGACAACTCTTGAGAAGATGAATGTGGAAGATGGGATCATTTTCACTAACACTTTGCCCTAAAGGTAACTGTAGACTAAATCTGTTAAGCCAGTAATTCCGAGACATTTTTAAATCACAATTTGGTGTGTACTTCCTTGAGGTGCTTCAATGACTTGCCTACATTGCCAGTTGACTTGATGAAAGTCAGTTTGGTTCAAAGCCATTAAGTGGCCATATTGTAAACTCTGTTCCACATTTATTCAGGGAATTGTAAAAGCAAGGGATTCAACATCAAGGTGTAGCTCTTTGGGGTTGTGAAAATGTGCAAGAAAAGTGGAGAAAGCAGAAAGTTTCTGCCATGCCTTTCAAATACAGATGACAATCAGCACATGAATATATTTGGGATTATACCCTTTGGGAAGGTAAATGAGTGATGACATTATGCCAAATTTTCCCAATCCCAATTAATAATCCTTTCTTCTGAGTTCCCAGGGTCACCAAAATTTATCTACTTTAGGGTTATATGCATTATTTAGTGTCTCCAACACATTTATGACATGTTATGATCTTTTAATTTCAAATTAAAATTTGAAATTCTATTGTTATTCCTAAGCCATAACTTTTTAAGAACTTTGATTAGGAAATTTTAATGTACTAAAGAAAAAATGCCCATTTCTCACTAACTGCCAACACTGCTGATTTCAACATCACTACTTTTCTTTAAAGTACAATGCAGTTCTATATGCTATATTTCTTGCTAGTCTTATTGATTGGAGCCAGGATTGATGAAATGTGCTCTATATTCATTGTTTAAAGGTGCCAAACCAAAAGCAGACATATTTGGCTTTGAAATTAATTTCATACATTTAGACTGAGTTCTGAACTTCAACCAATGGGACACATTGCTTTTAACTATGTTACCAAAACAAAATGAAACTATAATCAAAAGGAAGCTACAGCATGTTATTTTTTACAATCATCTTTATTTATTATATTCACTTACTTGTCCAAAAAATATTTAATCTAGGTTTCCATTCATTCATATACTTCATAAATCCACTTGTATTAATTACACAAATACAGAATGAGTCAACTGATTATGCATCAGGAATAATATCATAAAAATATCAAAGATATCAATATGAATGATACAAGTTTCTCAACTTTGAAGAATTTAGAGCACAAAGAGCATAAAAGACATGAAAATAATTCTCTTATAGTTGAGAAACACATAATTAATGTAATCATATAGTTATCAAAATACAGCAAAATGAGAACAATATGTCTGTTTCATAAAGTTTAGGAAGGATAACAGAGGGTTTGACATTTGAGGTAGGTCTTGAAGATGAAGAAGGGATTTAAAAGGAAAAAATGGTCAGGTGACTTCTAATATTTTGGGAATTATGAGCAAACCAGCAACAGTGGATCATATGGGATGGGATCTGATGAAGAAGCAGAAGCAGGCAAAGACATTAAAAAATTAAATAAGACTTCATGTCAATAGGTCTGTCCCTATCACTGTCGAAATAGAATAGTACATAAATAAGAAAGGGCCATTCTTTATGTAGATATGAAGATAATAAATATAAAGTGAATATCTATTATTTATTTAAATACAGTGGAAAAGGAAAGACAAGTATATCATATATATATATCACTCCTAATTGATGTACTATTATGAATAAAACTTGCTGTTTATGATATTTGCGTGACGGGGTCTCAGGTATGTTTGGACTTCTTAGCTCTACTACTAGGTAAATTCTTGAAGAATCTAGACAGAAGAACATATTTTTCTACTTTATATTCTTTCAGGATCAACCACAGTGTATTACACACAGTAAAGGCTGAATAATTAGATACTAAGAGAATAGAAGAATGAAGCTCACTCCTAGGTATTTACCCAAAAAATACATTAACTGAAAGAGATATATGTACCCCCATGTTAACTGTAGCACTATTTATAATAGCCAAGAAGTGAAAACAACCCAAGAGCCCAGGAGAGATGGATATAGAAGACATGGTATATATGTAATGGAATTCAGCTGTTGAAAAAAAATATGAAATCTTGAGGTTTGCAACAACATGGATGCAACCAGAGGGAGTATGCTAAGTGAAGTAAGTCAGAAGGAGAAATAAAAATACCAGATGAGTTTGAAAGAAGAGGACAGTGGGGGTGCAATGACAGTGTGGAAGGACTATTAGAAATTTGGTGGTGAGTGTGGTATATCATCAACTATGTCATCTTATATTTGAGAGTGAACCCATCCAACTAAAACATATTGTTTTGTAAATAAGTTACCTCAATAAAAAATTTAAAGAATAGATGAATGAACAAGTCTGCAATCAAATTATGGAGACAAAATTTGTACATATTAATAGTCAAATAACAAAATACAGAGTGTCATCAATAGCATGCAATGGAGTGACAAGTGACTTACAGATGTAGTCAGACCTAAGGGTTCATGATGGGAGAAATAATGAGAAGGGAAACACCTCCTTGAAGAATGGATCAAATTTTGAAAGGGAACAAAAGATCAGTGTGTTTAAGTAGCTCTGGATAAAAATTTCCAATATCAGGCTCATTCAATATAACTTGAATATTTTGCTACCTTAGGTAATATGAGTAAACCGACCAAGGTTGTGAAATCCACCATCTACCAAACTTGACCAATCAGTCTGTTCTCTTCTATTACCGAGCTGTATTACCCCGAGTTAAAAAAAAATGAAACTCCGCAACAATCAGTGCTATTGCTAAGAAAGGAAATTGGATGAAGAGCTGTTGAGGAGTTCTTATGGCTCAGTCCTACTACTGAAATGTAAACAAATCACCCAATCAAAATACATTGCTGTTTTATCCAACCTTTTCATAATTTTTCAAGTTTTACAGATGGATAGATGCTCCACACCCTGCATAGTCGGATGCACCCAGAGTCATTTGGAATGACTTGTTTGCAACTAGAAGCAAATACAAATGAGGAGGCTTAACTGGAATAAAATATTATACAAACTTAAAAGTGCAGAGCTACTCAATCCCTTTGACAGGTTTTCATTGCAACTGGTCCTGTTATCCTGACAGGTTCCACTGTGAAGGGCTGATGAATCAGACACATAGTTATGGAATGGGGAGGCATTAGCAACAGCCAAAATCTAGACTCTCAGAGAAATTAACATAAATGTATACACATATACATATATGTATATGTGAGTAGGCTTCTAATGGCAATTCTTTGTGCCCAGAAGTAAAAAGGGAAAAGAAAGGCCAACAGAAAAACAGATATGCTGCCTTCATAGGTGAAGGGTCCCTGTGAATTAAAGCCATACAAAGGACACAGCAGTGAGGGATTTACATTCTCTCACCCAAGGTGAAATCATTCATGCAGTTGGTAAATGTCTGTCAGGGGTGGTGCAGGCAGATGCTCAACTCCAGTGTCTCTCATTGTTTCCAGAACAGCAGCATCAGATGCTCTGGGAACTTCAAAATCATTATAGGGGCCTCATCCCAGACCAACTAAATCAGAAAGGCTGAGATAGCACCCAGAGATGTTTTAGAAATTTTCCAGGTGATTCTTACGGCAAGGTAGTGCTTGAAAGTCATGACTATAAACATTCAGGAAAGGGAAAAAATAGTATCTGTGAAATTCCTGTGCACTTCATAGAGAGGTGGCCACAATTAGCAAAGTCTGTCTACTTTTCTCTAAAGGAAAATACTCTTTTACACAATGGCTTATGGATGAATTATTCAATCTGTCAAGCATGTACTGAGTATGCTTTATATGGTGGGCAATGGTCTGGGCACTGGCTACGGAAAAGTCAACAAAACAGTCTTTGAGGATCATACAGCCTAGTAGGTCAGTAATTAGTCTTTGCCTCCTTTCTGCATCTCAGGCACTTGTTTAATATGTTTTTAGTTACCGTTCATTAAGTTGTCATGAGCCATCAGTACAAAACAACTGCTTGATCCAACTTATTGATTTTAAATCAAAATTCACCAGTGTTTATCATTCATTACAATATAATGCACTATTCTCTTTTATTGAAACTTCTCTATAATGAAATAAAAAGGCAACTACTCTGTTGATTAAATATTAATCCCAAAGAGAGTTTTAAGAACTACAGGAATTAATATTGAGCCAAGGAACTTTTTCCTAACAAGGGTAGGTGATCTATGGTCATCTTGGATTTTTTTAAGTTGACTGGGGTCAACTTTCTGGAGACTAACCATCATTTATTAATTGATCTTTAGGTTTCTGCTGTAATAAGACTGGTATGCAGATTTGGAGGAACTAGATGGCAGATGCTAAGCTCAGTATCAGCATCCCCTAAACATCCGATTGTTGGGAAAATCGAAGGGAGCTCTCATTGTTGATTTTTTTCTCATTTGCTATAAAACTTAGTTTGATCAAAATCTTAGAGCTTGTGCCCTGGATGTGTGAATATATTCTTCCATGCCCTTTTAGAGATTGGTAGCAGGTTTATCCAAGGTTGTCCAAAAACAGAAGACATGACTAAATAAAGCAATGTGCAAACTATGGAAGTATTTCTTTCTCTCTCTAAAGATGAGTAAATAAGGAATACTGGAGGGGTTCACAATTTATCTGGGGTCATAGAATCCACCAGGTTTAGTGTGGGTGCTTGCAAATGAAGGGATCTGATTCCTGGGCCCACGAAGGAGACATTGTCCCATCCTCAGAACACAGAAGCTGGTCTCCTCATAATTAGACAGCTTCAGGGAGCATGACCTCCTGATTTGTGAATTTGTGGAAATACCTAGAAATATTACTCATTGTATATGGGAGATCAAAGAGCTCTGAATTGTGGAATAGATCCAGGAAGGAATAAGTAAGGATGATGGAAATGAAAGGTCTTTGATGTGACTCTGATATAGAACAGCTTTGGTTCAGATTTGTCAGAATAAAAGGAGGGAGGAGTCCCAGCCCAGAATGGACAGTGACTGGAAAGCTGAGCAGAGATCCCCCGGAAGTCTCAGTTTCACTGGTTTCTCAACTGGATTCTGCATTTTCTCTTTTTGCTTAGAACTCTCAGAGGGCTTGTGTCCTCATCGCTGGGTCACCATATTTGGCAAACCCTCTCCTAATTTCACTTCTCATCTAAGGACCCTGAAACAGTATGAGTCCCTTCACCCCTCTAGTGATAGCAGCAAAAGCTCCTGGGCCACTAAACCCTGCAAAACCAAACCCACTGAGTCAACAATGCCTAGAACAGGCAAAGCCCTGGTTCTCTTTCTCTCACTGCAACAGCTTGCTGCTTGTGGGAATGGTTTTGTGACCATAATTGCTGGGTGGATAATAGTATTATTGTCCTCAGACACAATAAATACCCCTTTCCTAGCCAACAGTAGATTTCATTCTAAACATCAAAATACTCTGTTTTGCTTGGATTCCACTGTTTTCCTCCAGAACCTGGCTGCCTTTCACTGTGGTGTTAGTCCTCTCAAGTCTAAGTTGGCAACCTTGGAGGAGAGAAAATAAACACGAAGGATTGTTGTCTATTTAACTGCATCAGTAGCTTTGGCTCTCACTGTTGATGGATGTTATAGGGTGCTGATTTTCCCTCTCCCGTTTCCATGTTTATTTTATTTCTGATGACAGCCTCAGGCTGTGTGTCTGGGAATTGGAACAGAGGGTAGTCTTTCAAAGTGAGTAGCCAATCTGTCAAACATCCCTGCAGCTCTCAAAGTTTTTCATTAACTATTTTTCAGACAAATCTTCACTTGCAACAGTTCACTTAGGTTTCCCTCTGTTCATTTCCACAGGTTCTACTCTAAACCTTAGGAAAAATGCCTATATTTTTAGGACTGAGTTTCCCAGAAAGTGAGTGTTCACTGGGAAAGATAATCAGGTGGTCCTAACCAGCACAGGTGTTCCTCATTAGTATGAGGACCTGAGAAGCTGGAGGAAATCATTCCTAAGGGGTCTGGCCTTCAAAGACATTATCGCTGACTTGGCTTTTTTAAGAGCTGGAATAGTAAAGAGAATAATCCCAAAATTTTGTAAGCGATATCCAAGAAAGTAAAAGCCGAAGGCTAAATTATTCAATATAGCAGTAGAAAGATGGGATCCATATCTCTGAGTATGGGGCAGGTTTTTTATTAGCATGAAGATTTCTAATGGTAGGTCTTAGAGATGAGCTCCACAAACTAATTACTTCAAACTGGTAATCTTGTAACTGGTGCTGTATTTAGCCAACAAGGTTATATTAGATGCCTACCCCGAGCTGAGCAACAAGCTGAGGGCCATGTGACATCGATCAAGTACAGTATGACTCGAGGAGCACACTGGGGACTGAGAGCTAAATGCACATCTAAGGAAGCAGCACATGCACACACAGGTTTCCCCTGCTGTCTGAAAGTAGAACGTTCCTGTTTGCTATGATTTGGTAGGTCATTTTCAGGGTCTGGCCACACTCCTACCATACATTTTTATAGAAAACTATTTTAGCATTTCCAGACTCCAAAAACTAACTTACAAATTGCTACCAAATAATAAAGTTCTATTTTGGAGAGCAGGAGAAAACTATATGTGAACTTTATGGAACTTGAAATCAGAAAGGACCTTAAAGGTAATCTAGCCCAATAATTTTCACCCCTGGATACACATTAGAATCTAAGTGACTGGTCTGTGCTTGGTGGTGTTTAAAAACTCCAGATGATTTTAATAAGGACTCAGTTTTGAAAACCACTTTTCTAAAACTGTTTTCATCTAACTTTAATATTGCAGAACTTTCTCAAGAGCTTATCAACACACAAATTTCTGGGACTCCCAAAAATTCGGATTCAGTAGATCTTGGTCCACAAATTTGCATTTACAAGATGCTCCCTGGTGATGCTGCCTCTGGTGGCCAAGGAAACACATTCTTAGTGTACATCTGGTCCAGGGGTCCTCAAACTTCACTGTGCATGGAAATAAAAACACTAAGACAAACAAATGGATTGCTTGTCCCCACCTCCAGAGTCTCTGGCTCAAGAGTTTGCATTCTAACAAGTTCCCAGGTGGGTCCATAAACTTAAGAACCACTGATTTGGATCATTCAAGATGGAAAAGCACATTTTAAACTCATCTGAAGTATTTTTCAAAGGACACCTGCACTCATCTTTCTGTTCCATGTGCTCAGTGCTACAGTGTATCTCTACTACAAATAGGCATGCCATCCTTCTCATCTAATAAGTAAGGATACAGAAGCTCAGAGTGGAAATGACTCGACCATAATCAGACATCCCACTTCAGAACAAAAACCCAGACGAGAGCCCCAGGGTAAAGAAGAGAAGGAATACATTGTATGGAAGACTAATTTAACCACTTCTCAGTTTTGTCAAGGACTGACTCTGACTGGACCATGGACAACTGAATGAAAAACAAACAGCTTTCATTGCAAATAAAAATCATAATATCTGTTAAGACTAGAAGAAGATCCCAAAGGAAGATGGTGTGTTCTTCCTCCCCCTAGATATCCATGCCGAAAACTGGTTACTGGCATTATAGTTAGAGTCCAATCCTGCAGAAGACTAGAAGATGGAAGGCAACTTTATGGCCTTTCCATCTTAAAAATGTTATTATTTGGTCTTTATTTCTCTAAAGAATAAAGATCATCATAATGCCACTTGAGGAAATGGAATATACCAAATTAAATAATGTAACACCAGAAAGTGCAGTATGGTATCACAGCAGAGGTAAAGCAGCAGTCTTACACATATACTCCCCATGCATTACTTACAGTCACAGTAACTGTGACTGTAAGTTATTAGACTTGAGTGTAATGTTACCATCAGGACTCATGTGCAGTCATCCACATATGGAGATGGATCACGCAAGTCTCCTAATTGGTTGAGTTACTTTTTGTTTTTTAACATGAAACTGACTCAGGCAACTGCCATCCTTACAGGACTGATAGAAGAGTTTCTGTTAGTAGGTAGAACTATACCATATGTTAATTTACTAAATCACATATCAAGAACCCCAAGACAATTACTCTAGTTCATTCTATTAGTCATCTATTCATCTTCTACCAGCCACTTACCTAGACCTTCAGGTTGATTCTGAAGCATAATTAATAGACTGAAAGAGCCTGTGTTCACACATAACTGAATGAGCATGTGTGCCCTAACAGGCAAGCAATCTGTATGCCTCATAAAGCAGATTTGATTTTGACTTATTGGTGTTTATGCCAAGAGTTCGAGGAGTTGAATAGCTGACACGTAGCACTGTGTTGGCAGGTTTAAAGCTGATACACAGATTTGTATCTGACATTAGCTGTCCCAGGGGAGCGTCCCTAACAAGCGCCCCAGTCATTCATCTGTAAGTCACTTTCCAAAAACATGGTAAAAATCAGCATGACCGTATGGCAAACCCAACAGAATAAGTTTATTTCCAGTCACTCAACCCCACCAGTAGACCCAGAGATAAGCCTAAATACGGCAGCATTGTTGACTCATGATTCAATGTCTCAACTGCAGTATGTTGTCTGCTAGTTTGAGCAGTGTCCTCTGTAAGCAACTCAAGTCTGTGCCCCTTTAGCCCCTTCAAACTGTGAGTATTTGAGTTCTCTGAGCCACTCTGAGGATGACAAGATGATAACAATCATTAACAACCAATGGCCAAAGCAAGTCAAAGGACTAGGACTTTATCTTCATATCTCAGAAGAAAAGACAATTGTGAATGGTGAGAATTCCTCATCTCTGCAGAATCCTGGTTCTAATGCTAAAACCTCCTGAGTTCAGTCAAAGGACCATCCTCTCTCCACATCTTCAAACTACAGGTTACAGACAGCAGAGCCAGCAACGGGAGGAAAATAGATCTCGATGTGTCTTTATCACTCAACTTGTTGGCTGTGCTCAAAAACAATCACACTCTGAACTTGACGTAGTCTACACAGCTGTGGGTTTGCACTGCACCCCTGGAACTTAAACAACGTTGTGATGCATTGTTATTTGAATGAAAAGCATTAAAATAAATAAATACAACCTCATTTTAGAGCGTGATAGTCACAACTGTGAAGCAAAATCTGAGGGTCTTTATAATTGTTCATTAGCCGTGTGACAGGGAAGAAAACTCCCTAGAAAAGAAAAAAGTCAGTTGCAAGATGATTCTGTCACTCATAACTTTTTTTTTTTTTTTTTAAGGAAAGGACAGGTAGGAATAAAGTAAGCAAGTAAGCCAGCAGGCAGGAAGACAGAGAAGGTAGAAGCACTTTATTTTATTCAGTTGTTTATCTTGGTTGTTCCTCTGGTCCTGGGTCTTGAACTAGGGACCTTGGGATGCATGTGGACTGCTCCCGGTTTGACCCACTAGGCCACGCAGGTGCCCCTCAGAAACTACTGAAGCTTAGATGTGTCAGTTAATCTCTCTAAGCTTTTGTTAAGTCACCTGTAAGATATAAACATTACTTTATCAATTGAGGGCCCTGAGGATGGTCCTGCACACCAGTGGACTCTAGTGAGAACATGGGGGCGCTCGTGAAAGAAAATGCTTCTGTTGGGCGAGACATTAATTTGCAGCCAGGAAACAATCATTTGGAAGAAACTACATAATAAGTCAAAAATCAATCCTTTGTCAGATCACTGACTCCTGAGACCTGTGTGCCAACAATGTGGTTATGGATTGTCATGGTCAGCTAATCAGTTGCCACAAAGATGTACAATGTTTACAGGTTTTAAATCTGAAAAACATTAGGAGTCCCCTCTTCCTTTCCCAATGTCCACAGGAAAAGTCGTCTTCTCCAAATGCCACAATTAGCTAAAAAATAAGGACGTCAAGTGTCCCACCCGATGTCCTGAAGCAAACTGGTGACAGAACTAAAACGGGGGCCTCCAGGGCCCGAGCCCCTTTACTCCACAGATGCTCCGTGTCCAGTCAGGTGGACGGTACAGGGCGGGCCGAGTTCTGCGCAGAGCAGGGACACCCCACCCACAGAGATCACACCCTGGGGCATAGGCACCCAGGCGAGTCACACACCAGTGTCCCCTAAAGAACAGCCACCAGGGTTGCCAAAGACCAGCTCCGGTTCATGAAACACACCCGGTATCAGGCAACAAGAGAAGCCACTCACTTTTTTACTTTTTAAGCCTAAAGATCTATTGAATTTTTACAAACACATAGTGCTTCTCTGACACATTAAGCAAAATGTAAAAAGAAAAGAGCCCCATTTGGATTTAACCTGCTCTTGTCTGTTGCTACAGAAAGTTTAAAGAGAGAGGAAGGCAAGAATCCTGAAAGAATGAGATCTGAACAAAATGACAATGCTTTCCTTATCTGGGAAGATGGCCTGGGACTGCCTGCCTTGTGTTCCGTTGCTGGTATGGTTGTGCCCTGACACAGCAAGGCTTTGCAGAAGGGAACGCCAGCAGTTTCGACTACATGAAAACTGAAACACACCATGCTTATGCACAGAAGAAGCTGGAAAATGGCACCATCCAAAGCCCACATGGCGTCCCTCACATGTTCCTGTTTCCCTTCCCACAATATTCATTCACGCCCTGTCCTGAGACTCACGTCACCAGCATCTGCACAATTTCAAATCTTGTCATAGAAAGCAGGCTACTGGTGGGCAGGATCATGTCAGCAAATAAAATCACTGCTTAGTACATTAAATAGAGAGCAAAGACCATTATCCACAGTTCCTGGATGTAAGAAGCGTCCTTCTGTACATCTATTTCTACTGAAAGGCTCTTTAAAAACTATGGGAAAGACAGGTTCCGCTGAATTTGTTATAATCTGCTACTGGTGAAATAAAACAGCATCTATCTGCCATCAGTTACTCTTCACTTGCTGCTTCATTCTGTGATTCAAACTGGAGTAAAACTATTTTTTTTTAATTCAATACAAGACATGATATCAAAAAGCCAGAGCCATTCCCTAAGTGGTAACTCTGATAGATACTAAATGAGACTTCACTGCGTGGAGGACACTGCACTAACAGCAAAAGGCTGATCTCAGCACGTGGCTCATGACAGACACCACACACACTCTGTGTGCATTCCTGACACATCAGAAATCTTACATGAGAAATAAAACTGGACCCTGGGAATTTAATTTCTGACAATTTCCTTCCAGAATTTCTAAATCCAAGAGTTACCTCTCATGCTAAGTATTGCACAACTGCCTTCCCTTCTGCCCAAACCATTCTGACCACGATCTCTCGGCACATATTTCCAGAAATAATGTACACACTTCGGGGTTTGAAAAATCAAGGCTCTTCAAGCTAATTAGTTTGGTTAATTAATATATCACTCCATTTCTTTCAAAAGTCATTATGCTCCCAAAAGGCCTGTTGGACCAACAGAAGAGGAATGAAAATAAATGACTAGGGAAATATTACTCAAGAAAAAACATCATTTACTGATTGAAAAACTAATATGAGGATTACCAAAATCCCCTAATGACTTTCCATCACAAGGTCTAAATGGAAAATCATTTTGAGGGCAAAAATGAGAGATATGTCTCTGTTAAGATCTTAGAACTAGAATTAAATACCGGTCTTTTGAATACAGAAAACATCCTCAAAACTGGAACTGTTGTTGAGTAATCTGTCACATGGGCAGTAATTAGTGGTTCAGGCAGACCTGGGTTTCCAAGCTGTTCTGCCACCTGGGACAGGTACTTCGACTCCCACATCTCAGTTTTCTCACCTGTGAAATGGAAATATGATATTATGGGTGGCTAGTATTGAGTTCTGATCACATGCCAGGCAATTAGAAGGAACCTCAAGTCTGTGGTAAAAAAAAAAAGATATTTATATGTTTACGTAAATGTGCGTATGATGTATATACACATATAAGTACATGTATGTGTATGTACATGCACATGTGTGTATGTATATGTTCATATATGCTTTTATATATCATACCTAATCCATACACCATCTAATCCATACATCTTCTAATCTATACAACAGATTTAGCATGATCTTTGACAGATAATCTGCACCAAATTTTCTTTTCTACTAACAGTGGCTAAACTAAGCACCGCAGAAGAGAATTTAAATATAAAAATCTTAAGAATTACTGGAATTACTAGGAAGAAAATTTCACTAACTCGTTTGGTAACTAGAGCCAGGCTAGATTTTACACTCTTGTTCCTGAGTTCAAGGAACTGACATCCAGGAAAAGATGATTATTAATGCTAATATGGGATTACACAGAATCACTTAATCCTGTGGATATTTTTAAACCACAGAAATGTTTTCTTGGGGTGAAGTCTTCTTCAGAGGCTAGGAATGAGGTAACTGCTCTTAGACAGCACCTTTGAGGAGGAAGACTTGAGGGTTATTTTATGAAATGCATCCGCTCTCTTAGGACAAGAAAACAGAACACCCAGTCAAGTGCATTCTTCCTAGCCTTTACATTTCCTTTTCTGGGAAACTGAAGCAATAGTTCTGAATCATTTACATTTCATTTCCCCACACATCATTTATCATCCCAAAAGACATCGGAGTTTCTATCAAAATTCTCTAGCTCACAAGAACTCTACGCTTCAGTTGTGTGTTCTATCACTGTGTTGAGAACTTTCCACAAACTTATTTGGAGAAACCACTAATCAAATTAGCTCTGTGCTATTGTAAACAGCAGTGTATGTCTCTCTTTTTGCTACCATTGCTTGTCTGTACAAGGAAAGTGGATCCTTTTCCTTGGGGAATTCGAAAAGTTGTAGTCAAATATTAATTCAGTAAAGTAATTCTGAAGTCAGAGTAAACTATCCAAACAGATACTTTCAGTTTTGCTTTACAATTGTCTCAACATTGTTGCTAATTTTCCAAATGAATATGGGTGAGTTGAATCTAAATCAGGCATACAAAAGTAGGTATAAAAGAAAAGACCTGGTAAGTTTAAAAAGAGGCCTATTTTGTTTTTTTCTGAACACCCAACTTGCCCTCCCCAGGCTCCATGAACCACACTCCCTCCCACCCCCAGTGATGACAACAAAAGCCTTTGAGACCTTTATTCACGGTACAGAATTTTTGTAACTTTAACTAACCAGGGAGCCTTCCCACTGCAAAGAAGAGACACATAAATGCAGGTCATCATATATGACAACTAATCACATGCATGTGTTCTCACATGTTATGACAAACTTTCACATGCTATTAGAAACTTTGACATGTTACTACAAACTTAATTATGGGTGAGATAAGGGGAAAAGAGCTTCAGCAAAGAAGTGCCAAAATTAAAACTTCACCTCTAAAGGGAAATTCAGTGTCAACTGAGCTCTCCAGTACACACTGGTTTCTGCTGCTTAAGAGGGTCAGGTGGCATCAATCCTCAACTTTCTTCCAGAAAGGCCTGTGTTCCCGTCTGCCCAGCACGGGGCTAAAATTAAGAGACTTAAAAACAGTTATGCAGTTTCTAGTCACAAGAAATCTTTGTCTAATTGAGAAGATAAATGGAAGCTAATAATGTCTTAGAACAGTATAATTATTAAAAATAATTCAAATATTTTATAAGAAAAGAAATTAGGGATGAGTGAATTTTAATTGGTCAGAAAAATAATTCTTGTAGAAAGTGTTATGTGCCAGATAAATATGATTTACCAGGAGATATATGGAAAAATGAATTGGTGCCATTATGGGATTCAGGAAAAAAGAAAAAATTTCAGTGGGACAAAAAAAAAAATCTGTGGTAAAAATGCAAAATCCTGGAGATCTACTGGATGATGATGGAGTAAGATTAGGGAAGACTGGATAATGAGGTTTGAAATTTTGTTATACACCAACATAACTCCAGAAGAGTTGAAGAGATAAACATGAAAAATTGTAACAAACACATGAAATTAAGACAACAGAGGAATATTTTAGAGAGAAAGAAATCTAAATAAAGTAATATTTTCTATGAATGAAAGTAATAAAAGAAGTCATGAAGAAATAGATTTCTACCTCATAAAAATATAAAGCTCTGAAATATAAAAATGGCATAAATAAAAACAAAAGGCTAGCTGGAAAAAGTGAAAAAACAACTTGACACAACATGGCAAAAATAATACTCTCAACACATAAAAAATGCCATAAAATAAACATTTAAAATTCAACAAGATAACAGGACATAAATAGATAAAGATCAAGAAAGTATGTAAGAGTTCATTTACAGAAGAACAGTTCTTGCCAAATAATTGAAAAACACACTGAGTGTAAAAACATTTGTCCCTCTAATCATAAAAGACATGTAGTTTAAAACACAACATTTCCCACTGGACTGTTTCAGGCAAGACTCACTCCTGAATGGAACATGGTGACCTATATAAACTTAAAGTGATCAATTGTCGCAACGTTTCTAGAGGACCTTCACTGACCCCCACCATGAGCCCCTAATGCGTTCATTCTTGAATTCGAGAATCTCATCTTCGGGAATAAGGAAGCAGTCAGCTGCGAAAAAGGACCTTGCCTCGAAATCATGCACCACAGCATCAATGGGTACATCACAGAACTCATGAAGAAATCAGAGCAACCGAGGCAAAACCAGGAAGATGATTAAACGTCGATACTCTGAGATGATGACAGCACAGTATGGAAACTTCTAAATTCTATGTGTGCAGAATTTTTGAAAACATGAGAAAATTGCTTTTTATACAAAGATAAGTGACAAACATTTTAAGACTGAACAATGAAGACTGAGAAGTCACAGTGACCGATGTTCAACTCGGATTTGCCTCCTACTCAGAGATCTAGATGCCACATGTCATATAAAAATAGAATTTAGTATCTGCTTCCCACTCAATTTACTCTTCCTTGAGTTCCCTGTCTCCATCAAAGTCATCATCAGTCTGCCCACAGATCCAGGACAGAACACTCGATAACATTCTCGATTTCTTCATCGCTATCCCTGCGAGGTCAAATTGCTCACCACTGGCTGTCTCCAAATATCTCTCTAATTTGTCACCATTACCACACCAACACTAGAATATTGGTTGACTTCCAAAAATTTCTAACCTAAATACTTGAAATAGTCTTCAAGCTGACTCCAGTTTTATCTCAGTAAGATCTGTCCTATAAATTTTACCAGAATATTCTCTTTGTTATGGCGCTTTCCTGCTCATGGAATTTGAAAGGTTCTCTGCGACTTAAAAGATTAAGTTCATAATGTGTGGCTTGGTAAATAATGCTTTTGCTATTTTGGTCCATTACCAACTACTTTAGTTTCGTTCTCTCAAAGTCAATACAATTTTCTTTATTTTCTGTGAGATATTCATGTGTGCACACATATATGTGTACATATGTGTGTATTCATATAGATTCATGTATATATGTGTGTGCATACATAAAAATCATTTATACTACTAGATATATCCATTAAATGGTAATTATATTAGTTTATCAGCTCATAGCATGCATTTAAAAATAAGTAACAATAAAAACAGAGCGGAAAATATCAGACATTGTATGTACTTGGGGTAAGTGTTGCTACTTAATGATTTTGCCTTGATTTTATGTGGATCACAGTCAAAGAAGTTTGAAAGCATCTGCTCTACTCGGAGTTTCTCAGTATTTTGTAAATAAATTTATTAGGGCATATAGAGGATGGAGTCTATTATCATTTTTGACTATGTGATCTAAGAGAGCAAAAAAAACCAGAAATATTCTCAACTTATTTTTATATCTCTAAATAGGAATACACCTGAAAATAACCTTAGCATAGCGTACCACTCAATGCATGTTAGATGAAAGCATGTAGTACTGAGTTTTGTTAATTTGGCTATTAGGAGTCAATGTTAAATCTTCATACAAAGGTATGAATGTCCTAGAAACAGCATTAATTATCTCTCCTAAAAGTTCTCCCAAGGCATGAACTGCAGAAACAGCTCTTTATTCCAAGAATTTTGAAAATTATCTGATTCTTTTCTCAATTCTATCTCCAGATTATCATTGTAAAAATCCAAAGTATAATTCTGGCACGTTTTAATTTTTGTTTTGAAATCTTTGTTTGAAAGAGTTATTTTAAAAAATCTTCTCCTCATATACAAGAAAAAGATTGAAGAAAAGGAAAAAAAGGAGGTTCAGAGCACAAGCTGGCTATGACAAGGAAAAGAAGAGGGACAAAAACAGCAGCCCAGTAACTCAAACCTGGAAGCCAGGCAAATGGAGGTTAAGCATCCACAAGTGTGGACCCCACATCTTTCAGAAACCTGCCACCTCAAATCCGGTTGGAAGCCCCTCATGGTGGGGCAAAGGATAGATAATCAGTCCTGGAAATGTATCAAGGACGTGACTAGAGTACGATTATACTGAGGCTATAACATAAGCACAGGAGGCCCAGATCCAGTGTCATCAAGTTCTTCAATTTTATGATGCTTCTGGCTATGCCATTTGAACACCTTTGATGTTGAACAAACATGCAACTGTGCCCAGAGGAATACATGGATACCCTGGCTGCCCAAGACTTTCTCTTTAGAAATAGTACATTTCTTGAGAAGGCTTTATTTTGGCACAACAAGATTCTCTCTCAAATCCTGAAAAGTCATCCTTTCTACCAGCTACGGCAGCTTCATGTATCACCTGCCCACTACAGAAATCCAAATTGTTTAAAACAGACATTTCTCCTTTACAGTAGGATCAAAGAAGAATCTTCAAGAAGCATTCTATAATTTCACAATATCGCTACAGTTCAAACCTGATTTGACTTTTTTTCTTAATGAAGTTCTTTAACTTATGAATCAGCAAGAATAATTATCCCACTTCAGAAATAATTAGTGCCCCCCCTTTTCCCTTATCTAATTAATACCTTGTATTCAAGCTGCTAGCAAAGGTTACAATGCCAAGTTGTTCTTTGTGGTTGTTTTTAAATTGATCTGAACACGTTCCCTAATGTCAGGCATCTTGCTTTAGAACATCTCCTTTATGGCTGTAAAGCACTGGGATGATTTCACCCAAGCTGAAAGAAACACAAGGAAAACCTTCCATTTTTCTTTTGCTGCAGACTCCCTATTCAACTATGGTTGGCCATGCTTAACAGGTGAAAAAAAACAGGTGAAATCATTTCATATATTGGGTGTAAGAAGCTACAGCCTCCAATGGAGAATGGATCGTATAAACTGTTTCCAATTTATGTATCTCCTCTTTCTTATTTACAGGGATGGAAATGAGGCTCAAGGATAGTCCATATACTTTAGAAATTCATCTGAAATACTGACGAGATGTGTAAAATAAGTAGTTTCACTCAAGGGTTGGTGTTCTGCCACCAACTAGAGTGACCATCTGGAATGACACTGATGGTTAGAAACTATAAAAAGTGGAATAGCAGGGACTGCTTGTCTTAGGAGGTAACTGACCTGTTATCAGAGCTTGTTTTTTTTTTTTCCCCAGATAATTGCTTATGTGTTTGGTTACCACCAGATACACTTTAAGAGGCCACTTGGTTCAACTGACAGGATAATGTAATAGGGATCACCAAACTTCAAGTTTAATTATATGTTCTCCCTCTGATTTTCTGGATGGGTTTGAGTAGCACTTTATTAGAAACTTTATTCATAAATACATTAAGGAATCAGAATCACATAATTCAAAGACTGTGAGAAAGTCTCGAGTCCACAGATACCAGAATGTGGATGCTCTGGGGAACTCAAAGACTAAAGGCCAGGTCCCTAAGTTGTTTCAGACTTTCAAATGTACTTTTATTATGAAGTCTAAAAGGAGAATGGAGACCCCAGGAAGATATATTTGCTTTGTTCTTCACAATTTTTGTCTCAGGACCCCCCTTCCCCCCAATTCCATCCCCAATTTCCTTTTTCTTCAAACAGAAGCAGAAATGGTCTGAGTACTTGCCACCTGCCAAGCACTATACCAAATACTTTAGGAGATTACATGGACAACTGGAATCCCAGATCTTAGATGGAGATGTTGTTCTTCCTCACTCTTCAGAGAAACATCAATTAAAGATCAAAGAAGTTAAGTCACTTTCTTCAGGGTTATGACTCTTATCACATTTGACTTGTTTTCCCAAAACTTTGCTCCTCACTATCCATGATTTCTCCCAAGACCCCCACCCACGCTCAAGCTTTACCACTTCAAGTTCCGCACATATGCTCGCATGCAGACACAGACACACACTCCGAATCTAGTGTTGGGGAATCTCAAAGATAATAGGAACCTTAACTATTGGTATCTCACAAAATGCGCAGTGCAGCAGCTACCAAGTCAATCGCTCACATTTTATACTTAAAGAAACTGGTATAAGACTTGATAGGAATATCTGTCCGAGGGACCCAGTAACTGAGAGGAGGCAAGAAACTAAATGGCTTGACTTACAGCTAAGAGCTCATTCCCTACACCATAAATGGTAGCAGAATATAATAAAATTATTGGAAAGACCTTTGCCACTAAGTGATGCACAAATATTAAATGAACTCTTTGCAGCTAGGAAAATGAATTAAAGGGCCATTACTGCTAATAATAATTGCCGCTGAAAACAGTCATAACAAGCATGGCAGCAGAGATGAGAGTGTTGAACAACAGAGCAAATTAAATACTTGGTCATAAGTGTTTTCTACTAGTGAAACGTTTCAATGGGTGAAAGTCCCCAGATCAAACAACCGTGCTAACACCACAGAGCTAATAAACCGTGGAACCAGAATTTAAAACCAGATCTTTTGTAGCCCAAGCTTCAACACATTCTGCTACACTTTCACTTCTCATTAAGCAATGGACATTTATTCAAAATGCTATCTTTAAGAATCAGTTAATAAAAAAAATTAAAAGAAATGTCAGAGTGCTCCAGGTATCTGAAGAGAAGTTTTGCTACAGCACATCTTTTTTCTTTTTTCTTTAAGGAATAGGGTAGGTAGGAAGGTAAGTAGGCTGGCCAACAGGAGGAAGCACTTTAAATATTTTATTTAGTCATTCATCTTGGTTGTTCCCCCTGAATCTTGGATCGTCAACGGGGACCTTGAGATGTGTGTGTACTATGCCTGGTGAACTAAACAGCTAGGTCACCAGGGCAAGCTACTATGCAGTATCATAAAAATTTAAAGCAACTTTATTCACTTTTTGACTCAGAACAGACTGGTTTGTATATACACTTAAAAGCTCTGCTACAAATGTATTTATACAAACAGTAATGACAGAATCAAAGTTCAATATTCTCTTTAGGAAAAAAAGGAGGCTTAACCATACAGTAACATCATTATTGTTTCAAAATAGTGTGTATATAAATAATATGTATATAGAGATATATATGCTCATTAATACATATATACACTACAAGATAGCATGTATACATATAGTAGATATATACATATATCTCTGCATATTATATACATTTGTGTATTTATACCGTGTGTGTGTGTATATATATATATATATATATATATATATATATAGATATAGATTGATATACATATAATATCCTCCACCTGTTTCATGGTTATATATCTTGCCTGATCAATAAGATTACAACTTCTTTAAGCACAGGGTTAATTTTATATATTTGTTACATCTTATAGCACATAGATAATGTAAGTATATAGGTACTTCTTTGCTAAGTCAATATCAGAAGATGTTTGCTACGACATTAATTCATTTTTCTGAGTCTTCTTTTTGTTGATTTTTTAATATTCCCTTCTATGAATTAGATATCTATGTAGGTGAGGTTTTCAATAACCAACTTTAGTTAAATAATTTTGCTGATATAAATTACGAAAATAAATAAGAACATTCACCTTTTTAAGTATGAATATCTTAGGTCTCCCCTTCTAAATGCACCTGGATTTCCTAGTTAATCTAGTTCTTCTTTGTCATTATTATTGTAACCAAAAACTAGCTTCACAAAGTATATATGAAAATATAAATGCCAAAATTGTAGGATTCAAATCCTATGGAATTCCAGATAACCAGAAAAAGAAAAAGAAAAAGAAATGGTTATGTTTATTAGGAGTGCTGCTATGTTTTGCGGTGTTCTTTTCTGTTTCTACAAGAAAAAAAACTGAATGATACCAAACATGAATGATAGCAGAGATTCTGCTTTTGCTGTCATTTAAAGGAAGGCGAAGACCTGAGTCGGGACTTCCAGGTTTAGGAGAAAAAGTAACAGTATCTAAATGGCTGCTGTTAAATCTGCATTGCTGCTTTGGCTTTTTCAAAAGCTTACCAATATAGTAATGTGGCGATTCCGGGTCATTTCTGGAGAGTCGCAAGAAAAATTACTTAAATGCATGTTAACCTGTGGAAGTTCCATAAATAAACATCTCTGATCAAAAGCTGATGTGCATTTTAGTTGTCACATTAAGAAAAGACAAACTGGGCTTATCTCTAAGTGATCCATTTAAGCTTTGAATGAAAAATGCTCAGGATAGTAATACACGCTGGTTCCTCTCTTCTGGAAAAATCATAATTTTAACAGCACAGGAACTATTCATCAGGAGCTAATTTAATTTCACATTTAGATCAATTAGAGAAAAAAAAATTGAAGCTAAGCACTTGTTTATAAAATGTCCCTAAGTAAAATTGCTCACTCAAAGAGCACTGCAATAACAGCTCTTTTATCAACAGGATTGTTTGCCTAAAGGCAAATACTGTTTTCTATTAATGACGCCTGCAGAGGGAACAGTGTGAGCCAGGCTCGTCACGTTCAGATAGACCTGCAGCCTGAAGTTCTGATCCCTCCATCTGAATATCCCAGGTATGGTTTTGATGCGTTTGCATTGACTTTATGTTTATCCTACTATTCTGTCTCCTTTCTCTCCTGCAACTTGTCTATATTTGTATCTTTGTAGCTTTACTCCAATAAATATTATTGCATATGTATGCTTAGGGATGTGTGAAGCACTGGAGGGGTCCATAAGATATAGCATTAACAGGGATGATATATGTAAAGTGCCTGGAGTGGTTATCACAGTAGAGACTCATTAAATGATTGCTGATAAATTCAATGAAAGAATAAATGGATGGAGAGGATGAGAAAGGGAACTGTCCCTTAAGGGACAAGCACACAGATAAAAGTTCACCAACAACGGTTGGGTATGTTAGGAGATAAAAATGTTTTAGTTGTTTTTCATTTGCTTGTTTCAGCGCTGTTTTCTCTTAGTACAAGGACTGTCAGTAAGCACACGTGCACATGTGCAGATACACAAGGAACCATCCTATCATTTTTGAGACATTCAAGTCCCTCCTAACTACGCTTGACTGCCCAGTGGAAATCTTAGGAGACAGATGAACCAGGTTCTCCCTCCTTCCCTACTGGAACTTACTGGGCAGTTCAACATTTTTTCAAGGAAAGTTGCAGGAAGGAATGAAAGTGAGTACACAGGCAGACAGGATGAGAAAGGAGAAAGAAGCATATAAATTTCATTCTTATTTAGTTGCTCATGCTGGCTGCTTGCCCTCAGACCCAGGACCTGAACCCAGGGGTATGTGGCCTGCACTCTGTCAGAGGAAACCGGCCTAACCACTGCTCCACCAGAGTGTGGCTCGACTTTCTCAATGAATCAGGATGGCTTCATTTATTCATGTTTAGCATCACAGTGTAAATTTTGGTACATTTTTTAAAAATAATTTTATTATTTCTTTGGTTTACATTGTATTATGACAGCGTATATTTTAGTATATTGAAATTAACTGGGCAACTCAACGTTCTCAAGAGTCAGGATAGTTTTGCTTGCTCGTGTTTCAGCACCACAGAGAGGGATGGGGTGGCAGTGAAGGTCAGCAGAACTCTGTGTGGGTGTGGTGTGAAATGCACACAGACTGAACTGTGATTGTAATTTCTGTTCCTTTTAAGATTGGCGTTTGCACGGCATGCCTTTACTCAGAATACTCTTCCAATTAAGAACCAGAACGTTCTTTCAGAGTAAAAGATAAATCTGGGGTAAGGCAAAAGATTGTAACTCACAATACAGTTATTTTCTACCTTGTGCCTGATGACAACAGATTTCACCAAAGCCATATTCTTACAGATGAATAAAATGATACTCAAGGGAGAGAGACTTTACCAAAGTCATAGCTAAAAGCCAAGCGAGCTCCAGGATCTAGATCTTCTGGAGCAAAAGACAGTGCTGTTTCCACACTAATTGTTTCTAAAGGATTAAGAAATTTAAGCTTGTCTCTAAAATTCTGTAGTACTAACAGCCATTACCATTCCGCTTACTAAGATAACATTCCCAGTTGTCACCCTGACCTCATACATTTTCTCCAGCTGGGGGTCTGAATCTGACCTGGGATGCCTAGGAATTTTTAAGAGAACTCCCCAGAATCTCACTTGCTTGTAAGTCAGCTCTCCTTAGCTTCTGAATCTATTCATATCACCCTGAATTATCTAACGAAGATTGGGTTAGCAAACTTCCGACTACTATAATTTCATTTTTTAAATTTCATTAAAGGCACATTGCACCCTAACATTATACAGGTTTGAAGTGTGAATCATCATAAACCAATATCTGTATATAACACACTAAGTTTACCACCAACATCTAATTCTATCAGTCACCATGTAATTGACCCCTTTGAATTCCATTTTAAAGTGTGAGACAAGACCTCTGTGAAAAAACTTCTCAAAGTCACATTCCAGATGAAAAAGAGGACACCAAATGAAGGTTTAGGATTTCCACAGCTGGTCCACTAACAATACTTGCATGTTAAACACTTAGCAGAAATCAAGTCTATACATACAATCTTATTCTGTAAGATTTATTTGAAGTTTCATACTGAATGACAAAGATTAATTATATGATATAATAAGTACTGTCTCAAAAAAGCTACACTAAGACCAGCATTTCATTATTTTCCTATGTGACTAATAAAAACCAGAGACAGCAGATTTGGTTTGCTAGTTCCTAAAACCTCAGACAAGCCTTCAACCAGTATACTGTAGCTTCACTTTACTTATGTCCCAACCCTTCTCACACTTCGCTTTTCTCTCTCTGGGTTCCTCTCATCGTAAAGAGGGTCACAATCCTAACACCTCTGCCATATAATCCATAGTCTGTATATAACTAAGGACTATATAAAGCTAATAAAATCTGGATTTATTTTTAATCAAGGTCCTAACATATCTGCTCAAAGGAGGCCACATACCACAAAAAGGATCAAGAAAAGCTAAAAGCCCCAAGGTACATTTTCAGCAACTTCCAGCCTTGTACCGGAGTGTCAATTCCAGGGATGGCCATGGCATTTGAACAGCATCAATGTCCCAAGTGACTGATAAATCAATATGGGAAGAGGAGGCAAAAAACCCAAGTATAACATATTTGTTTCTGCCTTTCAACTTTCCTCCTCTCACATAAACCTGCCCGCCAGCTGTGTGAAATGAGTGCTTTAGGTAACAGCATTTTGTGTATTCATCTTTCTAGCTCACATCAAGGCACTGGATCTGATTCAAGACTCCTGAGTACAGGGAGCCTTCCACTGCTCAGTGGAAGCAGTTTAGTAAGACCAGCTCAAGGGTGATGTGACACTATCATCTATTCTCTTTTTGTTGATTTGTTTATACTCTGGCAAATCAGTATACCTCCTTGGTAACAAAAGATCCACCGAGCAATTCTAATGTTGGCCCTCTCTAAAATCAAGGAACCCTCTATTTTGTCTTGTCTCTGTCAATTAATAATGTTTCATTAAAATACATGGGAAAAATATATATAGTACTTACTCATATGCAACTCAAGGAAACAGCATGAGAACATTGTCTATTCCTAACACTTTTTATAGATTAAGGACAAAGAGAAAATAAAACACATATGGTATCTGTGCTTGAGAAACTTTAAAGAAAAGAACTGAACGATTTTGAACTTGCAACAGTGAAGAAGGAAGCAAATCCCAAGAATGAAGATCCTCACAAGAAGCTAAAGCCCATTTGAAAATATGGATTCAGTTTCCACAATCTATGTGGAAAATGCTACAGGTTCTAAATGATGATCTAAATTAGGAAACGGGATGCAACCAAATGCACTTCACTGACTGCAGGTGCCTGGCTTCTTACTGCAAAGCCTGGCTCCTCTTTGGACAGAGAGAAGTATGCTTAAATAGTAACTAAGATGTTACATCACTTCACCTGCAAAGACAAAGACTGGGAAGGGAATTAAGTGATGACATTATTCAGAAGACCAAATCCAACAAGGTCTGCTTCCCTAAAAAGCACAGAACAAAATAGAGGAACAGTTTTGAGTCATGAAGCAAAACCTAATTGCTGATACTAGAGAAATACACCATTTCAAAAAAAGACGACACTTCCCTACTGAGCAAGTGAAGATGCCACTATGCAGTATCCCTGTACTTCCCAGTCACACTACAGTTAGTAATGCACAGTTGAAAGATGGAGGATTCATGGGATTGGATCTTTTATGAAAGCTCCTTCACTCCTCGAAAGTGGAAGGGCATAGAACGTACAGCCCTTAAGGCCCACATCACCTGCTCCCATATTCATTTTAGATCATCACAACACCTAGCTTGTTTCTATTAAGGGTCATATTGAAAAAGAGGGCAGGGTTTGTACATTTATTGAAAAACAAAATTCTTGACCACTAAGCATCGCCATTTAACGTCTAAGCCAGATGTTAAAACTGAATTGATAGTCTCCCCCATGAAACTCTTCCTCTGGCTGTGTTTATATTTTTAAAATTCTGCCTCTGTCTCTTCTCTCTCTCTGAAAAGCGAAGCTCCATGCAGAGAGCTGGGTCACTGATTATAAGCCACAGGTGTGTTGTCAACACAATCAAGCCAGTGTGGGACGAGAGGTGCTGCATCCCTAACAGGGAAATGTTGTTAAGTACAGGTGTTTAGCAAAATACACTGCATTTTCTATACAAGCAACAAATTGTTTCCTATAGAGTCCTCTTCTTTTATCATCTTGGCTTTTTGTCATTCCATCCTATAAGTGATCCCAAGCTGCCATGAGCTCCGCAGACTGAATTTAGTGCATGTGCACAGTGCTTCTTTGGTCCTCTACTATCAAAACACTTGGATGTCTAAACCAGAGGGGAGAGAGCTGGAAATGGGGCAGGATGACAAAATAAGCACATTCATATCTCTTACACAGTTATTCATAACTAATTCACACATACCATCGTGTCTCACATGTGTACTCATAAATGTCAAACATTTGTTGCATATATATGTATATGTGTGTATATATACACATATGTATCTATATAAACACACATATACATGTACTCAGGCTCATTATCACCTAATAAACTATATATACTGCTATATAATGTACCACTATAAACACCTTTAAGCTTCACATGTAATAACTGCTATCATCTTTCAGTGGTCCAAATGACACCATTTATCCTTTAGGGAGATGCTGGAGGAATGGGTTAGGCTAGATTACAGCCCTAGTAACCCAGACAAAGAATGGATTCTCAAAGAAGGAATGAACACTCCCTCTCTAAATAGCATACCCAACTGCACAGTCTATCCTGAGATTTTCTTCAGAGTTAGAGATAGCAGAGTCTAATATGATGCTTACTGGTATAGAACGGTAAGAATGCTTAATTTGAAACTTGTCAATTGGCCAGCTAGATGGTGAGCCCTTTGGATAGGTGGAGGCAAAATAAAGGAGTATAACTGAAGGACTGCTCACCCCTGTACTTACTGGTTCAGAGATTAGAACTTGCCTGAGATATTTTCTTGGTTTCAGTTTCCTTTTTGCGTAATTTAGTAAAATGGAAAAAAATCCCAAATGAATGTGGTCAGGAGGATGAAACTGGAGATGAAATTGTGTAACTCAGGGAACTGCAGGCAAGCACCTCCTTATTCTGCAGTCTGATTTACTTTTTCATCAATGTCTTGCCTAGGTCACACTCCAGGTAGGATGAGGCCGAGGTAAGTCACCCAAGGGCAAAGTTTAAGGAGATTTATTTCCTGAGCCCAGAACTCTACCAAATCCAAAATATAACATTATGAGGAAGTCAGTACAAAGAAGAGAGAAATCTGTTACATTAATTCAGACAGGTTTTTGCAGATCTACCCTGCTTCCCATGGTTTCAGGAAAATTGAACTCCTTGCAGTTCTGTGCGTCCCAGAAAGGACTGGA
Organism: Solenodon paradoxus; assembly: GCA_004363575.1. NCBI lineage: Eukaryota > Metazoa > Chordata > Mammalia > Eulipotyphla > Solenodontidae > Solenodon > Solenodon paradoxus. The sequence goes on from RJWH01000892.1 coordinate 292,066, forward strand.
GCGTGTTGGGGGAGAAGAGGTTGACCTAGGAAGCCATCAGCCTGAGGCAACTACACAGCATCAAGACTTTAAGAGCATGAAAAAGGGCAAATAGAACTGAAATAGCAACAGAAGAGCACTTTTTCTTCCTCAAAGCTCTTAGCAACCATTAACTAATTACACGTCTCAGTTTTAAAAATGAGAGTGTATTTTAGAAGGTATCTGGGGCTCTCCCTCACTTAAACATACTTCACCAAATATAAATTATTTCTGGAGTATTCAATAAAAAGTGCACCATTTAAGCAGCACTTTGAATACCTTTAATCTAGCAGCAGAAGCACTATTTTTACTTCGGCATTGCCCAATTGTATTCCCTCATTCATATAAGAAAATATCAATTATTTAGGACCTGGGTCCTCTTCTAATTATTGTGGATATATAACTAAAGAGATTAAAATACTTGTTTCAAGGGATGATTATCTAGTAAGATGAAAAGCAAGTCGTGAAAGGGATAGTTCTTTCAAAACTGCCCGTGTCTTCTCCAGCGCCCGCTGGTGACAGCATCCCCGGTGACAGCATCCAGGGGAGGAAAATCTCCCGGTGAAAAGCGCCCTTTGTAATGAGCTCAGCTTGAGTGACGCTGCTCCACATACTGCCGAGCTGCTTCTGTCAGATTCTGGAACATTCTCTGTATTCTATTATCTGTCTGACTGATCTACTTCAAGCAGTTTGGGGGGAGAAATCACCCTAAAAAATATGAAAAGTGATTTCTTTCCTTCCATCTTGTGTTTGTTCTTATCCTCAAAAGTAATTTTAGTTTTAAATGGTCAACTGATTTCCTTCACATTTTATGGATTTTATCAATCAGTACTCCTTTCATTATTGCTTTTTAATTTCTGGTTTGAATCTATATATTACATTTGACTTTTCATCTTTTGGAATCATTTGATGATTTTCTACAATTATTTCTGTCTTGGAATAAAAAGAAGTCACTGAAATCAAAGACTTAGGGCCACAATCCTAAAATCCCAGTATTCCACTCGCCTTCAGGTTGTATATGTTTATTTATCCACTTCATATACAGCACAAGAATGCTTGATATTTACTGTAGCTATTGCATTTGGGTTTCATTGGGATATACAGTCATAAAAGATCAGTTTTGTACAGTCTCATGCAGGAAGATTGACTTTAAAAGAACATCACCTGATATCATGCTGACATTACAGTACAGACCTAGTTTTCAGCACCTATTTATTCAGCGCTGACAATTAAAGAAAAAATACACATAACAAGCCAAGAAAAAAAAAAGAATACATGCTGTGCTCCAGTGATCTCCTCTATTTGCCAAGTGTTTGATGTCATGTTATAACATCACAAAACAATACCCAGGATTACCTTCTTCACATATGCACACTCAACACAAATGATAATGCACATTTCTTCTTGAATTCTATTCCCCATTTCCAGATTACTGAAGGTAAGTTTTCAGAGAAAAATTCAACTAGAGGACAGTACTGAGTGAAGACCTATGATGAGGAGGAAGAGCCCATTTGCAATGCAAATAAAGATAAGAAATGAAAGAAACAGAATTTAAGAAGAATTGGGATGCACCTGACATACTTTTTGCTTGTTGACATGCTTTTCTGAGACTCCCCTTTGGTTACCACAAAAATTCTTCTTGGGAGACTCAAGGTAACCATCTCAGTTTTCATGTAAAGAAATGACAATTACTACTCTTTCAATCTTAAGGAAATGACTACTGTCCTCAGTCTCAGAGATGATAATCTAAAATACACTTGAACTCACCCTGTCTCACACTAGACCCTTCCCACCACATCAAGGATCCATAGCAACAATTCACGTTTGATTTGCACGAAGATGTGTACTTTTCTGGGTACTTTCCAGACTGACCTTATTTGTCCCACATGCTCAGGTTGGCAGGACTAACAGTATTATCTTCATCTTGTAAGTTACAATGTCTGGGTAACACAATGTGCGAGTCTAGGGAAGCATCAGGTTTCTCTATCAAGATTAGAGTTGTTTTCTACTCTTCTACATTATCTTCCAAACAGTGAACAGGTGCAGGATGTAGAGAAAGACCCTCCTCACTCTGCAAGTGATCTAATTCTTAAGCAATCCAACCACCCTATGTAAAACAGTGGGAAGAAGTCACTTGCCAACACTGGCCAGAGAACTTTTGTAAGTCTGGGGGACTCTGACTTAATCATACAGCACTTCCTCACTACTTGCTTTGTGAAGCACTTAAGTGTGACAGGACCATTTTTCCTACAGAATGACACACAGGGAATTAAGGAAACACACTGAAACCTGCCAATTTTTCTCAAGGTGAAGAGAATGATCATGCAGAGTACAGAAGGGCACGCTTTGAGATTAAAAATTAGTTTGTCTTCTTGTCTCCTATATATATGCATCCTCAATAGCCTCCAGCCCCCAAAGCTACTATTAACCTATTCAAAAGAAAATATAAAGAAATATTGGCCCTACAGTATTAAGGATATGTCCACAAAGAATAAAACAATAGGAATAAATAATTCAAGAGACTCAAAAAATAATTTTAGAAATAAAATGCACTGCACCTTATGACTACTTTTCAAATCTAGCCACAGGGTACAGAGCCTTATAACTTATCATAAATTCTTTCTCTCTGTCTCCAGTCAAGAGCAAGTTGAACCCAGGCTCAAACAGTGGAGTCTTTCTGAGTAAAAGAGGTCTAGAAACTGCAAAGTTCCCATAACTACCACAGTCTGTTTGCTGATTAGTGAGTTCACAGATGTCCACCATCTGGACTGGAATAACTCCTCCAAAGAAAAGGAAAGCAAGAACAAAGCCTGTCTGATCAATACCTCTGTGGCTCTGAGCAGCACAGAAGGGTGGAAGAACACCTAACATTTCCACGGTAATGCTCCCAGCCACATCCTTGTCTGGGTAAGGCTGATTTTCATTGTTGCCCACAGTGCAAACTCCCTGTTGAATTCAGATTCTCTGTTCCCAGATCAATGTTCATTACAGGTGATTCGTGTGAACTGGAACAAGTAGCTAGACTTCTACTAGATATGCTCAGTCTATCAAACACAGACTAGAAGATGACCACGTGGTCAGTGTTGAATGAGAAATAAAAGAAGTTTGGCCTCGTGTAGAAGAGCCAAGCAGGTGCGCCTTGGTGGTGTAAGGGGTGGGGACAGTTTACACACATCTCAAGGTCCCGGTTCACATCCGGGGGCTGGCTGGAACAATCAAGATTAATAACTGAATTAAATACATTTTAAAAAATGGAAAAAAAATAAGGAGGATGAGGAGGAGGGGGAGGATAAGACTGGATCATATCTCCCAGGAGGAGATCTCATAATAGAAGTTTAGAGGAGGAAAGTCATGCATCAAAGGGCAGATTAATTACTGGCCAAAGTCTCTGTCTTCTGCTCCATATAGGCAGAAATGACAGACACTATAAAAAACATGGTATGTGGAAAATCAAACAATGTGTACCTTTGTAGGAAGCTACATTCCGAGCAGAGCAATTCACTGTGATATCTTAAATTACAAACACAGATTTGTGATCAAGAGAAGACAGCCTATAACAGGAGTAGGTGAAGCATGGCCTGCAGGCTAAATTCAGACTATTTTTATAAATACTGTTTTGTTGGAACAAAGTCATGCTTTATTCATTTACACAATCCATATGATTGTTTTTAAGCAATTATAGCAGAGTCGAATAGTTGCTGTAAAGATAGTTGTCCTACAAAACCTAAATTTTAAATTTATGGCTCTTAACAGAAGGAATTTTCTGACTCGATCTAGAATAGCATCAATATATTAAGGAGCAATATTCTAAGTAAGATCTGACTATGGAGGAGAAAGGGGATTTAGTAATGTACTTAGTAATTTTTCCTTCACTGCCATGTTCTACCCTAATGTCTCAGACTATAACTCCCACTCAGGCATTTGGGATTCACAGAAAATCGGTGAATTGGGATTCAATCTGAAATCTCACTGGTCCTAAGCACTCCCCAAATCCCCATTTCTGAATGTTTCAAAATACAAAAGAGACTCCTTTCCTTTCAAAGCTATTAGCAAAATTTTAGTTAAATTTTACTTAATTTAGTAGGTAATCATGTGTTACTTGTTCATCTTCTTCACTAAATGGTTACCAAGGCACTTGCCTATTGCCCACTACTATCTCCTTCTTGCCTCAATTCGTGATAAATGAATTAGTTAATGAAATACAATTGTATGACCCACCCCATGGTCAACCACTGCTGCACAGCATGACACTAATACTTGACATTTGCATGATCCTCCTCCTTCAAACATCCAAGCACTGAACCTCCTCGTCTCATTCATTTTCTCAAGATCTTGGAAGGTGACACTGAGAGACGTTTATGATAGTGAATAAGTTAAAAGGATTGGCCCCAAAACTCACACAATTTCCTGACCAAGGATTATTGTTCAGCAAGGCCCCTGATCTCTTGCCTTAGCTCACCTAGGGACCTCTATTTTCTGTGTCTCTTTCCTCCCTTTGAGCAGCCAAGAAGGGCCAAACCAGGACACACAGGTAAAAGAAAGATAGCAAATAAGAATTTAAATCAAGAATAAATAGAACTTTGTAGAACAACGAATGATCCGAAAGTGAAGGGAGAGATATAATAAGGCTGTGGGTCCCTGTCATTGAAAGTTATCAAGGAGGAAGTTGGAAGATCTTTGAGAGCGATGTTATTGAAAGGATATATTTTTCTCTTAGCTAGGGGAACAAACTAGTTGAATTCCAAGTTTATTTACAACTTAGATATTTGGGGAACTATGTTCATAATATATTGTTACTTTTTAAAAAGTTACACAAGTACATAGAATAAGATGCTTGTACTATTAAGAGTCATGCATGTATATGACATATACATATATACACATTATACCAAAGTTCTAACAGTTGTTCTTTGGGCTATGTAACAATGAGTGATGCATATATTTTTATATTCATCTGCTTTAAAAATGTTCTTCATTGAACTCACAATTACTTTAGTAAATAAGAGAATAAAAGCTAAAAAAATCATTATAGAAATCAAAAACCCAATCATGAGGTGTTATGTAATTTATTCTATGAAGACCCTCTAAAGTCAGAGGGGGTAGTAAGTATTATCTACATAAAACAGAGGCAACAGACCATTCATGATATTTAAAAATGAATAATTAATAGTGCAAAGACTCAACCCTTTTCTCCCTGGCCTTTCTCCAAGAGCTGAAGTTCCCAGTGAAGATGACATCCACAGGAGAGTGACTGAAGAGACAGTGACCTGCTCAGATAAGGAGCCAAAGCAGCACGAAGGAGCCTGGAATCACTGGGGAACAGCATAAGGGAAACCAGGCAGGACAGTGCACGTGGCAGACTGGAGGATGCAAGGAGAACCAGCACACGGTCTTCCAACATCACTGAAGGAAAGTGGGTGGTGCTGTCTTGCAAACTAGATTTTAGATGCTGAACGACACAGCACTGACTATTCAGATTGGAGGAGGCCGGGCACTTTTAAAGTCCTGAGAAGCGAAGAAATAGCTTAGCAATCTGAGCATTCAGAGTGATACCTGTTGGCTAAATAACAACAATGGACTTAAATAGTGTGTGAGATCTGTCAGTAAGTCCTGATTCTGTTTTTGCCCTGTGTTCTTCATCAAGGGTTGTCACATAGCGTGGCTCTAGAACTTCCAGGGAGTTGTGTCTTTGACTTCTAATATTCCTAGTAATAGAGTATGCTGAGTCAGAGAAAACAGTATTCTGAAGAAACAGGCAAGAGAGATATTATACCCAAAAGTAATTGACAAGAATATTTCAAGAAAGGAAAGTGTACTGTATTCTTTACTGGTTGTGGAACATGAAAGAAGAAATGAGAGACTTTGAAGGGTGACCTCATCAACCTGATTGCCACTTCCATGTTCTCATTTCAAAATATAAGAGTCCTAGAAATAGAAATAGAAACAGAACCAATCGATTCCATAATTCCATTAATTAGCTTAAGCTGAACCTGGCCTGAATACAGACTTCACGATGAGCTCTGAGTCTCCTATTAAACTGTAAACTGGCAAAATAAATCCTTAGAAAGGTCTTCATAAAACAGCCTAAGTAGGTAAGTGCTCTAAATGTGGGGAGCTAAAGAAAAAAAGGAACATTTTCTTTTATTCTGTCCCCAAACCCCAACCTGATCAGTCTGTCTTCTTAATCATTTAATAACATTATAACATTCAAATTTCCTTTTAGGTTCCTCTAATGTTTTTGTTTTGAGGGGTTAACACACAACCCCAAACATCAACTCAACCATATATTTTCAAAATTAAGAGAATAAAATGAAAACTATGGGCTAAAATATAAAAACCATTATAAAACCCGAACCTCTCATTAGGAACTTATGAAAGTTTACTTAATATATATAAATGGGAATGTTCCAACTCTTAACCCTGATTTTCTTTTCAACCAGATAATCAAACAATGCTTGGAATTAGGGAATGGAGAGATGCAATATATGCGCTCTTGGCATAAATTCAAGAATGAAATCAACTGCTTATCAAGGTCAAGGTCTTCCCAGATTTTGGTAGGAAACATAATCATCAAATGTAGATCTTTGGGAATCAGGATGATTGGATAAATGGAGCTAAAATAACTAATAACCATCACTCATCCATTCACGGAAATGGCTAGGTTTCTACAAATAGGGCTACCAGTCTTGTAGAAATGAACACAGATGTTGGGTCTAACAGTTTTAGCTTTCGAGATGTCACTTGACCTTTCCATCCTGAAATAGATTAGCTTTAGTTAGGAGAAGGCTTTCAATATCAAAATGCCATACACAGCCAGGGGCATGTTTCTTCATTCAATCAAGAGTTTAATTACATTGTTTCTGGAAAGAAGGCAATGTTGTCACAGAATAGTCAAGCAATATATCCAAAGCTTAGAGTAATTCAAGTTCTGAAACTTTTAGAAGGTGGACAAGTCCATGAAAAATATCCTCAGATGCATTATTTACAGGAAGCTCTGCTTTGATTCACTGAAAAGAAAATCCATTGCCTTCTAGTTTTACCCCCTGATATTCATCATCTTTACAGGTCAAGTCAGTGGCATGACATAAGATAACATAGGATTTCCCCACCTCCCCAATATTTTTGCAACAAACAAAAGACATAATTTTGTAACCTGATGTTTCCTATGGCTTTCACTACAATACATAACTCAAAACCACTAGAAATGTGGAGATCCAAGTTCCAACTAAAAATCACATCTATCAAGCAGTGGATGACCCTTCATTCACAATTACTATCTCTATCTTGCAGACAACACTTGTATTCCTCTAATCCAGTTCATCACTAATTAATCACTAATCTAATCTAATCCAGTTAGTGCACCTCACTCATCCAGTTTGGTTTAGAGAACCAGAAAGGAAGAGTAGTTCAGAAAAGTAGAGTATGTTGAAGCTCAATTAAATTAAATGAGACTTATTTTCTCACATGTTTTTCATCACCTCTTCATTCTCTAAAAATATTTAGATTTAATGTTTTCAGGTCAATTCTGATTGGCTCCTTGGATGCTTCTTTATAAAATTGAGACGCCAAGAAAGATGACAAATAACTCTCATATGCTAATGGAAGAAAATCTGTTTGATGAAATTTGAAACTTAAAAAGACTCAATAATGCTACCATCATTAGAGGAAATCAAGAGAAAATTAGCAATGACTTTGTTTTCCTGCCTGGAGAGAGCTGATGGAAGCCTAGGCTTAATATACACTCTTCCTGTGAAATTATATTAGCATAAAAAGCCAACCTACATTACTTCCACCTACATTCCAAGGGAAAACATCAATCACTTCTTTGGTGTTTTCCACACACTTAGATCATCACTATCATAATCAAGCACTGAGGAACTGGAATAAAGAAAAAATATTCTTGTCTTTTTCTTCATGAAGCTAATGGTTTCTTTGGAAGGGTCTATATACCTTAGCAACATAACATCAACATGTACATGATTCATAACAAATAATTGAAATAGGAAGCATAATTCTTCAAATGAATGCAAACTTGAATGCCTTGGGACTTTGCAGTCTAGGGGAGGAACACATGGAGTGACACTATTTAATGAGCACAGCAGGCAGTCCTTTGGAGCAGAGTTGGAAGTCACATGAAAGCGCTGTGGTAAAGCTGACTGTTTCTCTAGCAATACTGCTAATGAACAATCCTGCTCTAAGAAAATAGTAGGAGTTGCACAGGAAGCCTTCCAGAACTAGAACTCTTCTTCTCAAACTCTGACTTGCATACACATCACCTGAGGATTTTGTTAAAATGAAGATTCTGGATCCACAGATCTGAGATGACATCTTAAGTCCTCCATTGCTAACAAGTTCTCCTCTAAGGCTGATGTCACACTCTGAGAAACAAAGTGGGAGAGGACAGTGGGATGCTTCTGAGGTTTGGAGCCCATTGCTCTTCCTCTTCAGAAAGGAAAAGACGGCCCTGCCTGGCACTGGTCTCTCTTAGGAGCTGATCCACTTGGTGGAGTGCATCTTAATCAGGATTGTGTCCTTTGCTCTCCAAATGATAAAGCAAATGTTCTGAGTTTTTGTCTTTGTAGACTTCGTTTTGTTGCTGTTTATTTTTTTTTTAGATTCACCTACTTGCTTATTTGATAAAAAAGAAAACAAAGATTGCTATATTAATGTAATGCAAAAGTAACCATAACTTGCCCCCAAGTTTCACAGCAATCATGTGACAGGTAGAAAAATAAGCAAAAACCATAGCAAAACCAATGAACATTGTTTTACCCTAGAGCAATGGAATTATGGAAAAGTTCCCATCTCCAACTTACATATTTCCATAATATTTAAATGTTCACAATAAACATACATGTCTTCTTGGCATAAATTATAAGAAAAGCATATATATTTGTACAGACACATATACACACATTTTATATATATATACATATATATGTATGTGTGTGTACACACACACACATACACAAAAAGTTTTGAGCAGCCCATGTGTTCAACTCCACGTAACTGTCAGCTATATCACTGATCAGCATCATTGGTGCTGCTGTTCCTAACGTGAGACAAATGAGCTCTGTATATACTCTTCAAAATAAGTAAGAAACAGGACAGACTCAACCAGTTTTTAACGTTTCAGTTTTAGGATCAGTTTATTTTCACAGTACAGTATATAGATAAATCCACTTACCTATAGCTAATCAGGAATAAAAACAACACATTCTGACTAGCAATCTTAAATGGATCCTTTCCTTTCTGGTTGTTGTAAAAGAATAAAATGGTTCAGGAACTGAACATTTGTATCCAATTTCACTTTTGGCTTAGTTAAGCAAAACCACTATTCCCAAATAAAGAATTTCAGTGTTTTTCAAATTTCCTTGCTGACATGGCTCTTTTCATAAAATCATACAATGATCCCTGATTTAAAAAGAAAAAAAAAAGATGTGCCATCCCTTTAACAGAAAATTGGGTTATTGATTAATTGATTATATGCTTCTCACAAATGCCAACTTAAGCACAAGTAAGGAGATGCTATTGAATGCTCATAACTCAAAGCCTACAAGACTTTGTTGCATTATTTCCATCTCCTATTTTAATGAAGACATAGCACAGCACTTTGCTGGTCTAATTTACACGATATATCAAAACTATGTGAAATTCCCTTACACTACAATGGGAGAGAAATTACAACACGTGTGAATTACAGAGCTTAGTCTATTAAGGCAGGACATTAGCATTCCAAAGCTGTAGTTGGAATGTTAGTCTTTTATCAGGTGACAGTGGATTTCTTTTCAGAGGAAATTAAAGTGCATGAAGCTATCTTATAACTTGTTAGTGAAAACTGTGACATTTGAAAATAATTAACAGAAAATTGAGTTTTTATTTGGATATTCAATAATATAGAAGTGTCTAAATAATAAAGGACTCATAAGAAAACATCACCCATTTGCAGTGAGAAGTGAATATTATAAAAATAACAATAAGAATAATAACATCTTCTATTTACCTAGTAATTACAGCAAATTTGAGAACACGTGTTTTGAAGCCAAGATTTAAAGCCCACAATTTACTCACACCAAGTCATGGGAAATTGGCTAGCTTCATAGTGTTTCATTTTCGCCACCTGTAAAAGGGTCTATTATTAGTACTCCCTCACTGTTTTATTCTGAGGAGTAAATAATAATATAGGAAGGCACAGTAGTTAGAAGTGATGTGGTACATGTGATGGAAAGCCCATAACTGTGACCTAAAACCAAAGCGGGCTTTAATTCCCCACATTAACAACAATCTATAAGGAGCAGTTCTAAGATAACTCGATGCTGACAAAGTGCGGGCCTGTGTTTCAAATCCTGGTTTCCAAGAACATGTTCTAGAATTTGTGCTGTAATTCCTAGATAAATAGTAGATATTCTTGTTGTTATTATTATGATTATTATTAATTATACTTCTGTTATTTTAAAACATTCACTTCTCCTCTCCAAGGATGTTGCTTATGAGTCATTTATTACTTAGACACTTAGATTATTGAGTATCTAAAAAAAAACAAAAAAACCTCATTTTGTTTTCCAATGTCAGACTCAGATTCCCTTCTCTTCTTCTATAACTTGTGCTACATGACAGCTATTTCCACTCAGCCTCACTTCTGTTTTCCTTCTGAAAGAAGGAAGCAACAAGAAGGAAGTGATTCTTAAGCCAGGGGAGTAAACTTTCTTTGGAATCTCAAGGAGTCTCTGATTCCATGCCACTAGCAGGAAGTGTGGTACATGGCACTCCAAGCTGCAAGAGATCTGAGAAATATACCTTGAGCTGGCACACTGCTGCTTAGAATGAAAAAATTCCACATGCATTTAACAAGAAAACAAACAAGTAATAAAAATTTCATAAACAGTGTCTGCCACATCTCTTTAAACCACACAGTCTCATAAATATTGGCCACTATTATTAGTAGCAGTATACTTTTTACATACTTTATGCATGTCTCTGGCTCAATAAGACTAATTCATTTACATAGAGACGAAACTGAGGCTCAGAGAGGTAGAGGATCTTGTCCTAGTTTTCTCAAGTTGAAAGTTCTAGTACTGAAATCAAATTCAAGTCCCTCTGACTCAAAATCATACCCTGAGCTCAAAGTCTCACTCAATAAATGGGAGTTCCACCATGATTCAATTTTAAGAAAAAGGTACAGGAGGGCAAAATGCTTTACGAATTGCATGTAACAATCACCTAAGAGGCATGTTGCAAGTGCTATTTTCTAGTCTTTCTTGACCACCTTGAAAGGTGCTGATGCAACCACACTTTGAAAAACATGCGCAGGGATATTAAGGGTTATGAAAGCACCATTCATCATTCTCAGAATAATCATACAAGAGTGAAATTTGCATTCTTACTTTAAAGGGGAATAAATGAGTTTTGTAGGATTAAGTCCTCTGCTTGATGTTCTACTCTTAGAAAACAAGACAGTATTTTTAAAATAAAACTAGTATTCGAGAATAAATTTATATTTACAGGAACAGTGTGTGAATAGTAGAGAAAATTTCCAAATACCACATATCAAGTCTCCTTATTACGAATAACATATTGATATATGTTATATTTATTCAAATTAATGACTCTATAATGATATATTATTATTATTAACTAGCATCCATACTTTTAGATTTCTTTCATTTTTAGCTAAAGTCCCTTTTCTATATCTGGATCCTGTATAAGATAGCATGTTACATTTTGTTATCAAGTCTCTTTGGCCCTAATAGTTTTTCAGACTTCCTTTACTTTTGATGACTTCAATAGGTTTAAGGAGTATTGGCCAGGTATTCTGTACACTATCCCCTCTATTGGGGTTGGTCTAATCTCATGGTTAAACTCTTGTTATAAGATTAGAAAGGAAGATTACAGGGGTGAAGTGACATTCTCATAACTTTGCACCAGAGTTACTTGCTGTAAACGTGACTCATCACGTTGATGATGACCTTGGTCATCTAACTGGGGGCATGTTCCTCAGGTTTCCCCACTGTAGGATGTCCTCTCCTTTCCCTCATACATTATCCTCTTTAGAAGGAAGTCATTGTGTGCAGCCGATAAGAGAATGATTATACTCCAGCTCCTTGGAAGTGGAATATCTATATAAATTGTTTGGAATCTGCATAGGAAATCTTGTCAGTTTTCCACCATATTTTTAATCTAGTCATTTATTTAAAGCAATATAGAGTCATGATGTATATTTTGGGTTAGAATCAGAAATGTTGGGGCTCGCCCTGTGGTCAAGTGGAAAAGTCTTTCATTTCTGACCAAGCATAGGTCACATAGTCTCAGGGACTAGGTTTTGCGACCCAGGGTCAAGGGAACAACCAAGATGAAAAACTAAATAAATAAAAACTCTTCTTCATCTCTCTTCTTGCCTGCCTATTTGCTCACCTTCATACTGCCTACAATTTTCCTTTAAAAAAATATTCAACTTATTTTATTGATCCAGCTTTGGCCACTGAGGTTTTTTTAGTTATCCCCTGTATTCATCTGACATACTCCACCATTGTGATCTTTTTTACCTAAAGAACCTCCTTACTTCCTGTTACTATAAAATAATCCTGGCTTATTTATAGTTTCTGACTAAGTATCAGAATCAGCTATTTCTCCTAGTTCTTATTTTTGGAGAATGGTATTAGAAATTAAGATTGAATGTTAGATATCATTGATTTTTACTACATGCACTTTATTTTGAGGGGGGGGCGTGTCTTTGTTTTTGGAAGGTGTCAGACATATACAAAGAAATAAATGGGTTAAAAGTCAGAAGATTTGGGATATTTTTCATACATTGGGATTATTTTTTATCAAATATCTACATAATCTTAAACAAAAGTCAGAAGACCAATCTTCATAAACATATCAATAAAACGTGTGAGATGAATTAGCTGTCCTTTCCACTTTTTAGATGTACTGGGGGATGAATTTAGAGAATACATGTGAACAACACTGGAAACTGCAAAGACAAACAAAGCGCCATTATCATTATTATTCATGGATTATTAATTATCATAGTCTTATATGACTGAGTGTTTTGGGAGAAAGGACAAAGGAAGGGGTATTTAAAATGAAAATTCTAGGCTGGGCTACCTGCCCTCTGGCTCTGGCTGTAAGGTGGACCAAAAATCTTTATGGGCTAGCTAACACCCTTTATGTATTAGTAATAAAGGATTTTGGCATTCTGGACCAACATTTTCTATACATTTTGGATCTGTGCTGAAAGGAAAAAAGGTGGAAACATTAATTTCCAGCACAGATTTATTCCAGCAGTGCAGGGGCTGAAATCTGCTGTCTCAGCTATGAGGTCTGGGTTTGAAATGTGGTGCACAATGGCAGCTGCCCTTTCCTGAGCAATGCGTGCTTCCGGGACCTCCCGAAAATTATTAGGGTAAGTCTTTCAGGCAAACCCTCTTCACTTAAAAATTACAGTTTTTATGCTGCCTATGTTACTTCTTAAGTGCCCTTATCACTTCTCTGATCCTTTTTCTCCTAGGTCCTCACAAATGAGCTTCGGATGAGGTTAATGAAAAGGAGTCATTGCTGGTGATGGGGACTGGTGCGTCTGTATGTACAGGAAGTCTTCTCCAAACTTCTTCATCTTCCAGAGCCAAGCAGGTCAAGAACAGTGTTCACACTGGAAGACCTTCTATCTCTCTCCAATTAGACCCCTTCCCTCTCTTGCAGGAAGTCTTTCTGACAGCATGTTCTTCCATCCTCCATCTGCACTAATTTGTTTGGTTCTTAAGAATATATTGTCTGTTACTCTGTCTGTGTGATTTTTGGTCTCTCATATTTAAACTGCCTAGGTCTTATTCTCCCCATCATTCTGGAAACTCTGTAAGAACAGTGGCAGTTTGTTACATGCCTTTTAAATCCACCAGAGGAGCCAATAAATACAATTACCAAATACAATCTCAAGAATCATTGGCTGAATGAACAAAAAGAGAAATAACTTAGTGATCATGAAGTGCCAAAGATTGTGACAAGTCTTTAGTATAACACACTTATTAAAATAAGTAACCCACTCAGCAAAGGTTTCTTCCCGTTCTCAGAATGAGAAGACTGAATTGTAGTGAAGGTGATAGAATCAAATCTTGGTAGAGTCATGATCCAATGTCAGTTGTGTTCAACAGTGCTTCATGGTACTCATTGTTAGATCTGTAATCTGGGGTTCAGTTAGCTTCTCTGAGATCCTGTCTCAGAGTACAATGAGAGAGAGGGGTTATCTCAAGTAACTGCAGCAGTCCTTTCCTGCTTAGAACACATGGAGTCTTGACCTTTTCATTGAGTGTCTCTTTTATCCAAAATCTTGTCTTGGCTTCCACTGATGTCTAAAAAGTGACATTTCATTTCTTTGGCCCATCCTGTCCTCAGGAAATATTCTTCAAGGGAAAACACAGTCTACTCCTGGGATCACTACATAGGAATAATCACTCACCTATTTTATCTTGTTCCATTTTTATACATGTGAGTAGACCAATGTCCTAGGGACATGTGTATGACATGGGACTTCAAATAACATCAAATGCTACAGCCTTCACACATTTACATTTAGCACTTTCAGGATTTCCTTGACTGAATTTGTCACAAGATCTCTGGATTATCGCCAATAAAAATAGTCATAGTGGCATATACAGGGGGAAAAAGTGAAGCCAAAAAAGAAAAATAAAAGGAGACAGGAAAACAGAATAAAACCCTGTCATTAATACAATGAGTAGCTGAAATTTAACTGAATTTTTTATGACTTGTGCTGAGTAACTTCGGATTTTGTGAAAAGTTAAGAATAATCATTATATAGAAATCAAGTAGCTAATGAGTATCCAGCACTATACTAGACACAGTGAAACCAAAACAGAAGAGTGACTTCTCCAATAAATACATTATCCAACCATCTCCAAAAGGTGTCACAATATTGAAAAGAAATGGTTTCTGACCATTTGGGGGTAGGTGGTTGGGAGAAAATAAAAAGAAACCTTGAGTCTCAAACATATTTGATTTGAGCAGAGGGTCAGGGTATAAGGCCTCCATTACACGGATTTCAAAGGTCTTCCCAAGAACTCCCGGTTGGGTGGCCATCTTCCCTGGCCTGGTGGAACAGCTTCTTCTTCAGGGGCTTGGCTACACTCGAATCATCTTCCATGTGGTTAAGAGTGTGCTGTCTAAACCACCACTACATTGCTGAAAACCTCTCAGGACTGTCCCCACCCCTCCCACACCCCTTCGAGGGTGCACAATCATGCCAGGTTATCTGGGGTGGTCCTACTATCAACAGTGAAAAGTCCAGCTTCCTGGGAAGCCTCTTCAGCCCCAGACAGGAACAGTGATCACTCACTCATCAGTGCTCCGGTTACAGGGTCTAGAGCAAGACTCTTCTGGAGAACTTAAGTTTTTTTCCATGTACCTCCCTCTCTGCCAAAGATTTTCTTCTCCCTCTCTTCCTTAAATTCTCTCTTGAAGACTGGTTAAATCATCTTTCCTGTGCTATAAGATATAAAATGCATTTTCACTGAAGGGTACTATTGTCCCTCTATAAATAGAATTTTACCCTAGGGGGAAAAAAAAAAAAATAACAAAACAAAAATCAACTCCAGCAGCCTTACACAACCTTTCACAAAAGCCCTAGTCATTTTCTGTCACGACCAGAAAAGGGCCCACAGTTCATGAGCTAAGCAGAAACTTCTCTCACCAGGAGGAACACTAGTGATTTTCATTCAGATTGATCCAATCTGTACAGCTGAGGCCCCAAGTTCTCTCCAGGTAGAATGTGACTTGGAGCCTGTCAGTTAAAGTTCCTCTGTCTGGAAGTCAGCAAAAGCTTCAAAACCTCACTGAGCTTTCTGTCCATAAAGCTTCACTCTGCTTCAAAACCCTCAGTTCTGCCATTTCTCCCCTGCTGCAGAAGCCCAAGCGAATGAGCACCTGGTCTGTTTCATGGCCTGAAGAGGTTCCCAATCAAAACGTGTGGTTCGGCAAGGGGTCACCTGTCAGGGTCTCACTCTGAGCATGTGTGTGCTGTCAGCATCAGATCTAAGAGGCAGAGCAGGAGGTGGGTGTGTGAGGGGATGGACAGAGAAGGAACGAGGGCCCTAGAGTCCCTTTCAAGTGCCTTCTTTTCTTCGGAGTCTGACTATTTGTAAGGAAGAAAGAGGGTGGAGGGAGGAGAACATATAGAATGAAAGCCAACGGACCCTTTTAAAGGTGCCTTCTTATCTTTGGCATTGAAGAGCAAAAAAAGGAAAAGGCAGAAGGAACACCCAGAGAGCATTTTCAAGAGCTTTTAATCTCAAGGAAAACGAACCATGTCTTGGCCTTCAAGAAATACATTAGCCACAAACCACAAACCAGAGACTCTTTGATGTGGGCAGAGTTTGCCAAGACCAGCTCCAGAAGCCAAAGCCCTCCCAAGAGGCTTCATGCTAAAGAAGACTAAAGTAGTAGGGATTAGCAGGCGCCCACTGACTAGATTTTTAAAGAGAAACAGAGCTCAGGATCCATTTCCTCAGTTTCCTAGGGCAGTGTTTCTCAGTCACCTGGGATTCTAATTCAAGGAGGTCTGGGTGTGGCTGGTGATGCAAATGCTGCTGCTGCAGACTCACTTTATTCACAAGGCCATAGGACACTGATGCTCAAACTTGGCCCCACTATGGAATCACCCGTGGAGGACTTAAAAGTATTTTTAACGGTCTCATTGCACATGTTCTAAATTATTCTGAATGCAGTGGGGTACAGCAGTAACACGCAATCAAGGTGAGACCCCTCCTCCAGATAGAAGACCCTGGGGATGAATTAGCCCTAGCACTTGACATTCACCAGACAAGTGCGTGCTCCAGGAGCTCCTGCTGATGGGATGCGGGAATCAGTGGGTCTGTAGGAAACGGATGTGGTTAAGAGGGAAGTTAATGGGGAGGTCAATTTGGACAAGGGGTCCACAGGAGGTGTGTGATAAGGTGCCAAGCTTGATCAGTACTGCACTGTCAGGACTAACCTAGATGAACCTTTTAGCCTTTAAATCCAGCAGAGGATTTGACTATGGCTCACTAAGCTAACCATGCGCTTGATTTAAAAACTGTTGTTGGAGTCTATATCATTTTATATCATTCTATTTCTAACTCTTCAAAATCAACAACTAGACAATGAAGTGGGGGCGGGTTCCAGAATGGCCTGCCTGTGCCTGTGAAACTTCCTATTTGTAAAGGCAATTCCAGTATAAATGTAGCCCTATTAAGACAAAACTCAAAGCAACTACATTTGTGGAACACTTACTAAGTGTCAGACACTGAGATAGACTACACATATACATATATACATATATACATATATATATATATATATATATATATATATATATATAGACATAGATACCTGATAGAGTAGTTTATCTCGTCTAAAGTTAGGAAAGAGAGACTATGTCTCCATTTTACAGATGGGGATGTTAAGATCAAGCTCACTTGCTACCAGATTTTCCCTTCAGGTTGTGTCTCTTGTCACACTATGAACAAGACCAGAAGACAATGTGGACAACTCCTTTGAAACTTGCAGTAATGGAGAAAAGGTTGTTAAACCCAATGACTTCTAAATGAGCTGTTTCCTAAAGTTAAGGGATACTTATCTGTATTTTTAAGACATAGTAAGAGAAAGAAATGTATAGAAAAGGAGCATACTGAGAAAATAATGTACATGATTTTTTTTTTAATCCTAAATTCAATTTTCCTTTTTAATTCATTAAAGGGGATCAGGCACACAATTCAAAGAAGTCCACAATGACAGGAAATGTCCTCCTGCCAATTCTGCTTCTCTAGAAAAGGTGACATCCTGGTTCCCTCTGCTCAAACATAGCTTTCAAAGTGGAAGTAGCCTGTTACGCATTCTTATTAATAATCATTTGCATTTGTCTAGCTCTTTATGCTTTTCAAAGCCCTTTTCCCTTGGTTGCGTTAGTTATGTCCACACCACCCCATAAGACTATAGATATAACAGATAGATTGGTTCATAAATTCACATTTGATAGTTAATAAGAAAATCAGAGCAAGGATTGCCTGTGTAATTTGACTCAATTTTTAACTGATTGTGCTGAGAATAAAAAAAAAGTCTTTATCATGAACTCATTTTAGTTTATTCGACCACTATTTAATGAGTGTAAGTAGCTGCTATCTTCCGGAGAGGACCCTAAGGTCTTCACCAGTCTCAGCGAAGCCATTATCAGGCTACGTTCTCCTGGTGTGAGGTCCATTGATCTTTGAATTCACTATGCTTCCTCCCAATACAGGGCCTTCGAGCTCACTTATTTTACCCAGTATTCTGTCTTCTGGCCCTCTCCACACATCCCCTCTTTAAATTAATTAATTCTTCAAGTGTGAGTCACAACTTTCTAAGATACCTTCTTTGTTCTGCTGTCTGGAGTTATTCTCTAAATACTTCATTTCTTCAAAACCTTATCTTATTTGAAATTGTGGCTCTAATATGATTATTTAATTATTTTTCCACACCCTATGATCAGAGGTCGATCACCCTTCAGCACAGTGCCCACCACAATTCAGTAAATAAAGGAAGAAAGGAATATGGCAGTCTAGGTATATATTCAAAGCAACAAGTGGTCAGATCTGCCAGGAAAAATTCTAGTGTCTTCATATTTCCCATACCTATAGCCTGATTTAAACATGACTGACAACTCTTTACACTCCCTTATTTTCGTATTGTTTTGGTTCCATCAATCTAAAGATACAAGGATGAATGAATTGGTTCTGTCAGCCCATCTGGCTAATATTAATATATTAATGAAATAATGCATAAATATTGTAGTTAATATTTTTCAGAGTCAGCCCACTTTTATGCTTCTTTTTTTAATGAGTACTTTGCTCAGCATTTGGTCCTATTTAGTTATGTCTGTGCTTATCACCTTCACATGATGGCAAACCCTGAGAGGGTGAAGTCCATCTAAAGATTTCATTTAAATCTGTATAACCTATAGTAAATGCTCAGTAACTATTATCTTGAATCAGATTCTTGATCTTTTTTGATTCTTATAAAACTTCAATGATTATCCTGGCATTCCTAGTGCTACCTGAAAAATCAGAATACAAATTTTAAGAGATAAAGTATGTACCCTGAATGACTGCACAGTAAGTTAAATGCCCTGCCAACTCTCTATTTTTTAACAGATGACTTGCGAAGGAGCATACTTACTTACAATAGCACTTCATGTTTGGGACCCTTGGTTACCAGAAAAATATAAACAAACTAGAGGGAGTCAAGTAAGAAAAATAAACACGATTAAGCAAGCTTCTGGAGGGGTATGAGGAAAGAGTAAATGAACCAAACACTTATAGTCTGGTTAAGTAAAGACGAAGGGAGAGGTAGGAATGATTGTGGCTAGAATTATCTAAGGGGCTTCAGCACTGAAGAGTTGGGGTGTCATTGAGGAGGGAAAACAGGAACCAGGAGCCAGATGACAAAAGCAACGCAAGAACATTCAGGACAGGACTATCTAAGGAACTATAAAATAATTTTTTAACAGCAAGAACTGATACACTACTGAAAAGTGTCTCAAGAGAAACAGAAAGTAAACTTTCCCTGGAGATGTCTCCAGCCTGAAAAAATAACCAGAAATTGTCCTGCAGGGAACAGATCTGCCCAGACATTAGACATGAAAGGGAAAGCTTTGCAGATTTCCCCTCTAATTTATGTTCTTCTGGGATCCCATGAGGCTCACAAAAGATGTGGGAACAATGGGTGGAGAACTCCGGGTGCAGGGATTTTGCTTAGATGTGGCAGCCTTGGCTCACATCTCTACTGAGTTGTCAGAGAGAGTCACTGTCAATAGCCAGGGTTTTATTTTCTCCAGGTCCCTTTATTAGTCTGTCCTATGGGAACAGGTAACAATTATGATTCCAAACAAAAACTGGGAGCTGTAAGTATGCACATGTGCAAGCGTGGGTGTCTGAAATCCAGTCAAACATGTAAAAAAAAAAAAAAAATGACCCTGAAGCTATGCATTTTACCACATTGGAAACATACCTAAATTCAAATGGGCCCATTAGGGTTTTTAACTAAGACTTGATATTGATTGTTATAACTCTGTGAGTCAGTCACTTTTCATTTCATCATATTCAGGAGATTTATAATGTTCCTCAAATTAAGCCTGGCGCCCCAACATCCTGATCTTTGGAAGTGGTGGGGCAAGTAGGCACCAGAGCAGCGTAAGACAGGACATGGACGCAAGGACACTAAGTAATCAGTCTCCTCAGGGCAAAAGCTCTCTTTTCAATTGTTAAACAAGTGGATATTCTAGAGAGGTATTTGAGGAAAGTCTGGGCCAAATAAACATGCTATACTATGAGGCAAGAACTTCTAAAAGTTAGACTACTGATTTATATCTATGATGAAGAGCAAACGAACGCTTACTCTGAAAAACAGAAAATTTGATAATGTTGATGCCTCAAAGCGCATGGGTTGCTAAGCTGGAGAAATAGAATCACCGGATCATCTTGCTGAAATCACAAATGGTCAATGAATGTATGGGGAAATGTTCAATCTTAGAAGCAATCGGGGCACATTAAAACAACAGCAAGATGCTAATTCACATCCACTGGTTGAGGACAATGAAACATATGGCAGTACCCAGTATTGTGGACACTTGGAACTAAAGGAACTTTCACATACTCAATAGACACAATCTATCATGACCTCCTAAAAGTAAAGATGTCCTGCCTGTATTCAGCAATTCTACTCCTAGATATGCATGTAGACATGGTGGCACGTTTGTTCTCAGGGACACATACAAGAATGTTCATAGCAGCATTATTGGCAAGACTATCTCTAATAGTTCATCAATGACAGATTGTATAAAATGTCATTACTTATAGCATGAAATATTATATAGCAGAGAAAGTGATCTAAGTATAAAACTATGCATCCTCAGGGTTGAATCTTAAATATCTAATGTTTATAAAAACACGAATCAGAGAAGAATACACACATTTATTTTATAATGGTCAGGTATGGGCAAAGCAAAATAATATATTAAAAGTGCATATTCATGTGACAAAAGTAAAAAGAAGGTAAGAGAGTAATTAATACAAAATTAGCAAAATTACTGGTAGAAGCATGGGTTGTTACTATTATGCTGCTGTGATTATCAATGTTATTATCACTAATTAGATCAACACTCCACTTAATAGTTATATATGTTGAACAAGGAAAAGTGGCATCCAAAGCAGTACCAGATTTCAGAAGTGCTACAAACCCATTAGGTGAAAACTATCAGCTTGTTTTTTCCTAGTGACTCAGGTCCTAACTGAAGTTTCATCCTTTAACTTTAGACACAGTTTCAATAAAACTTTTTCCTCTATTTCTTAGCAAAGCAAAATTAGACAAGAGAAAGACAGTTTTGAGGAAATCTTACAATAGGAGAAGTTCCAGTTATTCCAGTTACATAAAACAAGTAGATAAAATGCATTTTTAAAAATCAGGAATCAAGTTGTTAAGAAAACATCTGGGGTAGCCCATCTAGTCATTTGATATAAAAATAAACAATCCTGTATTATGTAATATCTTCAGAAGTCACCACTACAATATTAGGTAATATAATAATTGAGTCATAGAGATAACTTAGATCTATTAAATTAAGAACATATTATGGTTAAATTAAGCTCTTGAAACTTAAAAGGCAGCTAAGTGAGTGCATAATATTTTCAAAAGTTGAAAAATTAGTAAAATTTAAAAATGTTGGTACTTAACAAAAAACTTCAGTTACTAAGAAACTCAACGTGAATAAATATTTTGATTAATCAATTAAATTCTTCACTCTCTTATAAATATCTGAAAGCAGATTTAAGAACATATGAAATACCAGAATAATATTATATTGATAAATCCTTTTCTCAGGTCAAAATACACTGGGTTGGCATTTCCATTAGCCTTCATTATAAAGATTCAATTAATTCAGTACAATATATATTTTTTCCTAGATACTCTTAGGAAAAGCTTTCTGGCAACAACATTCTTTAAAGGATAAGCAAAGGACAGGGAATAATCCCAAACTGCAATCAATATTCTGTTAAGTCCCATCATGATAGAGTGGTACAAAGATCTTTCCTCCCTGGAAATTGAAATACCTAAGTAAGCAAAAACACAAAGTATTTGAATGTGTAAAATTAAGGCAAAGTTTATAGCAGAAACAATAATTAGATTACAGGTACTGAAATTCTAGAATTTAGTCAAGAACAATTTTCTTACCTAAGCTATCCTATAACAAGAGAATTTAAAAATATGATCAATGAACATGGAATGATTTGTGATTCCTAGTTGAACTTTCCCTCAAGAAATGAAAGCTATGAATAATAAGATCATTTGGACTATTTATAAAAAACGACATATACTGGTATTATCATAGGAAAGTTTCTATCAATAGTGAAAAAGAAGGAGTAGTCAATCATACACATTATTATATATTTCTAAACCATACCACTGGACAATGTTCAGACATTTCTAAAGCACCAAAGAAAACATATTTACTTAACAGTAAAGTTAAAGGGCCCAGTTTTTTATTTTATTTTTTAACCTCAGGCTAAAATTTGTCAAAGGACTTTAAAGCACTATAGTAATCTTGAACATCAATCAGTCAACCTGTATTTCTGTGTGTTAGTACAGTGCTAAACCAGAGAAATATAAGATAAGAAATCAACCCTCTCATGCTGGAGAATGCAAGAGTGTAGCACTAAATTGTGCTGTAATTTACCTGAGTGCTATAATTATAAAGATGCAAAGTAATTTGCATTCTATTTATTTTTTTGCTATTACTCACTTGGCATATGTAATACGTAGTTTTAATCTTGCACATATTTTATTTTCAATTGGTCATTGGAGAAAATAATCTGGATTGTTTGTCTTTTTGATAAGTTTTAACATTTGCTTTACCTGAGGTCTTGTTTTGAAGGCAAATAAATGTTTTGAGTCAGTGTCATACTCTTGATATAATACCATTAAGAAGTACTTAGATTTCTCTAAAAAGTAATAGCTTTGAGCAAAAAAAGAAAAAAAATAGGAGAAAAGAAAATTATGTAATTCCAACACAGTAACATCCTTCAATAAAATAGCATGTCAACGTTGGCGTAACCTACTATCTTCTAGTGCTCACTCCTGTCTGTTCTAGAACTTTAATATTGGTTGAGAGTCCACTTTAGAGTCTTCTAAGATAAGAGTAATACTTAGCTATCGCTAGAGTAAAGCTTAAAGCTCTGCTGAAAGAGACACTCATGAAAATTCAAAAAAAAAATTTTAAGGCAAATCCTCTTGACCTTGCAAAGTGTAATATGGCATGTTAAACACCATGCCTGTGGATCGAGGTCTCGAATTCACCATGAGAAAGGTTTCTTGGGTCATATCAAGAGAGGCAGTATCAATGCTATACAGTCAGAGATGAGTGCGGTGATTTTAAAGAGTCAGGTTAGACAGAAGCCAGCAGCCCACTAGCAAACATGTCAGTGGGCATCGTGCTGATATTTAATTCAGTGTGTTTCAGTCATGAATTAGTGAGGTCCCAGGTTAGGATTCATTAAGGTATAGTTGTGACAACTCATGAAACTCTTCAGTTCCCCTCTGGAACATCACAATGAAGTAGTGAGGTGGGGTTGGCGCGGGGGAGGGAAGAGTCCATGTTTGCATTTTATGAATTATAAATGTGCTTAGTATTTATCTCTCCACCTTGGGGATTACAGTATGTTTCCAGAACTAAGTGATTTTTTTTTTTTTGTCTTTAGTTAATTAATTACATAATCCTCTACAGACTTATATTGTTACTCATGCTTTTTATTCAGGAAAAACTAAGGTTTCCTCAAAATGTACCTATATGGTTCATCCATGAGGTTATCATCTGAAGCAGATTAATCCACCAAATATCGTATCATTTGAGCTGGTAGTTATGGAACAAATGTCAAAACAGAGCAATGTGTTTCTAAACTGGTGCAAATTTCTGAGTACAATGCAGGTCATATATATGGAAAGTGGGGTATTTAGTCAGGCAAGAAGGATCACTCACTAGCTAACCATAGTTTCCAAAAGTGTCCTCATGTAAACAGTCCTATCTTAGTTCACCCCAATGTCATACACTTGGGGAGGCAGCATGGAGGATGTAAATCCTCTCTTCTTCACCTACATATGATTATGTTTTAAGAAAATACCCAGTAACAATAGCATCCTTCTCTAACAGAAGTATCTTGCCTAGGAAAAGCATGAGGAAGAAGTTTCAAATGCAAATTTTAAGATGGTAAATTCTCCAAAGGAGTATGATTATTTGCCTTAAAATGCAATCTCAGGGCACAGTCTTCAATGGAAAGAAATACTCTCTTCAGAAAATTCAGCACTGCCTGTAAACAAGTGGCACCACCTAAAGATAAAAAGTGTTTTAGTGGGGAAGTCAAGGTTTAAATCAAGGCTTGTTTCCAAGGGTGACAGGACTGGATGACCCCCAAGGCATGTAGCAGAAAACATTCTGGGAGCAAATCCCATGTATCTGAAGAATCTCTATTGGATCCATGAAAGAAGAAATGCAAGCCAGCAAGCCAGGAGGAAGAAATATTTTTTCTCATAGGAGATGCTTTGAGATGAACTGGGGTGCTGGGATTCCCTTAGAAAAAACCCTATCACCTCTTCCGGCTCCAGCAATAAGAAAAATAGCACTTTCTTCCCCAAAATCATTCTCTCAAATCTCTTGTGAAGCTTCTCATTGGCTAAGAAACCCATACAGCAACCTGCAAATGAATACCTGCACTCCGGGAGAAACTTTCAGCAGGGCTTCATTCAGGAATTTAGATTGGATGAAAGTCTTCTTCTTCAATGAAAACAATGAGGAAGTTTGCTGAGAGGTTAACTTGCCAGAGAATAAATGGAAGTCATACTCGGTGAGAAGTTATAAATCTCTCCCCAGGAAAAAAAAATGCCTATCAGCAGCTCAAGCCAGGCCAGCTTTTAAAAGCATTAAAGCAAATGCACTAAGCCTGATATATTCACACATAACACACGTGGTGCCTGTTCCACAAGCTTCACAACTCAGAGGGCAGCTGCTGCTACTGGGGAGTTGTCCCTGTGACAGGTCGCGGGCGATTTACACGGTACCACTCACAAGAGACGAGACAGTGGGCAGCCAGATGCCCTCAGGTCCTGCCACACGCCCCTCCACAGCAGACCCAGATGGGGGCAGCTGATCTGCTCTGGTTGGAGAGGAACTAGGAGTGGGAGGAGAGGGTAGGTGGCAAGCTTCATTTCACCATGTCCAGTCTCATAAACACTCATAGATTTTTTTTCTAATAGAATGTAGCCCAAACTATGAAGAATTAATTAATAAGTTAACATGTATGCCTACTATTTCACTCATTAACATCTCACTTCTACGATTTTCATCTCCTCTGACATCCCAGGACTGTACTAAGAATCTCTGCTGTGGCTCAAGTCAAGTATATGAGATAGCACCTTAGAAAAGACAACAATAAAAGATCCTCCTCCTCCAGCATCAAGTCCTCATTCTATGCAAACACGGTTCAGGGATGCCGTTTGTTACATCATAACTTTTTTTTTTTTTTTTTAATCTACAGCAGGTCTGACCTTATCTAGAAAGTGGGAAAATACCCAGTGTATTGTGTCTCCATAATCCTTTGTTACCAATCAACAAAGTCTTTAAAACACCTTGCTGAATGGGAATTTCACTGCCAGTAAGCCAGACACTTGGCCTTATTAAGGGCACCTCCTACTGGCTCTTTCATAGAGTGAACTATGCTTTCTTCCTCATCAATTCCCTGCCCTGCTCCTGAAGAGGGGTAATTGTTACTCAGAGAAAGCAGGGAGATTAATGAGCAAGGACTACAGGGATCTGAATTAGCATTATCTTAAAAGTGCACCATCCACTTTCCTGAGACCATGTAAACTACACAATTGGTTTGCAAATCCAAAACAAAAAGGCAGAAATGGAGTTAGAAAGATAGAAAAGCTTAGATATGTAGATCCACAGGCATATCCACAGGCATCTGCTTTGGATATGTATATTTTTGTCTGCCTTTTCAAGCCTATACTTGTCTGTTGTAGAGGAAATAAAAACACAGCAGTAAAACATGTCTAACTCTCTGGACAAGAAACTTAAATATGTGAGAAAGGATACAGTTAATTTAGATATAAATAAAGCATAAATATTTCCATCTCCACTCATCTACCCCCACCAGCAGCACCCTTCTCCAGACAAAGTCACTTGGGAAATGGCTTTACATTTGGGGTGGGAGGTAATCGACAAGATGTTGAACAATGTTTTCAGTCAATGCATTAATAGCTGGGCCCTGCGGACTTTCTACCCAGCAAGATAGTCCCCTCTGAACTTCCCCTCTCTGCTCCTCAGCACTCTCCCAAACTACCCGAGAGCTCAAGCCCATCTTCTGTGTAGAAGGGTCTTTTCTCGCTGCAGTCTAGAGTCTGCAGGTCTTAAGAAGAAATTTTTAAAAGACACCTATTCATTACTGTGGGGATGCCCCCCCACCCCCTTCTGCGGGAGTAATTGCCGAGGACAAAGCTCCTGGAGAGAGGAGCCCACCAGGGGAGCCCATCAGCCGGGGAGAGAGGGAGGGAGGGATGGCGGGCTCCTGGGCGCAAGGATGCGGGTACACGCTTCGCAAGGGCCCCTGTGTGTACACACACACACACACACACACGTGCACACACACTCATTTTGCCCGCAGCCTCGCCCTCTCGGTCTGGTCAAAGAAAGGTGAGAAGTCGGGTCCCTGTGGATGAGCAGATCCCTGCTCGTTCGTGGCTGCGCCAGGATTTGGGGCGCTTCCAGCTGGATTCGTGCTTGACAGTCAGAATCCCTAGCGACCAAGAGAGGCGCATTCTCCGCTGCGTTCGCAACCCTTGGACATTCAGCACTTAGCAGAAATAAGAACGCTGGGCTTCAGGCTCCCGGGAGGCTGGGGACTTGGCCGTGATTTACATTCCATTCCCCGTTCATTTCCAAGGCGCCAGTTGGGGTGCTTCTACCCAAAGCCTGGCCTCTGAAGGCGGCTCCTTTCCTTTTGAATTTGGGAAAAGGTCCTTTCCGAAGGGATATGAATGCTCAGCCAGCTGCTCTCGTCTCCCTTCCTGCCAGGCCCAAGCACTGCACCCCAGCGCCCGTCTGCTCTGACAGGGACAGAACCGAGTGGCTCTTAGCATGAGTCATTTGGCTCTTTTTAAAAAATTTGTTTGGCCATCGAAGCCCCCAGCTCTGTATCCCGAGACTGCAGCAGCTGGAAGCATCTCTCGGATCCAGCTTTCTCCTGTTCTAACCCAATCTAATGCCCAGTTTTGCCATTTTTAATTAGAAACTGCGATTGCCAAGTGCCAGACCAAGGGGCCAGTTCTCGGAATATCAATCATCTGGAGTTTGAAAGTGTCCTGGAGATACGTGAAGACTTGGTTTGCGAACTGCATTCACCAGTAATAAAATAAAACAAAACACGCCTCCTTCCTCCAGGCAGCTCTGCGCCTCTTCGCACCGCTGTCCGCTTCCCCGAAGTACCCAAAACACACTGGCTGCCCGTCTCCGGTCTCCATCAGCAAGTCTAAATACCCCGATGCTGGCATATCAAATCGCACAGAAACACTCAGCCCCACCATCTGCCCTCCCGGCCTTCCTCAGAGCCCCACTGATGACCTCCTCCGCTGGCCCGGTTCCCCAATTCCTCCCTTCGCAGGCAGCCCAGTTCCTTTCAACAACGTCCCCACCGCCTGCCTCCTCCCGGCCCCAGCCAGACAGCTGTCGAAACCAAAGCAAGTATTTGCAAAAGCAAAGATGCGGTAAGCACCCGATTGAAAAAGAGTGAAGGGGCGCCCCTCTCCCCAGCCGCCCATGTCCTCCACCCCCGGGAGGTCGGGGGGGGGGGGTCTTCCCATCTTTTATCATCACTGAGGAAATGGGGAGCAGAGTGAGCGCCCATCATCTTGCTATTGCTCCCGCTACCCCATTTCTAGGACTCGCCAAATGAATTAAGCAGGATAAGGAAAGGGGGTGTGGGGGGTGATACCACGAGAAGAAAGGAAAGAAGCTCTTACCGGAGACTTGAAGATGTGCGCTGAGCAGGGCAGCTCCGAAGAGTACAAAAGCCAGTTTGGGTACCCAAACATATCCAAGACTATTCTCCATATTTCAGCCAACACCTTCGGGGCCGGGGGTCCTGGGCAGCGGCGGCACTCACACACATGCACTCACACACGCATGCACACATGCACACACGCGCGCAGAGCCCCTTGGCTTCCTCCTCCTCCTCCTCGTCCTCTTCCTCCACCTCTTTCTCCACCTCCCCTGCGCCTCTTCTGCTTCCGAAGCCTTTTTCCTAGTCCACGGACACAATCAGCAGCAAAAGGAGGCAGCAAAAAGTTCCTTTCGGTCCAGGAGATCCCAAGCCCCGGGAAAACCTTGATAAACTAACTCAGGAAAACAGAGGGAGCTAGAGGAAGGGAGAGCTCTCCGTGGGGCTCGTGAGTCACCAATAAACAGAGTATCCAGGAGGGAGCAGGAGAAGATGGAAAGCAATCCTGTGACTGGGCTGTGCATTAAAAGGTGGAGGTTGGTTCCCTGTCCCTGGCTGAGCCAAGTTGAAGAGAAAAATCCGCGCGAGAGCTGGGGATGCTGTCGGCTTTTCCTCCAAGAGCCAAGAGGACCGAGGGACAGAGGCGGGTGCTGCCGGGTGGAGCGCTCTCACTTGTTACTGGGGTGTCCGCCAGCGGTGTGTGAGCCGGGAGTTGGAGCCGTACTATCCATTGATCCGGAGAAGTGAAGAGCTGGGAGAGAAAATGTGGAGACCGGAGGAAAACGAACTGGATCAGGCAAAGATTCCAGGGGAAGGGGGTGGGGGCAGAGAGGATGACGGCGAGGAGGGTGGAAGAGCGGTCGGAGGCGGCTTCCAGCAGCTGCATTCGCCCGGTCTTCCTATCAATGAGCAGGGATGCCCTCTGTGGGCAAAGCGTGGGAAGTCACTTTGTCAATGGAGCGAGGGAATATCCTGAGCATCCGGAAGGTTTGCAGCGATCCCTTTTGGCCCTCAACCTTAAGGAAATTATTTTTATTTGACTATAAAACCTGAAGGGGTGTTTATGCTGGGTCAGGTGGTAAGGCGTATATTTTCTTTCTCTGCACTCAGCGGTTTTTTAATTCTTTTTTCTCCAATCAGAAAAGATTCACCTAATCTAACTCCCTTCTAGGACAGGTGGGAAAGAGAGGTCCAGGAATAAGCAACGAATGTCAGCTCATCACTTTCTAACAGCCAGAGTCTCTCTTTGTAGCACCTCATCTTTCATCTGTTTTGCCTTCTCTAGTCCCAGTGCTTCGCTGCTTTACGCAACCATTTTAAAAGTCTTTCTCACGAACCAGGCACACTGTTGTGAATTTCCCAGGAAATTTAGCTATGAAGTTGAAGAAGACTCAGTTTCTGTCCTCAAAGGGTTCATGGTCTGTTGGGGAAGAACAGAAATGGATCATTATATAACATCCTAGTCAATGATGGTCAATGCAGTGCGCTCTGGGAGAGTCGCATCCAGTCCCGGGGATATAACATGAAGCTGCATGGCGCGCGCGCGCGCGCGCACACACACACACACACACACACACGAGCGCGCGCACACACACACACACACACGAGCGCGCGCGCGCGCACACACACACACAGAACTTTAGGAAGGTAGAAGAGTGACAGTGACACCCTTTCAGGAAGTCGAAACAAAGCTGACTTTGTCTACCTTATCTCGCTCCTTGAAAGAGGAGTTTGTGTATCATTTATCTCTACACCCCTCACCAATATAGCATGGGGCTCCGAAGGGGGGACATGTCAATACATTTTTGCTGAATAAGTGAACTTACAAAGGAATGAATTTGGCCAGGAAGGATGATGAATAGAAATGCCACTCTGGTAAAAGTTCTGTCTTGTCAGATGCTGTTCAGCTGCAGGTTTTCTCCATTTCTCACTGTGCTACATTGCCCATTCATTCCTTTCACTCTCTTCCCCCACAGTCTCTTGTCACTCTCAAACTCATCACTTTCCTAGAGGAGAAAATGTGAATATCTATTTTAAAAGGAGGAGGAAAGCATTAAAAAGGCAGGATAAAACCGCGAGGGGGGGAAAAAATCTCATGATACTAGAATTGGATAAGAGTGTTTCTCGATCACAAGCCATGCCCATCCTCTCCTGTGCAGGAAAAATTAAGATCAGAAGTGCCTGGGTTCTCCAAAATCCCCTAAAGTAGCCTTGATAGATGGATTCTTTAGAATGGAATCAAACTCTTCAGTGACTCCCAAATTTCTCAGAATACTAAGCTTCCAGAAGCTGAGAAAGAGGTCTCTGCAGGTACAAGCTCAGGGTCCAGAGCCCGGGTCCTTAACTGGGGGTGTGGATCTTCCCGGGTGTTCTTCAGGGAGTTTGTTGTGATATTCTGAAATTTTCTGAGAATGACTTGTGTGCCTAGGTTCCTTTTTTCCCTGCATCTTCAGCTTGGAATAGGTGTACAAAACGAGTTTAAGCATGCCCCTGCCACACAGGGTAGTGGACCCCTGGGATAAAAGTGTAGCATTAGCAAGAGTTTAGCTTCCTGAGAGTCATAAAGCTCTCTGTTCTCCTCATCAGTAAAAGCAGATGTCCACAGAGAGTGGGAAAGCAGGAAAGCTGGTCCAATGGCTTTAAAAGGATACTGCTTGGTCAAACTAGGGTCCTTCGTTCTTTCACCCTGTCTAGTGAAGTTCTCTCCAAATGAATCTTGAGTTTCTACAGAAGAGCATTAACATCTCTTCCACATTGATAGTATTTAGCTCCAAAACTAGCTCTGATAGTTTCTTAAAGCCCTTTCTCCAACACTCGTCTTTATCTTAAAAAGATGCTTTCAGCTGGACTTTGGAGTCTTCTCTTGGCAACAGTTTGAATTATTTTCTGATTCACAACATGAAGATTTATACTTGAAAGGCAGAACACCTCTGTGCTGATGTTCCTCTTAGAGGGGTTAGGCCCATCTTTTCCCTAACTTCTTTATCAGAAAAAAAGGAACCAAAAACAGAACAGGAAGAAGAGGGCCACACGAGAGAGTCTGATACAACTAAAGCTCTTCACACGGCCTTCACTCTTAGTCTTACGTTTGGTGCTGAGAGTCCCTTTCTGGGATTTAATTTGGTATAAAATAGACACCTAGACACACTTTTGAGTTCTGAAGGCAAATTAATCAATACTTATATGTCTACAAACCATACAAACCCTAAATTGTGTGTGTGTGTGTGTGTGTGTGTGTGTGTGTGTGTGTGTGCAGAGCGAGAGAAGGGAAATTAGAAACATTGATTCGTCTGTGATTAGCCCAGGAAGATAAGTCAAATGAAAGTATGTAATTTATTTTAGGATCCCCACTATAGAACTTTATTTTTTGCCCCACCTTATTCAGAAGTTCATTAACTCAGTCTGTTTGTCTTCCTCTCTCAATATCATGGGCTAACTTTAGTAGACTCTGTAACATTTTAAAAGTGTATTTACAAAAACAAAATATCCAAAATGTACATCTAAGAACCTGACTACATTGCAGATCATGTCATGTGAGCATGACAATTTAATAATTCACTGTTCAGTCATTAAGAAAGCCAATGACGGTATTAGACACTCAGGCTATCTGTTAACTACAAAGAATATACAACGATACCAAAGATATAATCACTGCCCTCAGTTACAGTCATAGTGTGAGGAGACACATTTCAGTTGACATTTGTTGTTTGCTTGTTGTGTTCAGAATCTGTTCTTCCTAGTGCTGGTAACAGGTCTCACATTTTGCTCTGAGGGTTCCACTTTGCATTCTCAACCACAAAGCTGAGAAGGTGGGTCCTGAGTCCCTTTAGTCATGCAGAGTAGCTTCTGTTTCTGATGCTGGGTAAGTTCAGCTAGTCAGAGAAGAGAGAGTTTCTGGAGTTCCTAGAAATTGGAAGTATTCTGTCTCTCAGGGGACAATGCTAGGAGAAACCAGTTTTCCCTCTGACTTGCGGAAGCCTTTGAGTACCAATGAAGTTGTTAATTTAGGAGAAACCTTGAAGCTTCCATCAGATCCCTATGAAGAACCTGTGGTGGGCAGAATAATTTCCCTCCTCTCCCCTCTGAAGACCCTACATCCTAACCCCACACTGTAAACCCCGGAACCTGTGACTATGCTACCTTCTATAGAAAAATGGATTTTCAGATGTTATAAAAAATAAGGGTAATAAGATAGCAAGGTTATCCATTTGGGATCAACATAACCACAGGAATTCTTAGACAGTGGAAAGCATGGTAGAAACTCAAAAGAGAATGAAAGGAGGGGTCGGGGTAGAGTGATGCCGTTACTAAAAGGGACCATGGACCAAAGAATTGAGTTTTGCCCTGAAAGCTGGAGAAAGCCCAAAACAGAACAAAGTCCTGCCAAGACCTTCATCTTCAGCTCTGTAAAACCTTTCATACATACATATATAATTGACCTCTACAAGAGTAAGGTTTTACACACTTATTGCTTTAAGGCACTAAATCTGTGGTAGTTTGTTGTAGGAGTCATAGGAGCTATCTATGAAGGTTCAAAAGGAAAGAGGAACATGATATGGGAAACAGGAAGTAAGAGAATCCTTGTTATAGCAGCAGAAAATTGCACAATGGTGTCTGACAGTTACATGGAAAGTAGGACATGTCAGTGATGAACCTGGAATTATCGGAGATTTCCACGTTACTACAAATGTGACCTTATTTCTCCTTATTGCTTATAGTAAAAGAGATACATTGAGGAAAACACCATTAAACAAAAAGAACTTGATGTATTGAAAGAGAATCAGAGAGGATCGAAGAAAGAAAGCAACACCTATGAGATAGAACAGGTCTAGAACAACACTTAGCTGCAATCACATGCTACCCTTCATGAAAAAGAAGGAAGGATAATTCCATGGAGGAGATGTGAGCCAAGAGGACAGGGTCGTGGGCTCAGAGGATGAAGCTATGAACCGGAGAGAATTAGTCCAAGGCCTTGAAAAATAAATGTTACTTGTCTGGGTGGATTTCAAAATTGCTTGGGACCAGAAACTCCTTTTTTCCTTCCACTTTCTCTTTTAAACAGGAATGTCTATAGTTGGTTTCTTATGTCTATTTTACTATCGCCTTGTGAAATGAAACAAATTTTGTTTTGGTTTCAGATGGACACAGGAAGGAATTTTCCTTCAATATGGATGATATACAGTCTCATCCATATCTGATTTAGATGATAAAATCTGAGACTTTTGAGCTGATGATATTTAGATAAGATTTTGGACAGTGAATTGCCGCTCTAATAGATTACAACTTTCAGGAATGTTGAGAAAAGGTGAATGTAGTCTACACATGGGTGAATCATTTGGGGTCAGAGGAAAGAACGTTGTAGGTGGAATAATAGCCCTCCAAAGATGACTACATCGTAATACCTTCATACTGTGACTATCTGAACTTATATGGTAAAAGCATTTTTTATTGATAAACAAGGATCTTGAGATGAGGATATTATTATGGATCCCTGGGGTAGGCCCATTATAATCACAAAGGCCCTTAAAAAATGGAAAAGGTAGCAAGTAGTCAGAGTTAGAGAAAAAGGTACGATGAGGAAAGCAGAGGGCTGAGTTACTTTTGTTGGAAGGGGCCCACAAGGCATGGAATTCAGGAAGCTTCTAGAAAATGAAAATGGCTTTTCCCTAAACCTCCAGAAGGAACACAGCCTTGTGAACATCTTGATTGTAATAGTATAAGACCCATATTCAGATTTCTGCCCTTTAGAACCACAAGATAATAAATTTGTGCTAATTTAAGACAATCATTTTGTGATTTGTGACAGCAGCAATTTGAACAGAACCTGTGAAGCTGAACCTGTTGGATTAGAGTGAACAGAAGGAAACGAACTGAGTTCCTGGTGACAATGGAATAAATCATTTTCTTGAGTTCAGCCTTGCCTGTGGATTTCTCAGTTACAGGAGTAATTAGTTTATTATTCAATCCAGGTTAAAAAAGAAAGGCTATCTAATTTTATAACATAATGTACCCCAAGTAAACCAATAAAAATGATTTTTATTAAGTGCATTTTCCAATTATGTAATTTATGGCTTCTATATAGTTCCAGTTTTGCAACAGAGTTTTGAATGACCGAGGTCACTGAATGCCTGATTTTAGGTGTATGGTGATAAGACAATGAAGGAAAGGTTTTGTTATTATTTTCAGTCAACAAACCTTTCTTTTCTTTCATTTATTTTATTGAGGTAACATTGTTTTATTTAATAACATAAGTGGAGATGTGTAGGTTCACTCTTCATCAAATGCATGATAATCTACCATGCCCACCACCAAATACCTAACAGTCCTCCATGCCTCCATCACTCTCCATCAGACCTTCACTTCACATTACTCCCACCCCTCCCCCTTCCCTTCTGGTAACCTGTTATGTTGCCAGTGCCCTAGGATTCTTTTGTTTTGTTTTCTCTGTTCTTTTGTTTTCCAACAATTCTCTCCCCTTTCCCTTCTCCCCTCTCCCTTCCTCTTCCCCTCTCTAGACACACACACACACACACACATACACACACACACACCCCTACCTCTAAATAATAACAAAACCTCAAACACAGACTAAAATGGTAGGACATCTTTTATGGTGTAGGTTTGGAAACTTTATACACATAATAAAAAGCACTTACAGGATAGGAAAGAGGAAGTGAAGTCAGCATAAATGGCTTCTTGGAAGGATTAGGACTCCAGCAGTACTATTAATTTAGCACAGGGTTTGAGTGATTATAGATATGTAAAGTTCTGGAGGCTGAAATTCCAGTCAGCTTGAAAAGAGAGTAATTTGAGTTCTGGCATAGTATAAAGAAAATTCCTAATAATGAAAGAATCCTAGAGGATTCATGGCCGAAAAATACCTAACATTTCTGGTTTCAAATATTTTCTAAAGCATATAAATCTCTTTAAAAAGAAATAATTGAATCACTTCTTTAATTCTTTAATAAGAAAGAGAGGAATTTATGTCTCAAATTAGGTAAGATCCCTTGATTTACAGTAAAAGCAGAAAGGCTATAGTTTTTTTTCTACATATAGACTAGTGATCTTGAAAACACAATTAATGGCTAAATACATGATTTATAAATACTTAAGAAAGAATGTAAGAAGATCATTGGCACCAGCATGAGTTCACTAAGAATAAATGATGACAGTTTGAAGGCCATAGAAAATATCCCAAACTAACCATACCCGGGTTTCAGTGAGGCACATTACAATGCACTGTGATGTTGTTGTAACTACCTAAATTAAAATATCACCTAAACAATAATGCAGTGTGGCCGTAACTATTACTGGATGCGATACTAACTGGTCAGTGGCAACTGAGACTCACTTCGAAACCTGGTTTCCTGCGAGTACCAAAGGGCTCTGCTTCCGTTTGTCTCCACAGCAAATATTTTTAAATTGACATGCTTAAAAAAGTTAGCTGATGACATAAAACTAGAAGGAATAACAAATGTATTTGTGGATGAATTTAAAACTTGAAATGATCTCAACAAGATAGAATGATGAAATGAATCCGAAAAAAGTAAATGAACAAGAGCATATGTAAGGACTTCCTGTTATAACCCCCAAACCACCACAACAGACAGCAGTTTGATAAACGAAGGAGTGCAAAGAAGGAATTTGACTTCAACCACGTGAGAAAAATGTAGAATTTTAATTGCCATCAAGCTTGACAGAAGAAAACTGTATGATGCACCCACTGAAAAGTCCAGGGTCATGTTAAAGCATGTTAAACACGAGGGAGGACACAAGCCAGTGGGTAAACACCACTCTGCTTTGTAACCCGCAGTTTACCGTGGGACTCCTTTCCGTGAAAGCTTTAATTTCAATATTGTATGCTCTTCCTCTTTATTTTTTTTAATTACCTCTTCTTCCTTTATCACTCTGTGGTGACTCCTATTGAGTTTAGAATTAAAATTAGCATAAGTCATAGTAAATACAAATATGTATACATTTAACATTATATCAACCACATATACTAACTTTACATTAATATTATATATAATACATAATGATAATAATACATAATAAATAACATATTGTAGTATATATAATAATACTGAATACACAGTTAATGATTTAGAAACAATTATAGGTGATTAAAGTCCACTTAGACTCTGTGAGGCAGTAGGCCTGAACAGAAACTAAGAAAATGTCCTTTTATGTTCATGACAGTAGAACAAGAAGGGATGAGAATGTATGACTTGTTACCACACTGAGAATAGATGAGATTCCATGTGGAATGGAAGAGGAGCATGCAACCACAATTTAAATACCTATCATGTGTCAGGCTTTATGCCAAGAGCTTTAATTAAGGTATCTCACTTAATTCTCATTTCCTTGGGAAGTACTGCTTTTCCCAGTCACCAGTGAGGAGCCTGAAAGTAAGAGAGTTAGAATTAGCAGTCTCATGTCGCACAGTTAAAAAGAAGAACTCAAAATTGAATAGACCCTACTCGTGGATGCCCAGGCTCCCCGCACTGAGCTGCCTCCTCTCTGTACATAAGGAGGTCAGGCTGCCATAAGAACAGGCTCCTCGGAGAGGGACCCTCTCTTCTCTGTAGATATCAGTGCCCATTTTGGGTATGGGCAGTATCTTCAGGAATCTCATACACTTCTGTAAAATCCTAACTAAAAAACTCAAGAAGAGTGCCCTGAGTAAGCACAGGTAATGGTGTGCCAGGAAAAGTGCTGAGAGACTTGACCCTGGACTCTGGGAGATGTTGGCTCAAAATGCTCTACTGCAAACTTGGAGCAATGTCTACGCTGAGCATCAGAAAGCTGAATGGATGTTCTCCTTTCAACCAACAGTGCCCAGCCTGCAGATGACAGCCCAAAGAGAGCAGGGTGGCTCATTTCAATAACCATCATCTACGAGTTATCTTCAGCAACATGGGTAGTTTTTTTTCCTATAAGAACCCATGGTAATGGAGGGAAATGCTTTATTGAATTCAAAAATGGGAAAGGAGCTTTCCATGTAGCTGAGAAAATAGCAAATTCAAGTTCTTCTGCGAGCGGAAGAATGTCATTTTTGCAGTTGAATACTCTTGAAAATTGCTACTTTGGTACAACTTTATTCCCCACTACTGAGGGAATTCTCCTTCTGAGGCTGGTAAAACTGCTTCAGAATAGCCTATTTGTTGCTACAGTCATGAACTACAGAAGTTTAATTGAATAATTTCCTGTTTCTAGTTCCACTATGTGAAGCATTGCAGAAGGCCCAACCGCTGGCCTTGATCCATGAGAAAACTTGTGATGTTTTCTTATGCAACGTGGGCTCTCTGAAGTCAGTGCTGAGAGCTCTTAGGAAAAAAGAAAAGGAGAGAAGTTCATTTTTTGAGGCATGAAAGTAAAGATGGCAAAGGAAACTTGAAAGGCCTAGAAAGAAATGTTGAATTCTGTATTAACCAGAAAATATAAAAATTAAAAGGTAAGACAACAGCAGAGAATTACATACCTAGCTACAGTAAGTGTAAGGAAAATTCAGCAATTTATAAAATCTTCATCATCAAACCAATGAAAACACTGAGATCTAATACTCCCACTCCAGTGGGTCAGGCAATAACATCTGCCCACTGATTTTTTTTAACACATGAAAATACAGGCACTTGTACTTTTGCTCACAGATGACCTTTTGTCATGAACTGAATCTCCAAAGCTGATTACTGAAGAGTTTCAGGTAGTTCATACTTATTCCCCAAATTGTGAAAATGTGTTTTTAGACATTGTTTTAAGTACTTAAGATAAAAATTCAAGGCATCAAGGCATCATTATATTTTATATTGTCTTTTCACATATGGAACATCATCTCATCATGTAAAATATGTTTCAAAATATTTTTCTTGAGCTATTTGGCCTTTTCCATGGAAAGGATGCGAAAATTCCTGATGCCATGATTTTCATAGGTTTGAAACCTTTTAAGTATTAACAATGGGACATGGGTTATCTGAAGGCAATATACCTATTAAACCTATATAAACGACTAAGGTAAAGCCTGAAAAATAACACTACAGAAAAAAAATAATATGAGACACTGATATCTTAAGTGAAAAAGTAAAATAATAATCTGAAATTCCAGTTTTATATGATTTTTCCTTTCTAATTGATATGTCTCCTCACACACACCTGCACCTTCACTATTCTAGCATAGTAGAAATATGATGAACTAAAGGATCAGC
The DNA here is from genome assembly GCA_004363575.1 of Solenodon paradoxus. Lineage (NCBI taxonomy): Eukaryota > Metazoa > Chordata > Mammalia > Eulipotyphla > Solenodontidae > Solenodon > Solenodon paradoxus. The sequence goes on from RJWH01000892.1 coordinate 330,350, forward strand.
TAAGTAAATTCAAATCAAATCTAGGCACTATGTGACTTGAGTCAGATTAAAAATCTCTAAGTCTCCATTTCCTCTTCTGTAAAACAGAGATAGAGATATGCTCTGAGAGTCATTGTGCTCCTAGCATTTTACTCTACACAATCTCTTCTCCACACAGCCAGGCTGCTGCTTTTAAAGTATCAGTCAGATAAAGCCACTCTGCTCAAAATCTTTCTGTGGTTCTACATCTTATTCTTCTCACTCAAATCCAATTTCATCTCCCGCAACACTCGAATTCTTTAGACCACACTATAATAACTTATGAAGACACCAAGGATCTGTCCTTCTCCATTATCTGTCCTTGCCTCAGAGGTGTCCCCTTACTCGGACCACTTCTCAAGTCACTAGCCTCCTGATATTCCTCAGGAGACACAAAGGGCACTCCCCCACATCAGGGCCTTTGAACACATTCCATCTCTATAGATGTTCCTCTCCGGAGAGCTGAAAAGTTGTCTCCCTAACCTCTGTAGGTCTCTACTCAAATGTTACTTTCTCAGAGAAGCCTTCTTTGACCTAATATTTTCTTACAGAGGTTGTCAAAGGAACACAATTTTAAGTAAGAGTCAAGGAATCAGCATTTGTTTGTGTTCTTGAATTTCTCCTTTCCACCCCACCACTTTTGCTAGTTTCTAGCCCCAGGTTTGTATCTTTGCTGTAGAGGGAGATCCCAGATCAGAGGCCCAGCACCTTTAAGTCTTGTTTCAGCAGGCAGATGATGCACAGGATCATGCCATGTCAGAAAGAACAAAGCTAGAGTAGTGCTGAAGCTGCATTCTGGCAGGAAGACTGGGCAGCTGGACTGATCACATGAGAACCAGTCAATATGTAGAGGTCAAAGTCATCGCCAAATATTGGACAGAGGACAGGAAGTCAGGGATCAACTTGTGAGGATCCATACAAGAGAAATGGAAGTGGTTATATACAAGACAGCCTTTAGAGCAGTCCTCAAATTGTTTATGAAAAACTATTCACCCAATAGTAAAATACTTTTTTATTCAGTGTAAGAGAAAAACACAGGATCTATAACTACATACTGTGATAGCCACTGCAAATCAACAGAAAATATTAGGATGAATTAAAACAAAATGTTACTCATGTCCCTGAGAGATGAGGCAATAAGTGATATTTTCCCCCTTCTTTCATTCTTCTGAGTGATATGTAATTAACACGCACCACTTCAAAAATCAATAACATGTTAACAACATGGTGGGCATCTGTTGTTTGTACTTCAAACATCTATGTACTCTTCAACCTCCATCTTCCTATGAAGAACCAGACCTTCCTCAAACTCATGGCTACATGGTCTGTAGTGATATGTGAGCAATGTCACTATAACCCACCCAGAACAGAGAAGACACAGAGATGGTGTTAGAATACTTGGGCAGAGTAGGTGCATGTTTGCATTGGACTTGAGATCATAGATTTCAAGTCTGGAGATCCTGCTGCATTTTTTAATGTGAGCGTGTGAAGCTGGGCCACACATGGAGGGAGGTGTCGTGCAGAGACAGAGGGAAGCACAGTGCACTATTGTCTTCGGACTTGGGGAAGCTGAAGCAGAAGGCGGTACTATCCCCAAGCTTTTCAGTTACCTGAACCATCATTTGTTTTGCTTATTCGGTTTGGTTTGTGTCTTCTTGCAACCAACAAAGTCTTCAGTGACATAAGAAAATGCCCTTTATCCCACATGTATGGGTGATGGGGTTGAGGCTGGGGCATTCATAGGACAGCTCATTTGGAATCGCTACACCTCTGACTGCCTATCCTGGGGAGTCAATTTTGGGAGAGAATTTAAGCTCCTCAATCTGAGGCCCATATTTGGAGGGGAAATGTTACAGTCTCACATTCTGGATCAGTCATTGTACTATTCACCAAATCAACAGACAGCAAAAAGAGAAGGCAATAATGTGAAGTAATTTTCTCCAAGTATATGCTATTTTCAAACATAATGTTGCCTTCCATATTCATAATGACAAAATCCCACTACATTTTTTTGACTCATGTGGATATAAAAATAACTTTTTGGGGTATTTACAAAATATATAAACTCTATTAAAAAAAAAAACTTAATTTGGACTCACATGTATATTTTAAATGACACAAAGGGCAGACAATACATTAATTTAGAAATATTCTTTTCCATTCCCACACTGTAGTGATTATGCTCATACTCTTCACACGTATTCTTAACACCATGCTTGTGCTTTCACAGCAGTCGTTTTTCATGCTTTCCACACATAGTGTTCGCATCCCATTGAGACACAGCCATTGCGAACCTCTGGTTTTTCCAGACCACAGGTGGTTCTTTCCATAGCATTGGGGCAATTCTGTTTTTCATTCCTTCCATAGCTGTAAACTAGTGTCTTCAAAACTTACACTTCCAGTATTACTTTTGTAAAATGATCACTAAAGGACCTTTCGATGATTACCTCAAATACATGCAATCTTGAAGTCCTATCCTGGAGTATATTACTAAATCTGGTGCCAATTTTTTTTAGCTTAAAAAACACCTAAAATAGTCAGTTGACCTGTTTAAACACACAAAAGTAAGATTGATGAGATCATTTCAGACCTATTTTTTTTCCCTGGAAAGTCCGTCATTATTCATTATAAAGCAATAGAAGAAGGATCTTTTAATACCTTCAAATATGGGACAAGTCATGAGTTTCTTAGGAAAATCATCATCCTAGCTTGGGTATGTATAGTGTTCTGGGATTTTATTCTGATTAGAGTAAACATGAGCTGGGCCCTTACAGAGTGGCCAAGTATAACTCAGGGTGGTAAGTACCATGAGGAGGGAAGTCTAGTGGGCTTAGAAGGAAAAGCGAGGGACATTCTACCTGGACGCTGGAAAGTCAGGAAAGATTACCTCCATCCACCAAAAGAAAGTTAGGCAGCCCCTAAATAAAAAGTAAAAGTAACAAAGAAATGTGATGGGGCAGAGACGGACAGTAGATTGCAGAGTGTAGGGCAACAGCAGAATGTTTCAGGTGGAGACACTAGAGCCTGCCAAAGCTCATGTGAAGAACGTTCTGTGTATTTCATGGTAATAAGCTCCTTCCTTTTCTTAAAAGGTGAGGCAGTGTTTGGTTAATTTGTTGATTTGCTATGATTATTTAAGTACTCCACTTGGTTGACAACTAGTGAGGATACTATTAAAAACAAGTTTCCAATGTTATAGAGTTTTTCAGGATAATGTAGCATTTCCCAGCAGATGCTGAGATGCTAGAAATAAACATTAGTATGACAGGCCACATTCATGATCATTTTTCAAGATGATATTATTCCCTGATGTGAAATTCACTTTAAAGAGCCAAGTTAGCTAAGACTCGCCAGTTCTCCCGAAGGTAAAGCCTTTCCATGGAGAGATGCCCCCACCCCCACCCCCGCTTGCCTGTACATCTGTGCTGGTTATAGCTCAGGACACATCTGCTTAAGGGGAGCTGAGATGACCTTCCTATGCTGCCACCCACCTTCAGAAGTGTATTATGGGCCTCTACTGTGGGTAAGAAATGGTACAACTGGTTTGCAGGACACAAGACTGAATGCACCACAAGTTCCCGCTTGCCATCAAGAGACAGGAAAGATGCCTCATCATGAGTGGAGTATCCTCAATATCAGACCCACACAGAGAATATCATTTTGTGCTCTCTAGAATTATTTTCTAATTGTTTCTCATTACCATGAGACTTTAACATATTATCAAGACATGGAAGCTACAAACATTAGCAAGTGAGAAGAAATAGAGGGAAACCCACAATTATAGTGTGGTAACCCGTACATTGTTGAAAGAGTCTGACAGACCAAATTGGGTAAGATATGTAGAACATGCCAGCAGTTGAACTGGATGCAGAGCCTCAGGCTTTGAGCTCTTTGCCTTAGAAAAGAATTGATTGCAGACTCTGGGACAGAACAGACTGTCAAGTTTCATTCATTTCTTTCAACTCTTAAGACCAGACCGGAGAGTTACAAATATGCAATGTCAACCAGATACAGAAACACACTGCTCAGTAAGTGATTTCCTGGAAGGAAATGCAGTTTGTGATCGGGTACGGGAGTTGCCTCGGTGTACAGATCTGGATTCCATTCTCTTTAATCCTGGGCAAGGTCATTTAAAAAATGAGAGTGCTGACCATCCCAATAGTTCCAGAGGGCATTGCACATGATAGTCCTCAGGGATTATCTGTTAAAAATGCAACTCATGGGCTCTATCCTGTCTGTACTGAATCTTTTTCTCCGTGGGTGATGTCTGGACACCAACACATTGTCCAGCTTCCCAAGTGAGGTAATAAAAGAAGCCTAGTTTGGAAGTCACCGAATTATATAATCTTTAGAGCTCATTTCAAGTCTAACATTTTCTGGATCTGTACTTACACATGGTCATTTAAAACGAGCCAAAGTGAAAGCCTAATTAAGCATTAGTTTGCTGGTGGATCAAAACACCAACACCGATAAATGGATCCGGACTTATTTTTGAGACAGTGAAACCAGACTTTCCCTGAAATTCATGGTGACGCTTCCAGTAGATGAATAAATATCATAGGGAGACAGGCTCGGTTCTTATTCCTTTGATGCAGTCCCAGTTTGGTAGCTTGCAAAATAGTGTTCTGCTACTGTTTCTTAGATGCACCGATTAGCCTGCAAGGAGTATATCTCTAGTTGGCTAATTAAGGTGCTATTTGCCAGTTCAATAAGAAGTGTCAGTATGTCCCTTCCTTCCTCGCTCAAGGTCTTAATCAGACCTTCACTGAAGCATTTCAAGGCAGGGACCTCAAAAGCCTTGAGCTGCCCTGAGGAAAATTCCCGAAGGAGGCAAGGTGAGACTATAAAGTGTTTAAGATGCCACACAAGAAAATAACACATTAAAACTGCACACCTGAATTATGTCATCCTAAATCAGTTATATTTAAACTATGGAACCTAGGAAGAATCTTCAGAGGTGTTTCTACACATATATGACAGAAAAAAATAAAACAAATATTATAACTAGTGTAAATATTACACAAAACATACACTAAACCATATTCATTACCAATTGTTAATACTCTAAACCACCCACACACCAACTACTTAGCAGCGAGCTTGTCTGTCTTCCTGTAGAATTCAGGATAATGCTCCTTTTGCTTGATGTATTTTTGAACTTCCAAATGTATCAGATGATGTTGATCAGATTCAAGTGAACTTCACATATTCAATTGGCTAAACTTACACACTCCAGGCAACTACCAAGCACTGGACACCTGCCTTCAGTGACGGGACAACCAAATCTCACAGCATTCATCTCAATGCAGCACCAGCGGCACCAAGGCAAAAATGACTGCGGTGAATGAGGCACTTGCGGGCCCAGGTCTGCGTCAGGATGGCCACACGGGGCTCGCGCCACATCCCTGGAGTTCTATCGGGAGGTAGTCATCAGGTTTTCCTGATCTTGGATCAAAGCCCTATCCTGAGACTTGCTAAATATTCACTAACAATTTCATCTGGGATCAAAAAATGTGACACAATTACTAAAATATTTTCAAAACTACTGTTCCAAGTGTTAGTAAATTTTTAGAAATCATGATTATTTAGAAGATGGTACATTATTACTTGACATGGCTTTCAGAGTCAAATAATAAACTACACCAGAAAATACACTTCAATATTTTAAAACAATAACTTAGTCAACATTTGTGACAATCTTTAAATGGGGGAAGCAGGAAGGTGGGGGTGAGGGGAAGAAACCTTTATCTAACCCCTCCTGAACGTCTGATGGACAAGGGTCTTCAGAGATTACGAAAGAATGTGCCACAGGCTCTAAAGATCATCTCCGATGGCAGCTCCCACAAAGCTCTGAGCAACATCAATGTAGCTGAAATAAAGTCTCCAGGATTATTTTCAAAGAAAATGTAAAGTTGAAAGTGCATGAGTTTTGTCAGGTGACATGGATGGAAGCAATGTCTGCGACCAGTTGGATTATCTCAGTTCCCCTCTTTGAGTCAGCTTTATTGTAAGGGTTAAATACAGTAATAAATGAATATAGTAATAGGCTTTATAAGTTAAAATGTGTTGTACAAACTAAAATAATAAAAATGAAGGTTGCAGTATACATGGGAGTGTATAAACAAACTATTTGATGGAAAATATGTAACTTCTTTTTGGATAATTATCATCCATAAATTGAGTTGGTACTCTACACCAGATGTTTCTTTTAAGAATACAGATGAATGCTAACCCAGAATCCCTGCACATGATGGCAGAGGAAAAGGGTGGATAAGGGGAGGGAAGGCTGAGATGAAGGGTTGGGCTCCACCAACCCCCAGGGCTGGCTTGGGAATGTCCCACACACACTCCAAGAAACATTTCATTTTGTTTGGTTCTGAAGGTGCAGACATTTTCACTTACATGGCCTACAGTGAAGTGAACTTCAGATAAACAATCATATGTCCATTTTAAACTTCAGAGCCTGAACTTGAAACCTGTTTGAGAAGCTCTATGTTATTCTGATAACTGGTTATTTCATAAAATACAGCTCACACTCCACATACAGTGTGGCTCTTCTATTTCAGACACTTAGAGAGAGACTGGCATGTGCATCCAACAGGAGTGAGATTTGTGCCTCAATTAACTTCCCTGCGGGCCTCTGAGGGGTGTCAGCCTGGGGTGGTTTCCTGCGTGTTCTGACACCATCTTTTGTGTTTCTCCTGTGTGAATGCATCAGTTCTCAAATACATTAAATTCTGTTCCTCAGAGGATATTCGGCAATGCCCAAAGAGATTTTTGTGCTGCTGGAAGGTAGTAGGTAGAGGCCAGGCCAGGGATGCTCTTAAAACAACCCACAGCCTCTTACAACAAAGAATCATCAGGCTCACAATGTCAGGAGTGCCCAGCCAGAGAAACTCTGCTCTCAGTGGAGCTCTGGCCTGCCATGCCTTTACGTGCTTGGAATGAAGTGTCGATAACCTCCCCTGGAGTCAGAGCGAAGACCTGCTGAGTGGTCCTCCAGAGTGGGAAGCTGTGCATCCTTCCTACCACCACTCCCTGCCCTGGTGTCAGAAGAAGCAGTTCATTCCCTGGGGCTTCTGCTAGATCACTGGTAAAAGGAGAGATTGGGTTTAAATGAGTACATTTCAAAAGCTGTGCTTTGGCATCTTGGGATTTCATGAAGGTATCTCTGCAGAGGATAAGGAAAGTGTCAACTGTGCTGAGTGTCCGCTACAGGCCAGAGGCTGTTCCAAACACTTTCCAGGTTCGACAAGTCGGGGGTTCTCTAGTGGTTGAGAAAGTGGGGGCTGGGGGTGTTGGAATTTAAACCCAGTAGTCTGATTCCAAGCCTGCACAGGGGAAGGACTTGAGTATGCCACTCAGGAAAAGGATCCCAAGAAGAAAATCTGGAGGGAAGAACTATTACCACTCACCTCTACGTTCCCTGCAATGGCACTGCTTAATTTTCATCTTGAGGTTGTGCATGCACGCGCATTTGTGTGTGTGTGTGTGTGTGTGTGTGTGTGTGTGTGTGTGTTTGTGTGTGTTGAATTGTCTGTTGAACTGTATTTCTGAAACCCCTGGGATATGATTCCTGAGATTTTTTTCCATTCTTGAGACTTTTTATTTTAATCTTCCAGAATTATTTGAATTTGAGTCTATTTATTATTTGAATTGAATCCAAAATATGACATGTCTGAGAGCATGAATAATAATGAAAATAAGGATAATTCTAGGATAGTAATGAAAATAACTAGATGCTATTATGTTCACAGTAATAAGGAAAATCTTAGATTCACAATGGCACTCCCCTGAAAAAGCACAAAGCATATAACCAATTGAAGAACAGTTCAAAATGAAGAAAAAATGTAAGTTGACAGAACTGTTGAATTTCAGGCTAAGGATCTGACTTTCCAGTAGAGGCCTGGCAACACACAATCACTACTATATTCCTTTAAATACTAAGCTCCCCAAGAGCATTTAAAATTGATTCAACCTACAAAAATTCAATGTATACTCAACTTTTCAGGAGCTCATCTACTGTATACAATGGAATACACCTGCAAAAGCTCATTTAAACTCCCAATTCCCCAATTCCTCCAAAAGAATTATTTGCCACATTTTTGAGAGAAACAGAGAGATAACAGAGCGTGTGTAAGCAGAGAACTAAATGAATACTATGTGATGAGAATGACTCACAGTATGATGAGGACCACAGTGATGACAATGGCAAACATGAACTGTCTGCGGTCTGCGAATTAGAGGCAATAACTTCTTATTTGCAAAATAGAAACCTTATTTATTACACTCAGTTACCATTATAGTAACTGAGTGTAATAAATAGTGCAACCCTTGCTAATTTCCACCACATAATATCAAAACCTCACCATCAATGAGGAATGATCTTATTTATACATTAAAAAACTAAGTATCATAATTTCATTGTGATTTACTGTGACAGACTCCACTGGCTGTTTACTCCATAGTCTCCCCCTCCTTCCCAGCTTGGCCGGTGCAAATCCACTGCAAGGGCAGATAAAGCAAAGTATCTGCTTCCCCAGATTCCCTTGTAACCAAAGCACAGGCAGAACACTGCCTACACCACGAGAAGTGTGCTTGAGGTTTAGGAAAGAAATTCCTCTAATTTCCTGTAGAGGTAGTTGTGTAAAGTTATAGTGGCCAGGGCAGCAACTATCTTGCAAAAACGGTGGAATCGGTTCAATAATGAAAACCACTATTTTGAGAGAAGTAGACTTAGATATAAAATATTCAGACAAACTCAATCTTCGCAGTGTAGAAAGAAGTATAAAAAGGTGGTCTAAATACCCAACATTAGTCTAAAAGGCTGATATAAAATACTTATGCAGCAGTATTTATGCTGCTTTTTGTCGTCTCTGGATACTGAATTCCAAAAGGGAAAAAAATCATTATTTTTTCATCATTGAACTCCCAGGACCATAAACAGAACCAGAAACACCATAAGGACATAATCAATGGTCAAGTGAAGGTTGAATTGAAAACTGAGGATAGTTACACACTGAACCAATTACTTCAAAAATTTGCCCCTGAAATTTCATGAGTCCCTTTTATTATTAGTCAAAGAGGAAAGTAAGATGGAGAAATTAAAAGTAAGTTACAGCATATATAGTCTATTCCTCCAGTGCTTTAAACAGTAGCCAATATATTAGACAAGTGGAGAAGGAGCTTTAAATTCTCATGACAACATTGTCACTCTCACTCATGTGGGATCCACCTGCAGATTCCCAGTTGACAAAAGGAAACAATGACCTCTGGTTGTGACAAGTATCAAAGAAGACAGCAAGTACGTACACATTCTATAATGAATAAACCCTATGGAAAAAGTTTCTCAAATGTAGCAGGACAAGAGAAATACAACTATGTTAATTGAGACTCAAATTATTTTGCTTGTTTATTTGTTGCCTTTGAGTCATTCAAGAAATTTTGGTGCAGAGATTGAACTAGCCCCATAAGCAGGACAAAGTGAAAGCTATTATTAGGCTTTATGAACAAAATCTTTTCCATCCTTGAGGGACACTGTTTACCTCATTGCTAATGGCTTGCCCTCTAAGAAAAAGCTGAGATGCCTTCTCTTCTACTAGTTGAGGCAATTATGAGACTAAGAGTACTGGTCTTCAGATACCAGGAAAGCAGAGTATGGAAGCAAACTGGTGACACTGGGGAGCACAGAAGAGGAGGAAGGAGACTGTAAACCTCAGTGGCCCCAGTAAAACCAGGGTTTGGGAACAGGCCAGGATCTGGTGTGTCCATGGTAGATACACATCTTGCCAGAAGACTTCCTGTCATTAGAAACTGCTTAGGAGTTGGAAACAAGATCAGTACAACCAAATACTCTTGGTATGAAAGTGGCCTCATTAGCTGTTGTCTAGTGGGAGAAATACACAGAACTTGACAAGTTTTCACTCTGCTCTTGTCTGGCTACACAGAGGACATGCATTTCAGTGCCTGACACACTAGTAAGAAGACAGGGATCCAGTCATGGCGAAAGCTGATTCCCAGGAGACAGCAGCACTGAAAGCAGGGAAATGAACTGAGTAGATGGGGGCAGGTTCACTAGAGAACACATACTGCCATTACATCAATACGAGGTTGTAACTCTAGCCTTAAGACATATAACTGTAGGTGACTGGGCTAAAAAAAATAGTAACAACCTTATAGATTTATATATTTTCTGAAATGTTTTGCACTTAAAGTAAATATCAACTTAACAGTCAGTTCGAACTTTGTTGCTTATAATTTGCACAAATATCTGCCATCTATGTTGCTGTATTCATAGGTACTGTCGTCAGCTATTCCTTAGCTCCAAGATGAACCAACAACTCACAGAACTCTTTTCTTTTCTTTTAAAATGACCCCCTTTTTAACCAACTTTTCATACGGAAATTAGGTTAATATTTCAAATACCCATCTGTGATCAAGCCACCCCTCTCAAAAATCCATTGATATTTTATCATCACAGAATTACATTCTAGTGGACTTTCCTGTTATCTTATTTTTACTCCCTTTCACATTTCTTACACTTTGACTAAAATCCATTGCTAGGCTGTCTGAACTTAACCTATTCTGTAGCATCTTTCTGTTACCTTCCCATCTTTCCTGATGCCTGAAATATTCTTATAGTTCAAATCCTACCCATATTTTGCAACCCACTGAATTGCTACTTTATCCTGTAAGATTTTCCCTGACATCTTTTAGTCACTTCTTTGTCCATATTTGGAAACAATATTACTAGCCCAAGAACTCCTTTTCATACATGGCAGATGCTCAGAAACACTGAGAACTAATAAAAACCATGCCAACAGCTATTTTCATTTCCAAACAGGATGTCCCTTGTGGACAAAGACCAGTTCTTTTTCACAATTTCGACCCACCACATCTAACATGGAGGCTTGGTCACAGTGAGAGCTGAGTGTATATTTGAGGAATGCTGGGCTCTGTTTTCATCATCCCCTAACATTTACCATAGACTGCTCCATAGGGCCAGTCACTGTCAGGGAGAATTGCTCCCTGAATGTGTCCTGATACAGAGCTGACACCCACCAAGTAGTGGGACCATCCATTCCACAGAATACTGGTTCTGATGGTTTGTCTTAAGAACAGGATGAAAACTCTTTTATAAATCTTCAATTTTCCCCAGCTTGTCACACATTCTTCTGAAGCACCTGTTTTTTACAAAATAATTAAGGCTAATTTCAGGTAGTACATTCTTTTTAGAAATGTAGATGATTCTGTTTGGCATCTCAACCACTTCCTCGGATATGCTTTCAATCTCTCTATTTGATGGCTAATCTTTCGTTCTAAATTGTTTCGTCCCCACCTCCAACCCCATTGTTTAATTAAGAAACTGAATTTCTTCAGCCTTTATGGAATGTACGATTTCAGTATAAATCCTTTAATTCTGATAGCTACAACAAAACATCAAGGCAGTCCCTTCTAAGCCATGGGATGCAAGCCATCAGGCCCTGTGGTTTGGATTTGAACACATTTATCACATTTCCTCCTACCTATGTTACTTTTCTCTCCTATCATGAGCATTTGTCCACAATTCTGATGAGCTGAAAGTAGCAAGTTTCAGAATTCCATTTTACTGTCAAGGAAAAACGAAAGAAAAGAAAATGTTCTCAGGGCTTTGCTTTGTAAAGTTTCATATTAGCATCTTGTTTGCATTTGGTTAGTTAGCTCTTTGGTTTTCATTTTTAATTGCCCACTTTGTGGAACAATCAATAATTCTGAAAGACCGACCTGCTAGCCACTTCAGAGAGATTTTACACTCCATTTCCATCTGCAGCCTTTTGATACAAGGGAAGCTACACTTAGCTCGTTTTCATTGCCACTACTATCATGTCTTCAAGCGTCTGAATAAATCCAGCTACACACATAACACACATCATACAATGTGTCACTAGATTCCTATGTGAGTCTGCACACACATACTGAAAGCTTTTTACAGCAGTTAGTTTGTCACTGATTTTCTTGATATCAATATTAGAAAAATAGGAACTAAATTGAAAAAAGAGTAATATCATCTCACGATATTAGCATATTATGGAATCTTTGATAAGAGAAAACTTAGACAAACGTTTGAAGACTTTTTTATTCCTAAAATATTTCAGAAAAAAAAAGTCATTGTGGCCTCAGCGTCTATCTGCTCATGAGAGAAGAGCCCGTGTTTTTGACAGAATTAAATGATTTTCTGAATAATTTTCAAATGTATGACCAGCTTATTAAATTAATACACGATTCCATTATAAAAACAGTATGCAAAGACACAGTGTAAGTCAATGGCATGACAGAAGGGTTTATGCAAGAATGTCATGAGAAACAAGACAGCAAAAAGGATTGTGTCCAGGCTGAAGTCTAGACAAGAAGTCACTGAAAGTCTGCAAGAAACGGCAGGTGTATATAAGACTTAACATTCTTTTTCAGTGTCACCGATCACTAAATGTCAGAGACCGAAAAAGGTTCAATCCAGCATATACCGAAACTTATTTGACACACCCTTTTGGAACACACTGAAATAGCCTATCCAATAACCATTTCCACTATCTCTCTTTTTAAACTGAACACCTTTTTTTTGTCCCAGCAGCAAAGTTTTGGTTCCTTGGGTGTTGCTATTCTCAGCCTTAGGGATGTTGCTTGTCCAAAGGCTCCATAGTAGTTCCATAAGTCTTGCTTTGGTGCATGCATAAATGAGATTGAATTCACACCAAACAATTCATTCAACCAAAATCTGCCGACATTACGATGTTTCAGCCACTCCTCTACGTGATGGGAGACTGCAGAGAATAAGAGAGACAAATTCTGCCTTCATGGAACTAAAGGAACACAAAGGCAGGAAGTCTTCCTTTCTCCTAGATGTTGGGGTAGCTGGATCCGACCCCGTGCCCACTAGCCACTTCCAACTTGAAACTATAGACTGAGGACAAAGCATAAAATTAAATGGTTGAATAATGGATTAAAATAGCTCAGATTATCTTTTATAATCAGAAAGTCATTATCATATAAATTTCAGTACAATTTACTTTTGGGTGTTTTTCTCCCTACTTAGCAAGCATGGATTTTCTTGCCCATCCCAAGCCCCATGATGCTGTACTGGTCTCCACCATACCATATATTATTTCTTGAAATTTGAAAATCAGTAATTAGGCACATTTTGTGTATATATATTTTTATCTCAAACAATTGAAGATAGCTGACATTTTTACAACAATAACTTCCCAACTGTTTGATTTTTGTGGGTTCATTTGCCAGAATAAGACAATATGTCGCTTTGGAAAACCATCTGGGCCTATCCAGGTTTCTCCATGCCACTTATTAAACTATACTTTGGAGATGGAGCGCCAAAGCAATTCACCTCGAACGCTTGGGCTTCAAATAATTTCAGCAAGGTTGGCCGCGTTCGCCTGTTCCTTGAAACATATGTGCATATCAATCCTGAAGTCTGTTTAGTTCACTATGCGCCCAGCTGCATGAAACAGAAACTGTGTTTGGTAACACAACGTTCCTTATTTGTGAGACTCTTTAAAATTTAGGTTGTATCCTTTCAAGATAGATGAGATCAAAAGGGTCTAGAAAGGAATAATGAAAATTGTTAGAGAGGGGAAATAGTAGCTAACCAAAAATAATACAAGGACCCTAGTAAAATAGGAACACATACTAAAGGAAATGCATATATTTAAAAAAGAATCACCTGTGACAAAAATCTGCATACAACATTCTAGTTTAGAATGTCTTCTTCCATCTTTCTTTCACTGTCAATATTTTTAATACACAATCATATTCAAGATGAACTCTGTTTTCCTAGGTTACATTAATATGTTCCCAGGGAGTTTTATCTTGATAAATATAAATAAAGTTTAATATTAGGGAATCTTTTTATTCCACTTAAAAGTTTGTCTATGATAGGAATAGTACTGATCACAGTCTTTGATTTTACATTGAATGATGTTATCAAATTATCTGGATTAAGATTGTTTACAAAAATGCATTCAACAAATATATTTGCTTTATACACCTGTGTGTGTGTCTGTATATAAGTACACATATAGAGAACCAGTTAAAATTAAACAGAGCAGCAAGTTAAGACATAAGAATATCAATACAAGAATATGTAGATTATGAAGAATACGTACGTCACTCTATAGCATGCTCTCCATGGGGCATTAATGGGGATAAAACATTCCAACTTTACTGTACAAAGCACAGACATGCATATGGCTCATAAACAAATATACAGTATATCTGTGGTATTAAAACTTCATGGGAAGGGGAATAATTGGATGATTAGGAAAAAATATATATACCTTGAAAGTCTCCTTAGGGAGGCAATAATGAGGAAAAACGAAGGTTGAAAACATTGGTGTATAGTGATTAAACTTAGGTTACAAAATCTGTACTGAAAGATTCTAAAGCAAAGTAGGAAATGTTACAAATGTCAAAATTCATACAGTGCATGAATGATTACAAAACCAACAGGAAAGCTTCTTTCGGATTTTACATCACTGAAGTTTCTTTTATGTACCTTGATGGAGCAGACCTTACTTCTATGAATTAGAAGGTTTTCTTGATTTGCTTCATTTAGTACAATGTTGAAATACCAATGATGAGGTATGTGGCTAGGGAAGATGAAAACACAGCTAGACAATTCAGCTCACAGCACTGATGGTCTGGCTGAATACAGGGCTGGAAAAAAGACTTCAGAAACTAATGAGATAGGACATTTCAAATGATAATGCCTAAATGTTGTTTCTCCTAACTAAATGTTATTTAATGGCAGTCAATTTGAAATTATATATTTAGTCAGAATCTGGAATGTAGGTATTTAATGTCACAAAGTTCTTTTCACAATGAAATAATTTTACTTTTATTTGATTATATAAATAACATGCTTATTGTAATACTAACAACACAAAAAAGGAAAGAAAAATGTCACCTAAAGTCCCACAATCTTGAAATAATCATGTGTTAATCATTCTTTTATTAACCTCTTTATAATAAGAATGTATTCACATTCATCTCACATAGGAATATAAACACACACACAGATCTTCCTCGATAGGGTTATGTCCCAATAAACCCATCAGAAGTTGAAAATGCATTTACTACTCCTAACCTACCAAATATCATAGCTTATCCTAGCCCCCTTTTACACACACTCAGGACACTCACATTAACCTGCAATTGTGCAAGATCATCTAACACAAAGTCTATTTATAAAAACAAGTATTGACTATATCATGTAACATACTAAACACTGTAATGAAAGTGAGAAAGGACATGATGGGATGCAGAAACTCAAGCCTCAATGTTCAAAAAGTGCTGATGACACAATGCACTGCAGAGTTTTAGCTGGTTGCCTCCTGATCAGTGACTGGGAGCTGAAGCTCATGCTGCTACCCAACATCAGAGTATCTACCTGCATGTCACTAGCCTGGGAAGAACTCAAAACACAAAATATGAAGTGGGTTGTGTGTGTACATATATCTACATATATATACATACACATATACACATATGTATGCATAAATATTAATGGAGTTGTGTCCTTCATTTGCTTTAAATCATGGGCTCCTTTTTGGATTGGGTTCATCTATTCTTTTTTTTCTAATTACAAGCAGATACAACAGCAACATTTTCATTAAATTATAGTTCTTCTCTGACCATTTCTTTTGATTGCACCTACTCATGGAAATGAGACCACCTCAGGTCACAGCTCACATTATCAAAAGTAATGGCTATAGTAATGGATCACGTCCTCCCCTGCTATGCAGAGCAACACTCCAAACCCAAAGGGCAGAACTACTGTTCTTACAGAAAGTCATATATGTCTCAAATAAATGGAATCCATGCCTTGGGCAACACAGCACATGCAGTACAATGTCTGACACATAGTAGATGCTTAAGAAATGAGACCGCTGAGTACCAAGTCCCATGGGGAGACCATAGATCACAATAAAAATGAGATACAATTTTGACAGCTTTTTCAAAATATTAACAAAATCTCTCATATTTATCAGACTCCTGATATCTGGAGTGCAAGTTTATTACCATACAGAGAGATTTTTCTCTCTTGATTCGTAAGTCAGAGTTAGCTAGATAGGCAGCTGAAGCTCAGAATGGAATTGCATGGCTATAGTCCACTGATCCCAAGATAAAAATCTATGCCAGCACATGAGCAAAGTGGATTTCATGTATGAATTCTTTAAATGAAGATGTCCTTGATTGGGGAATCATGAGCAGACTGAGTTGTAAAAGCTGAGTTCCACTTTCTTTTGATTTCTTACTAGTAGGGGAGATCCATCATACCTAAAACTTACTTGATGGATATCGCTTTTTTATCATCATAAAGTAAAAAAAAAATAGAAATTAGACAGAAAGAATCAAGTCTGGAAGACAGAAAATTTAGATAAATCTTTATCTCCTATTGTCATTCCAGGTCTGATTCAGTAGACGTATCTGAACAGTCAGAATTATACCTATTGACTGAATTCTGATGTTTCTTTTGAATATTCATGTATGATGAATGCATGAGTATCTCATGTTTAAACTTTGGTAGTTCCAAATGTTTTTATTTTTAGGTTTCTATTTTGGTTTTGAAAGAAACCTGGAATAAAGACACTTCAAACAAAGACCTGAGAATGCACTTCTTTTTTATGTCTATTTCTGAAGAAATACAGTCAAAGGTTGTATGTTTACATACTCTGATTTCTTCCTGAAATTGTTTACCTGTATGTACATTTCTGAGGTTTAACAAGACAACTAATATCACATCTAATGTAATAACACTTTGAAAGAGATTTTCTATCATTTCATCTTCCAAGAATTATAAGAAGTTGGGGAAATAAGAAGTGGAAAGGTGCCATATGGTCGATTTCAATCCAATAACTGCAAAGCTTATATAACCCTACCCCATAATAACATCTTAGTTTTGTCTTTAAGCTTCTTTTACTTCAGCATGAGCTCTGGCCCAGCTCTTCGAACTTCCTGGTAAAGGTAACGCTTTCTCAAGACAGGAGAGTCTTAAGCCTTCCTGTGAAAGAAATTGAGGTAGCTGAGTTCTGGGAACTCAGTGATTCAGTAAGTATTTTCTTTGTTGTTCTCAAAGTTGCCTTCTGAGAAGACCCAGAGAGAGCGAAGAATAGTTGTGTTACCTTTCACGATTTTTCAACTGTTTTTTTTTTTTTTTTCCTTAAGTGATTAGCTAGTTCCCAGAAAACAAATAGTACCTCTGCTGGTAGTATTAAGGAGAATTATTACTTCTTTGTAATTTCCTAGAACCTAACAAAACTGTTTTGAGACTCAGGGATCTCTGGAGAAGAGTTGTTCTATTTTCAGGCCAGAGAGAATTGTCTCCTCTGTATCCTCCCAGCTCCCTCTAAATTTCAGAGGAAGTTCTTCTCCCCTTTCAAAATCTTACCTCATTAACTCACATTTTCCAAGTCACATCTCAATCCCTTGCTTAAAAATAAGTCAGAAAGCAAACTTTTGGGAATGTAAAGTTAATGGAAACAGAGCCATACCTGTTTATATACTGTCTAAAGCTACCTTCACACTAGAGTTCATCGTTTTCACCAACAACAAGAGCAGATAAAGCCCAGAAGGTCTTCTGTGCACCCCTTTGTAGAAAATGCTCCCCCACTTCTAGTTTACACTCACAGATTCCTTCCCAAGTCCATTTGCAGATTTGCAGAGATTCATTCAGCTAACTCTCTGGAGTCCCACTATTTTTTCCTTTTACTTTGGTCATTATCAGTTGCTTCCGAGAGAAAATTAAAGGCTGTATTTTTTAATTAATAATGTTTAACGTCAGGTTAACAATCAAGCTGGGTAGGGAGCACAGCATTTCCATATTCCATGCACAGCCTCTCCCATTCTCAACACTAGAGGGTATGTGTTATCATTGAACCTACTCAGACACATGACTACACCCAAAGTCAGTATACATTAGGGTTCACTCTTGGTGTTGTACCACCCAGGGGTTTTGATAAATTAAGAATGGCATGTATCCACCACTTCAGTACCACATGAAATGGACTCACTGTCTTGGAAATTCCAGGGGTTCTGGCTATCCATCCCTTCTTCGCTTCTAACCCCTGGAAACCACTACAAAGTTTTGTCATTTCCCGAATCTCACACAGGTGGAATCATATACTATGTAAGCGTTTCAGATTGTTTTCTTTCACTTAGTAATATGTATTTAAGGTTCCTCTTTGCATGGCTGGGTATCTTATTTCTTTTCAGTGCTAAATAATATACCACTGTCCAGATAAACCACAGTTAAGAAACCTATTGCCTTGTCACTAACCTGACAAAGGACATCTGGGTTACTTCCAAGTTGTGCAATTATATAAAGAGGCTCTACAACAAAAATGTATCTGTGTACAGATCTTTGTATAGAAACAGCTTCATGAGGTAAATGTTGAGGAGAGGGATTACTGGATGATATGGTATGAGTATGCTTAGAATACTCTTGGACAGACACTGCCAAATGTCTTCCAAAGTGGCTGCCCCATTCTGTGTTCCCACTAGCAATGGAGAGAGTTACATTGCTCCATGTCCTCATCAACATTTGGTGGCATCAGTGTTCTGGAATTTAGATATTCTATTAGGCATGCAGTCATCTCTTATTATTGTTTTAATCTGAAATTCTCTAATGACATATGGTGCTAAACATCTTTTCATATGTATACTTGCCATCTGTATATATTCTTTGGTGGGGGTATATAGTTAAGTCTTTTGCCCATTTTTAGTCAGCTTATTAATTTTCTTAGTGCTGAGTTTTAAGTGATCTCTACACATTTTAGGTGATAGTTCTTTATCAGATGTGTCATTCATAAATACTTTTGTTTGTGAAAGCTGTATTTCTGAAAGGGGCTAAGGTGAATTTCCATCATTTATTTAATTCATTCATTTATTTTTGCTATTTAAAAATTTTTATTAAATAAATACTGCACTATAACATTTGAATTTCCATTTTAAACCAAGTGATAAACCTACTATAAATTATAAAGTATAACTATGAACTAAATCAAGTATTTGTAATAGATAAATATTACTGTTGCAGAATTAATAGTATGGACTATAAACATTTGGAGAGAAAAAAATAAAAATCACTGTTACCTTTTGGTGTACATACATTATACATGCACATTACATAAATATATATATGTATGTATATAAATAATAATACCTGCATCATAAAAATAAATATGTTGCAATATAGCTTTAAAAAGTATTAATATGTTGTGATTATTTATTTAAATGTTACATATTTTTTAACATTGTTTTAAATGAAGACAGAGTATTCTTAAGTTGTATAGCAGTTTAACTGACTAACAACCCCTGTTCCATATATTGATTCTTATATTTTATCTTTTAAATAATGGATTGATTAGTGTCTTATGAAAATTTTCATGTATCTTTAATTGTTTCTTTACAAAAGTTCCTGGAAGAGGAATTCTGGTGCCAAAGCATAAGAGACTTTTTAAGCTCTTGATATATATTACCAATATATCCTCTAGAAAGCTTTTTTTTCTTCAAACATCCTTGGAAAATGACTATGACAGTGTTATAAATAGTCAAACATTTTATTTTATGAGGTGTAGTAGCTCACATTCATGTACTATGTGGACAGTTTTCTTAGACAGAAAATGATATCAAATACTTTGATCTAGTCACTAATACTAAACTTGACTCTAAACTAACTTGGCTTGTTACCACACATTAAATAGATTTTTAATGAATTTAAAGCTGAGGAAAAAAGTCAACATTAAAAATAAGCCAATAAATAAGCAAACAAATAAAAAATCTGTGACTCCAGATTTGAGGGAGGTTTTAGAAGATGTTCTAAAAGATGAATTTCAATATGCTCAATACTTTACACTAAGAACATCATCTTACATTCACAAGTGAAAAATAAATTCTCATGTGAAACTCTTAACTCTGGCACATTTGCCTAAAAATGATTTGCCCCATTACTTTACACTCATATCTTTATACACAATAAATACCAACTGATAACCTGCAAATATTAAGTAAGACTCTGCAATAAGTCATAACACTAGGAGCTTCCTTTGAGAAGCCCTGTGGTAGGCTGGGCTTAGGATCTGTTAGTGTTAGGATCAAATTCTAACTCTGGTAAAACACTTAACTGAGATAAACCTCTGCTTTTTTTGTAGTAAGAGACAAACTACCTACCACATCAAGACTGTTAAGAAATTTAAATAAAATAATGTACTCAGAGCACCTGGTAGCAGACTTTTCATCATTTTGCAATTCCTAATTCTTCAGTGCAGAGCAACTCTGTTAGGAAATGTAAAAGGCATATTCCCAATATTCCCAAAGAGAATGAATGACAAGAGGCAAGTCAGGTCTACTTCCAAACACCTAAAACACGTCAACTCTGCTGATTGCTAACAATATCTGACCAGGAAAGACAAGTAGTAGGAAAAGTCATATCGCTGAGGGTATAATATTGACATGTGAATGGAATTCAAGCATTTCAAGAACAACAATAAGAAAGGGAATCCAGAGAACTATGAAACCATGGTTAAGCGTTGTGTTTTGCCACTGAATGTCAAAGCAATTTTTGGAGATTCTGATTATTTTATCTAAAAGATGTTTCTCAAGATTAGATGGCATTGTAATGCCACCAAATAAATAATGCTTACATACTAGCTCCACAGCTGAGTGATGGCTTCTGACTAGAAATTGAATGAACAGTTTAATGGTAGTTCAAATAGTAGCAAATAGTTGTTTGCCAGTTTACAATCACTTATTCTCATTCACTCTCTGTCATTTTCTGAGCTATGCTGCAGTTAGGAAAGCTGTCATACAAAATGAAAGTGGCTTTTTCAAGCAGAAAACAAATGTACTCTGGCTGGCAGACTGGCATTTAATCATTCAGTCTCTTAGCGTCATTACGCTGCTGTGAGCATAAACCACCCTGCACTGTTCACGGAGGCGGAGAATGGGCTGTGAGCACCTGGCGCCTGCCAGCCTCTGCAAGAGGTGCCACTGAGGCCTCTGATGTCGCTCTGGGAAGTGATCATTCTTGGTGTGACGCCGACACCGGGTTTATCAGCAGTGGTGGCAGCAGCAGGTCTCTGGGTGGGGTCCTGGATTCACATTTCCTCATTGCAGGGTGAGAGTGGGAAGAGGCAGCTTTCTCTCCGGCTCGGCCTATGCAATCACCCTCTATTGCTCTGGTGTTGGAAGCTTTTGAAAATCTAAGTCTCCTGTAACCTCTTGAAGTTTCACCTAAACAGACAAACATGTTAACCAACGCAGACTCCAGTCTTCTAGTAAGACTGGAAATCTGAAACATCACCATCAGTTTTAGACAACACGAGGTTTCCCAGATAATATGTGTATTCCCAAAGAACTGTTCCCCCTCCCATTTCAGAGGGTTTGTTTCTTTGGAAAGAAGGAAAGGGTGTTGATTAAAGTCACCCTTATGATGAAGTATGCCCACAGCTAAGCTCAGAGCTTTTAGCTATTTATTTTAACTCCATGCCTAGGTGGCTCAGAATCACTAAAGTTCAACAGTCGCACATCTTCCTCTGGACTCTAGCTAAACCTTCCAGTCAGAGGGTAAAAGAGATGACCTGTTACTAAGGGAGTAGTAGTATATCTGTCATTCTTCTGATGATATATATATATATGTACCAACTAAAATGTTTCCTTCTGAAATCACATTTCTAATTCCTTTGAGTGAAAAGAACATTTGGATGAATGTTGTTAGCAGAGCAATTTCAAGAAGAAAACACAAATTTTGTTGATCTCTCCAAGTATCATGCATCATATTCACACTCAGGCTTTCCATATGCATGTTTCGTTTTGTTTTTTTAGAATAATTCCTTAGACTCCAACAATAGTTTGCTATTTGTTTCATAAGAGAAGGCTATTAACATTGCACTAAATTTGGTCCATTCAATAAATTTAGAAAGATGTTCTTTTTTCTCTCCTCAATACCATTGAAACTCTTCACTTGCCAATGGTGCATTCAACGCCCTGTCAACTGCGCTTCAGAAGACCCATTTACGACGGAAGATTGACTAAAGAAAGTTCTCATTCACCTGTCATTGCTTTGATACTTCGGGTTTCTTTGTAAGAAGATGTGGTTTAATTATTAGAGGTTTACAGCACAGTCTCCATCCAACCCCTATTTGGTTCTTGAAAGTTATCAGGTATTCTCAATTTCTTCAAAAAGTATGAAACGATATTATCAAGACAAGCTACCGTGGGAAAGAGGATCGCCAAACACAAACAGCAAAGAGAATAGAAGAAAGTGTGATACCACTGAAATTATTGCTAGGAAAACTTACTGAAAATGCATTAAATTAATGAGATTTCTATGGATCCCATATATACTATATATGTATTATATGTGTGTGTGTATCTCTGGAACTGGCATTGGTTTGAGATCCTGTGAAATAAAGTGTTAGAAGTAAAGAAATGACAGCTGCTTTTAGGCCTCTGTGCTGTTTATTATTATCAGATATCTCCAGTCTTCTCAAGCCAATAAAATGACCCATGAGAAGTGTTAGAAATCAAACTCTACTAGAGAAGACTGTGCTGCAAAAACAATCTTCATTTTCCCCTTGCAGGCAAGATCAGGATTCATCAATGCCAAATTTGCCAGTCCATTTATCTGTCTACTGAAGTCCAGCACCCTACTGAGTCCTCAAAGGCACAGGAAATAAGAGAAATATCACATTCTTCTT
Organism: Solenodon paradoxus; assembly: GCA_004363575.1. NCBI lineage: Eukaryota > Metazoa > Chordata > Mammalia > Eulipotyphla > Solenodontidae > Solenodon > Solenodon paradoxus. Next base: position 353,113 of record RJWH01000892.1, read on the forward strand.
CACAAGATGTGAAGCACAATGTTGTCTTATTCACCAGTTCCCACGGCTTCAGAAGTTCAAGTTAAAACTGTCACATAGTATCAAGAGTTGGTAATAGGTTATTTGCTTCCAGTATGAAATAGAAACAGAAAGGCCATGGGGAAACATAAGCTAAAACCAGTTAAAATGAGATATCTATGTTATTAAAGTGTCAGGCAGAAACTTACACTCGTGCAGGATTTTGTGAATAACCTGGCACCCAGGCATGTCAGGGCCATCCTTTCTGTAATAGTTGCATCTTCCGTCTTCTCATTGTGTGGGCACGTGAGAGTCCTTGTTATTAGATCTGGTGTTATTTCCACTCCTTGTGGGAAATTGCTTAATGCCATTGTCAGAACCGACAGTGCTTGGAACATTTTAATCTTATGAAACATTCTCCTCAGCTATACAGGGGAGTCTGCTTTTGAGTTTCTGCTGTTATCACGAACGATAAGGGGCCGCATGCACATCTTTCCAATTTATTATATTAGCATCCCTAACACCTCCGATAACTTTTACTTATTGTCATATATCCTGTGTCTCTAACACTTAGCAAGTACACTCTAAAGTTATCTCTGTAAATACATCCATTTTACTCTTGGTATGAAACAGCCCTTTGAATAGTGGTGCTGGAAACAGGTTGGAATGAGCTGTGGACAAGCAAAGTCACCCTCTCACAGTCACTCAAGGAACATGCTGGAAGGAGAATGGAAAGTTTGGTAAGGAAAATACTGGTACAGGGGAAGTGGGGTGGGATCAGCAGGAGATGGGGTGAAATTAAAATGAACAAAATGATTCCAAAGATTTTGGTTTGGGTAGGTGGAAATTTCCCAGCACAAGTTTTCTTGAAATTGTTCAGTGGATTATCTGCTACACCATTTAACTGGATCACTCTGTTTGCATAGATAACCCAAGGCAAAAAATTGTTCATTCATTCATGCAGGCATGCATTTCTCAGCCCATTTGTTCCTACTTGAACTATATGTAGTGGGTTCCCAATAATCTCTGAGAGTCCAAAGAAAAGCAGAGCATTACTTCTGCTTTCAATGTTCTCACACACTGGGGGATGACAGATAGGTGCCCAGAATCCTTTAATTCCATGTGAGGCATGTGTCAGTGGGGGTGAGTATGCAGGAAGGAGCTGTCACCTCTCCTGGGGTGGGGAGAGGAAAAAGGAAAGGAGAGGAACAGCACAGAGGAGAAAGAGGCACTTCAGAGGATGCTGCAGAAGAGAGAGTGTTTGAACTTGGGCTTGAAGAACAAGTAAGAATTCCAGAAAAAAAAATGCAAGAACCAATGAAAAGAAATAAGAGAGAGAAAATTCCAAAATTGCCCACTTCTCGATGTCTCCTCACTCTCACCTGACTCCTTGGTGCTTTCTGGCAATACCATGATCTTTCATTGTAGTCGTCACAAAAAGTCACCCATTCAACAGACCAAATCCCTCCTCTAGACCTTGACTCCTGCTCCTGGACAAAGGATAAGGGTTTAGAACCCTTTCATTGAATATATTTTGTCATGGGGTAAATGAGTTAGAACCATTGGAATAGAAAAGCAAGGCATAACAACTTTCTATTTGTGCTGGAGGTTTACTTTCTCTGAAGAAAGATACCCAAAGCATCAACTTGCCACACAACCAACAGAGAAGAGGCTTATGGTGTCCAATGCAGTCAGGGAACCCTGGTCAAATGAGAGATATGGGTGGATGGACCAGCAGGGAACTGTACATGGGAACGCTGCTCTGTCCTAGAAAATGTTCAGTACTTCAGGATATTAAATGAAGAAGAGCCTTAGCTAGAGAGGGATGGGCAATAAACAAATGATAAACTTCTCAGTGAACTTTCCAGAGTCATGACTTTGGGGGTTACAGGTTTGGTGCAAGAGAAATGAACTAAGAATTGGCCTGGACACACAGAATTGTTCTGTTCCCTTTTTAGCCCTTAAGACAAAGAGAGATCTCTATCCATGTTCCAGTTTGGCTCTCTAACAAATAAATAAATAAATAAATAAATAAATAAATAAATAAATAAATAAATAAATACACCCAAATCACAACCTCATCCTCCTTTCAGAAGTGGTCCTGAGAGAACACTGCTTACATATTTTCAAAGACATCATTGGCATTATAATTCTGGAATGACTTTTTTCCCAACAGATACCACTTTTACTAATCTTGAAAACATAGCATCAGGCAGTGACCGGACTATAAACAAATGATTCTGAAGGCTTGTTATAATTCTCTAGCAGCTGGTGGAAGTTATTGGGATCAGTGTCTTCAATTGGAAACATTTTATTTGTTTTTATAATAAAAAGTATCTAATTGTTATTAGTCCCAGGATCCCTTCTGTTGAATCTAATGGCAATTGCCTGTACCCTAGACTTCATTGTTTTTTATTCTGCATCATGTGCTTTATTGATTTTCCTGTTACTATTATTTCCTTCAATAAGCCATTTTAAAACCACATAGATTTTCATCTTTAATTTTGTTTTACTTCATTCCTATCCACAGCCTTCCCCAGAGTTAGTGTAGGACTTGCTGCAGTATTTGCACTGTGATTTTTCTTTCTGCCTTCTTTCATCATCGCCCCCAAAGATAGTGTATGCCAAGACTTTAGGGGGGTGGTAAATAAACTATTTCTGTTCTCCTACTCTTGAGTGTAGAACCAAGTGGGAAAAAAATGACAAGCAAATGGAGATCAAAGTGTTAAGTCTTTTTTAGGGATAAAGTAGCTGTAAAGTGCAGTGCAGAGCTGGCAAAGTCCCTCCTGGAATTAGGCAGACATCGTGACATAGAACTCTGGAGAAGTGCAAGCCTACTCAACACAAGGAGACCACCCATGCTCTGCAAAAACGGAGATCTGGGTGTCCTCAGGACAAGCTGGCTCTGAAAGACAGTAGGGGGAGAAGAACTGGGTGTTTTGAGGTCTGGTACATACTCAGCCATGTTTCTGTGTTCAAACTCATCAAGCAAGTACATTTCTGCCTGTCCCAAGTTCAAGTGGAAGAGTACATGAAGGTGTGGAGAGCATTCGAGAGGACTGTTCCACTGGAAGACCCTTGGGAGGAACATGAGGCGTAGGGGAACAGGAGACTTAGAAGAAACATGTTGTAGGTACAGGAAGATTTCATTCCCAATGAAATACTCATAAAATGTGCCCTGGGTCTTAAAATTTATGAAGTGCTAAAGAACCAGCATTTTCTCTTTCTTGTCTCTATTCTCTCACACATTTATAATCCAGGTGGGACGCTGAGGTTCCTTAAAAGATGTATTTTATGATGTGTATCTACTGTTTACAGTACTGTTAAGCATTTCCAATTAATGGGTCAAAATGTCAATTCCTCCTGTGACCCCGAAAAATAAAAAGCACATCTTTATTGACTTGGGGCTGAAATAAACAATGTAGTCACTGCAAACAGAAAGTAAAATTACTACACTGTTTATATACTTGACCTGTGTTTCTCATGCCAGAGATGAAAACTGAGTTGTTTTGTTTGTCTTGTTATGCCTAGTTGCTGGTATTTTATCTTCATTTCCAGATAGGTGATATTTCTCAGATGAACAGATTTAAGAGTTAAGGTGCAACCTCATTTAGAAGAGACACAGATTTTCATGATTTGGTCAACATTAACTTCCTTGCCCTCTTCCAAACATTGGTTTTCATTATGAATGAGGAAAACCCTCTTGTATAGAGAAAGAAGGATAGGGACTAGAACTGAGAATGTAGGAGATTCACAGGATATAGAGGTTGAGCAAAATAAGACAGGAGCTTTTCTGGGAAGCATTAAGGTTTTACCTCTACATTTCTTTTCTCTCTGCACTTGAGTACACCTAACAGAGTTCCATTATGAAAACCCTTCACAGTATGTTTCACTCTTTTCTCACCAATGACAAAGTATGATGTACATGATGATGATTCTAGTTGCACACTCAAGCAGTTTCAATCTGTTCCAAAGTGTGATAGGAGACAGCATGGGTTATCCAGAATCCCACTGCCAAGCTCCCATCTCATCACTGTGATCATGGAAGGTTTGCTCACTTCCCTGAGCCTCATTTTTCTCTGTCACAGGGGATAAGTAACTCCCTCACAATGACTAAGAAAGTGCATGCCAACGACATAATACAAGGCAACAGCAGTGTAAGCACACAATCACATTTTAAAATGATTCAGAGTGGTCAAACTTTTTAGGAATGGTATTTAAGGACACCAAAGTAAAAGGGAAAAAAAAACAACAGTTATAAATACTAAAGAGGAAACACATTAAAATATTATTGTTTTAAAAATCTATAAATTATCTCAGATTAAGAAATCTTAACATTTTACCATATTTACTTCAAGTTTTTCTAAAATAAATAGAAAATTAGGAAAACTGAAATTTCTTCTCTGTACCTTCACTTTCCTCCCTCTCCCTGTCTCTCCAGCAAGTTACTAACCTGTACCTAGTGAGTATTCTTTACACAACAATTTATATATTATAAACTGACTATACAAGCATTTTTGTTGACCTACTATCTATGTCATTATGCAATGTTCTTTTCTTTGAAAAAAATTATTTGTGAAATTCACCTGCACTAATAAATTAGTTTTATGTCTTTAATTTTCATTCTTGAATTGCATTTTGTGGCATTATTTTCACTTACTAGTTCTGCTGATGATGATACAAAAGTTGGCTAACATTTTGGCTACTCAAACATTGTTGGAATTATTCATGATCATATCTTCTTATACATACAAGCTAGGGTTTCTCCTGAAGTTGCTGCAGCAATTTACATTTCTACCTGAAATTTATGGTATTTTCAGATTTTTAGATTGTCAGTCTGATGGATTTTAATTTGCATCTCCTTTTGTTTGAGTTTATAGTTCTCTAGTAAGAGTAGAATTATACATCTTTTGTTTGCTCGTTCCTACTTCAGTCAGTTGCCAATTCCTAAACTTTGTCCATTTTTCTATTGCATTTATTTCGTCTTCTTGATTTGTAGAGATTGTTAATCTACTCTGATTATTACAGATTTGTTGCTTCTATGTACTGTAAATACTTTAAATTTTCTAGTGTTTATGGAATATATAAGTGCTAAATTACTAAACCATATTTTTATCCATCCTTTCATAATTTTTCACTTTTTTCTATGTATTTCAAGTTTTGCTTTGTCATATTTAGGTCTTTCATTCACTGGTAACCTACTTTTGTGAACAATACAATACAGGGATTTAATTTTTGGTTTTTGTTGCTATTTTCCCTTTTTGCAGCTAATTGGTCTAGCACCATTTATCATGTAGTCCCTGCTAGTACAAAATACACTGTGGGATACTCCAAATTTGGCAATATGCAGTAAAATTGTTTCTGGTTCTTTATTTTGTTATCTTAATCTACTTTCTATTCTTGGGCTACCATTACACTCTGGCAGGGATTTATTTTTTCAGGAAGAAAGCAATCAGCTTCATTATAACAATTATTCTCTTCATCAGCAGCATTTATTAAATGCTTACTATGTGCAAAGTGCTGAGCTACTTACTTTATAACTTTTATTATATTCAATCTCTACAACAACCCAAAGAGGAAGTACATCTTTATTGTAAGATGAGTAGACTGGGACTTACATTACACATTGCCCACTTGATGTAGCCTGGAAATGGGAAGGCTGGGATCCAAATTCAACTCTGTCTTAACTGCAATGCTCATTCTCTTAAATATCACTGATACACTGTCTCCTCAGACAAGACTTGAAGTATCATCTTGTCAAGCATTTCCTAGTTCTGGTTGCATATTAGAATCACTCAAGGAGCTTTTCCAAAGTATTGTATAGCCCAAATGCAACTTCGTACAAATTAAATCAGAATACCTGAGGATGAAACCCAGCACTAGCATTTTTTTTTAAAGTTCTATGAATTCTTATGTCCCTACAAGATTGAAAACTACTGGTTTAGTCCTACCCATTCATTTGCTCATGAGAAAACTAAGTCTCATGGATGGAATATAGCTTACTGTAAATATCATACAGGTTCAATGACAGAACAGGAACTAAGACTCAAGTACTCTGACTCAGAGGCCAGTGGTCTCTTCATGAGACCACACCTTTCTGTAACATTATTCACATGAATAATGGCATGTCATAATAACATGAATGGTGGCTGAGTTAACTCTCCATAGGTCTACATGCAGACCACGTCACAGGATCCTTATGGTATGAAAGACTGAGACCAGAGCAAGGAAGGAGACAAAAGCAGACTAGAGTATCTCTCCCTGAGGCTTCCTGTACCCACCAACCACTTCTTTGGTCTAAAGTCAGGGGACAAAGAGTCTCCTCTCACACACAAATAAATGTATTTGCAAATTTCCTAATGTTTGCTCTCTTGTTTACTGACAACGAAAATTCACCTAATTTTTTTACTTGTAATTAGAAACAAAGTTGGAAAACAACCTTTCAGAAGTATCATATTGGCAGGTTCAAACAGTCAATGGTGAATCATAAATGGTTTCCCAACAGATAATTGAGGAAGAAGATGAGAAAAGTTCGAAGTCACAAAGTGAAAGACAGCGAGAGAACAAGTGAGAGAGACTATGAGAGCTATAAGGACAAATCAAAAAATTGTTTAGGCGTATAAATATATGGACTGAAATTGTAACCAAAGTGTTAAGTTCTTGAATGGAGACAAAAAGAAACTTCTTTATCACTAAGGAGACCATCTTATCTCCACACTTTCTTTATCCTTTTCTAATGAAACATTTCAAATATGTGCCCAAAAGAGAGAATGAAATGAATATCTATATGTCATCATTGATAGATCACTATTACTATTTATTGCTACTATCTAATTAGTATTGTCTTGTTAATCTTTTCTTTTTTTAAAGGAAAGATGTAGGCAAGAATGTAGGTGAGCAGAGGTAAGCAAGAAGAGAGAGGAGGAGGAATCATTTAATTTTTTTTATTTAGTTGTTTATCTTGGTTGTTCACCCTGGCCCCAGGACAAAAACTGGGATCTTTGGGATATATGTGGACTGTGTCAGACAAAAGTGGCTGACCAAACTGCTACTCTAACAGAACATGCCTGTTTTGCCAATTTTGACATGTAGTTTTGAGCACTTTCCTTCTAGATGCTCAGGGAGTTATCAAATGTAGTATATTTCTGAAGACAGATTCATGGCTCCAAAAATGAGACTCATACTTCACTTTAGGAACAAGTAAAAAAAAAAAAAAAAAGAGATTAAGGGGAATAATTCCAAAGGGATATTTTTCCTTGACTTTTGTTCATCTGTTCTCATAGAATCCATTCATTTGCACATGATATATCAACAGCTCAAGCTAGGTTGTATATGCTAAATTTGGCCTTCATACCGAGATGATAAGCAAAATGTTCAGGTAGTACATAGCATTTCTGATTGCCAAACAGCAATACACTTTTGGCAGCTATTTTGCAGTAGTGTTTGTGTGTTTTGAATATTTTATTGCCTTCTGTCTTCATTATTTTATAAAAACAAATGGAAGATGAAAATGCTGATACAAGAAGTGTAGATCTTGTAAACCTAATAGAGTTGAGACAAAGATAGAAATCGCACTGAGAGCCAAAAGTGGTAAATCAACAAGACACTCACTGGGCTCATGCCAGTCAACTGTTTGTTCAGTTGTGAACTGAAGATAACAAACAAGAACATATTTGAAATTCTAGAAATAAATCATAGAGATCTGCAGAAAAGACAAAACATAAATGAGAACACTTTAGCTCTCTGTGTCTGGGTCTACTACCCCAAATTCTTATAATATGTAAGCTTACTAATATGCAATCTATTTTGATAACATTATTAAGAACTCATCTTATGTAAGAGGAGGATATTTCCTATAGGGTTCTTATAAGACAAAAATTATTCATTGTATAATCACAGATATTTTTTCTGAATGTTGAACTGAGAGTTACCCAATAATTCTTCTTGGTTTGTAAAATCACAATGCATGTATGCACACACAAGAATGACCCTTGGTCCACCAAATCGAGCCTTACATCAATAATGTGTTAAGAATGTGTATGACAGGCAAGTATGATATAAATCTCAACAATGGAGAGGCAACTCTCCAAAATCCTTATTTCTTCTATAATTCTTGATGAACGCTGCATTGTTCACAATTCTTTTTTTTTAAATACTCCCACCCAAGGAAATCCTATATTCCCTCCTCCCCATAGATTTCATTTTGGACAATAAAAGGACAATCCCTATCTTTAAGAATTTTATTTCATTTATTTCAATTTACTTAGCCCTTAGCAATAGACATAAAACATACTAGATGCTTTATGAGTTTGAATTGAGTTTCATTTGTTAGTGCCAGACATATAAAATGATTTTATTCATTCATTTAATCCATGTACCTGTTGAACAAATAGTAAATACTTAATACATGCCATTCCCTTGACTGAGAGAAAGAAGACTTAAAACACAGCTTCCTATCTCTAAAAGTCAATCTATTTAGAAGGGAATATAACATATAAAATAAGAATTTTACTGTAAGGCAGAAAATTTCAAAAGATATAATTAAAAGAAATATACTCTTTGGTAGACAGAGGAAAAATAACTCTGACTAGAGAAAAAGGATGACATTCATAGAAAAGGCATTTGAATTTGGCCTTAAAATAAACAGAATTTTGGGTAAGCATAGATTATGAGGTTTCTTTTTACAGTTAATATGGACATTAGAGTTTTAGAGAAATGCTCAGAGTAGCATCAAAATATTAAAAAAGGTGTATTTTCAAAATATGGCTTAAATGGTATAAAATAATGGACGATCTGACAGGGTCCAGTCACCACTGCTGCCTTCCTCAGTCTCTTGTTGCTGGATCTGGAGGCATTGGTGAAAACTGCAAAAGCCTTAAAGATAGTGGATCATACAGTCTCCTTTCCAAGACCACTTAGTTGTCAAAGTCATGGGGCAGTGGCCCGTGCTGAAGAGATGTCATACCCTTGCGGACCAGGTGTCACCACATGTCCCTGCACTTGGCATTCTGCACCACTAGACTCAGGGTTACAGCATACTCCAATGTACCCCTACTTGCAGACCAAAATCTCTCCTCACTGAAGTCAATCAATTAAGTAGAAGAAGTCACAGCTTCTTCAAATATGCAGACACCTACACAATGCTACAGGGATTGTCAAGAATAAGCAAAATATGAATCCACCAAAGGAATAGTCAACCTTCAGTTACTGACCCCAATGAAAAGCCAGGAATTACCCAGAAAAGAATTTGAAATAATTGTTTTATAGATGCTCAGAGAGCTATAAAAGAACAGAGAGACATTAATTTAATGGCATCAAGAAAATAATTCAAGAACAAAATGAGTTAAAACCAGTGTTTGAAAACAAACAAACACAAACTTGGAGCTGAAGAACACAATGACTGAATTGAACAATTAAATAGACTGCTTTAACAGCAGACTTGATAATCAGAATTAGGAATAATGATCTCTAAGACTATTTAAATGAAATGATTCAATCAGAGGAGCAAAAAGAATGAAAAGGAATGAAGAAAACCTGCAAGACTATAGCATAGTATTAAAAGAAATAAGATACCCATTGCTGGAATCCCAGAAGGAGGAAGAGAGTAGAAAGTTTATTTAAATAAACAACAGTTGAGAACTTCTCAAAACTGGGAAGAGTTTGGACATTCAAGTTTATGAAACCAGTAAGTCGCTCAAAAATTTTAATCCAAATGATATTCAAGTGACATTATGTTAAAACTATCTAAGATTAAAAAAAAATAAGTGAACAATTTTAAAAGAAGCAAGAGAAAAAATATTTATCTCATATAAGGGAAATCCCAAAGGCTATAAATGGGTTTTTCAACAGAGATCTTACATACCAGAAATGAATAAGGTAAATTCAAAGTGCTAAAAGAAATAAATTACCAAGCAAGAATACTCCACAGAACAAAGTTGTCCTTTAAACATAACAGATGTCATGTATGAAAAGACCACAATTAATATACTCAACGGCGAAAGGCTGAAAACTTATCTTCAAAGATTGGGAACAAGACAGAAGTGATCGTTCTCATCACTTATGTTCAACATAATAATGGAAATCCTAGCCAGAGCAATAAGGCAATAAAAAAAGCATTCCAATAAGAAGGGAAGATGCAAAACTATCTTTGTTTGAAGATGATATCTTATATACAGAATATTCTAGTAACCACCAGAGATTTTTTTAAGTATTTGGTAAGTCCAGTAAAGTAGCAAGATATAAAGTCAACATACTGAAATCAGTTGTATCTGTACTAACAACAAAAAGACATAAAAAAACAATCCCAATCAAAATATTACCATACACAACAAAATATTTAGAAGTAAATTTAACCAAGGAGGTGAGAGATATATAAACTGAACACTACAATATTTTGATGAAAATATCTGAAGACTCAAGGAAGCAGAAAGATATACCATGTTTATGAATTGAAAGAATTAATATTGTTAAAATATCCATGTTACCCAAAGCCACCAAAGGATTCTGTCAAAATTAGAATCAAAATTCTAAAAATGCTTTTCACAAAAAATAGAAAAAAAAATCCTAAATGCTGTAAGCACAGAAAAGAAATTCTGAGAAAGAATAAAGCTGAGTTCATTACATTTCCCAATTTCAAACTATACTATAAAGCTACAGAAATCAATACTATATGGTACTAGCATAAAGAGACATGTAGAGCAAACACGGAACTGCGCACAAAAGAAAATCCTCACAAAGAAAGTCAACAAATTTGACAAGGGACCAAAAAGCTCAGTGTGGAAGTAAGTCTCTTCAGTAAATGCTAATGAGAAAACTGAAGAACTGCCTGCAAAAGAAAGAAATTGAATTTCTTTCTTACACAATTCACAAAATGTTCCTTAACACCGGTCTTAGCAATAATTTTTTGGATATGATAACAAAGGCAAAAATTAGTACATGGAACTACATCAAACTAAAGAAACAACAAAATGAAAAGCCAAGCTCACAATGTGAGAAAATATCTACAAATTATGTATGCATTAAGGGTTATAAAGAATATAAAGGATTCATAGAAGTCCACAGAAAAACAATCCTATTAACAAACAGGCAGAGGACATGAATAGACATTTTTTTTCCAAAGAAGATATACAAATGCCCATTAGGTACATGAAAAGGTGTTTGACATCAGTAATCATCCAAAAATATAAATAAAAACTATAAGAAGATACAATTTCACATCTGCTAGAATAGATATCATCAAAAGGATTAGATAGCAAGTGTTGACAAAGACAAGGAAAAAAGGGAAACTTATGCACTATTGGGAGTGAAAATTGGTGCAGCCACTCTGGAAAACAGTGTGGCTTTTCTTCAACAATTAAAAAAAAGGATTATCTCATGATTCAACAATCCCACCTCTAGGTACACATCCAAATGAAGAGAAAACAGGATCTTGAAGAGATATCTGTATCCCCATGGTCACTGCAGCATTATTCAAAATAGTCAAGACACAGAAATATTCTGTCAATTGAATCAAGAAGACATGGAGTATAATAAATAAATTATAGAATAATATTCAGTCATGGTAAAGAAGTAAATACTGCCATTTACAACCTGGATGAACCACACAGAAATGCTAAATGAAATTAACGAGATAGAAAAAGACAAATATTATTTGATTTCACTTATATGTAGAATCTAAAAAGATGAACTCATAGAAACAGAGAGCTGTGGTTACCAGGCTCTGGGTACAAATTTCCACGTAAAAGGTGAATAAATTCTGAGGACCTAATGTACAATACAGTGATTATAATTAATGCTATTATTGTATATTTAAAACATAGGCTAGCCAATAAATTAATTTAAATAGTATTCATAATTTCCAAATACATAGAGAAGATTTAAAATAAGGGGCAGGGTGGAATTTAATAGAAGGAATGAATTGCAGACACTGGCTTTGTATTTTGCAAAGTTATTTACTAGAATTTTTTATGCATAGGTAGGTGTGGCCGTGTGACTGAATTCTTGTCATTTTCATGTGGAAGTGATAGACCCCTTCTTCCTGGACTGATTCATAAAAACCTCTCATGACTGAGTATTCTTAGGCATTAATGCTATATTCTGGACATATGAAACAGATTAAGCATTTGACATAGAGACCAAAAATTCTGTATTCTGCCTTAACCATGTTATTACTCATTTCCATCACAAGGAAAATTCCACCCATAGATATCCACTATAGTATTATAAAGATACTGTTCTGTATCTCTTACTTTATAATAATAAAACAAAATTGAATCATGCATCAGACTCAGACATGGAAAAAAAATCTGAACAATCTTGAGATTAGGAGACAATTTCTTGACCACTCGAGCCTTCTTGATTTGTGTAAATTTAATCTCCTTTTGTTTTGCAAAGTAAATACAACTCTAGTCTGAAAGGTCAAACATGATTCAGCTTCCCTTCTTTCTAACTTACAGTTCAGTGTTGGCTCTTCCTTCACATCTTTGTAATACCTTTAGGTAATGGCAATAAAGAAGCCAGCTGTTTCCCAGTAAGAACAAAGGGACCAAGAGATGAAGGTTTTGACCAGAAAATGAGTGATGTTAGCTGAGGCTTTGTGTCATGCTAGCAATTGACATTGTGATACCTGGATGCTAGGCATAAAGCAAAGCAGCTGGCTATACTTGTTTGATAGAGTCTTAAGAAAACACAGGGCATAAAGAAGTGCAACCTGTGACTCAGTGTTTTAACAGGAAGTAGGATCCAAGAAAGCTGCTAAACTTACAAAGCTGATCTTTCACTTCAGATTCGTGCTTCTGTTGAGATGTCTTGTTTATACCAAAAGTCCTCTAATAAAAGAAATTGCATTCTCATTCTCTTCTCAATTTATACCAAGTAATCTTCTGTTCCTATCATTTAACGGACACAGCTTTTGTCATTGTTATCCTTGTTCTCTCTGCTGCTAGATGAAATACCCTCTCAACACACTTGAACATTCTTTCCTTCTTGAAACACTTTATTCTGGTTACTTCTTGATAAAGCCCCTCTTTTTTATTCCTACCTCTGTGGACCTGCCTTACCATCTTCTAGGATATTTCCTTTTATGTTACTCCACAGAAAAGGTTAGAATAAACAGGGTTCAATAATAAGCTTTTTCTTTTTCTATACTGATGCTTTCTCTTAGTATAACCTTACTCAGTCCCATCACTTTGTATACAGCACATGTCTGCAATTGCCAGATTTCTATCTAGGACTGATCTTTTCCCTTGAACCCAAGATACATAATATCTAACTAGTCTGTGACATCTTTACTTTGTTGTATAAAGAACATCTCTCAAAATAACTTATCTAATATGTAATTATTGATTCCATTTTATTCCCTCCTAATACTCTTTATTCCCTCTGTTTTCCCATCTTACTAAGTGCTCCAATACCAACTTAGTAGTTCAGTCCACAAATTTGTATTTAACTCTTGGTTTTTCTTTTGTAAATCAACAGATCAAATCCCAACACTTATTCCTACTAGTTTTACCTTCAAAATATATTCACTTCTGCCCATATCCATTGTTCCACTATATTTTTCTACCATCCCACTGCATTTGACATGAAACCAAATGCTATAGAGATAAATGATGACTCAATGATTGAAGAAACATAAGCTTAATCAGTCACACAAGGTCAGTTTGACACAAGTGAATTGGGCAGGTTAATCTAGTGAAACAAATGTATGATTTTTTCTTACCTAATTTTTAGAATTACTAGTATAGCTGTTTTGGATTTTTGAGGGACTTCTAAATTTCGTGGTGTTATTTTAAAGAGGTGCTCCACTTTGAAGGAAAAAAAAAAAAAAAATATATATATATATATATAACTCAAGTGTAGATAGAAGCTGCTTAGGATCTTAGTTATAAATCTGTCCATAGAAACATATGAAAAACACATACCCTCTTCATGTCCCAGCTTTGTCTGTAATATGAAACAATCAGACCACACAATCACCCGCACTCCAGGAAGTAGGAGGGTGTACACATGCCCTAAAGACACTAGAGGTGAAGGTGTGCTACCACCCAAGGGACTTAGTCTTTTTTAAAAGCCCTAAGATTAGAATTTGGAACTGAGAGAACAGTCATGCTTCTCAGGATAGTGGTATCTGTGAAAGCAGTAACGCTGACTCAGAGAGGAGGATTCTCTGACAATGTTATACAAGAACTTAAAAGGAAACTTCATGTCACCAACTCTACCATCTCAGCTCTAGGCTTCCTTGGCTTCATCTTCATCTCTTACACATGGGAAAATGGACACCAATGCACAAATATCTCTTTCAATCATGCAGGTTTTATAGCGTTCCAGACAGGCAGGACAATAAGTCACTGTAGGTCTAAAAACAGGAAATCAAGAGTACCAGCACTGTTACCCAAGAAATAAGGATAAGAGTAGGCTAAGGGCAACTGAAGTATTATTAATGGACTATATTATTTTACTGCATTAGAGACCAATAAATACCTATAGTTCATATGACCCAATCATTCTCCCTTTAAACTAAAACAAAAACTGCAGGAAGGCAGATTAGACACAAAGGCAAAGCAAGCAGATTATTAGTTTGGGTCCCAAATATAAGCGCAGAACTACAGTGATTTTTGAACTTGGACAATTTCTTTACCCAAGTTTGGCCTGCATGCTTGATGCAAATATACATAATACAGTCAAAATAAAATAATTAAACTAGAAAGTCAATCAGAAGAAACATTATGTAAATGCCTTCTACCATACTGCCACTAATATTCTCACCAGACTGGTCTCATTGCTGCTTGGATGAAGTGGGGATCTAAGGAGAAAGAAGGGCAGGAGACAGAGAGGGAGGGAGGGAAAGAGAGACAGATATCTGGAGAGATAGAAATTTGGAGAGAGAAGAAAAAAGAGGGGAGGGGAGAATAGGGGAGGTGGGGAGGAAACATGAGAACACCAAACAAGAGCTGGGACCATGGCTAAAGCCCCATACCACCCGAGCTGTGTGAAAAGAAAGTAAATGGTAGACTCATAGTGATGTCCACTATGACTTTATTCCCACTGGATGAAAACTGTACTTTCCAGTTGGTGATTGGTTTATAAGATAATTCCAAAATTTGAAAGCCAATAAATAGTGCTTCCATCATTAAGACTAAATAAGTCATTTTGATGTCTGCAAATATTATTCTACTCTTTCATGCTTTTTTTATAAATATGTATCCTTCCCACCAACCCTAGGATTCATACCTGGCTCTGGCTCATCTGCTTGCAGCAGGGAAGGAAACTGGGGAACGAAAGCCAACAGTTTTCATTATATAGGCCACAACTGCATCCTCCACCAGTTAGGACCTTGCCCTTCTTCATATACTGCATCTTAGATATAAGAATTTCTTTGATCACTATGGTAAAATAGTTAATAACAAAGGCTTCTTAAAAATAAAATAAAACCCTATGTGAATGTAATATCCAGGAAATTGCAAAGCACCCAGTTTAAACCTTGCTTTTCCTGCAGATTCACATGGAATACATAATATTTATACACTGGTTGACATCTTGGGTGGGAGACTTTCTTAAAAAGCTTGATTCTGGCATAGAAAAAAGAGAAGCCATCATTCCTCTGCTAAGTAATGGGTTATGACCGTACCAAATGTATTCCTTCAATTGAAAACATCCAAAATGAAGGGAAGAAAACTGATTAGAAATGGTTTGGGAGTCTAATTCTGTTAGGAGGAATGAAAATTGATAAGCAACAATGGGAGATCTGCTGTAACAAACAGATTCTTGATTCAGCAGGAATCCAGCTGCTATTATGTTCCAGGTGAACAAGCATTACTTAAATAAATAAGTCCCTTCTTTTTCTGTACATGCTTTCCAGGTTGCTGCATTTATTAAACAAGAAGTGAATCCAGGCTGAGAGGCACAGAGTACTCCTCTGAGAGACACCATGGAATTAGTGGGATAAATAGAAAGGTCACTGAGCTCCAAAAAAGGGGAAGGGTTGTGTTGAGCAGTTTTCTCATAACTGAGTTTGCTATTAACACAGTGGTATTTTGAATTTATAAAGCATCTTTCAGCCTCAAGCTTCCATGTGTACTGCAAACACTAATTAATCCTCAGCACTTCCCACAGAATATGCAGACATGCAGCCCACATCCCTCAGATGCAACCAAAAGCTGGAGAAGTTAAACAAGTCAGTGGTCAAAAAACAGATAGGTCAGTTTGTTGTAAACCAGAAGACATGACTGTAGGGATTGCAAATACCCAGGTCCAGAGAAGAAGTGCGATCAGGTTAACTTTAGATGGTAAGCAGAAGAAAAAAGAAAACGTTTCCCCAGGCTTATGGGAAAGAAAAAAAAAAGAAAGTAGAAGGAAAGAAGGGTATCAATCACGGAGGAGTGGGTAAAAATTTGCTTACATTGAGAAGGCAACCTTTGCTCCATGCCATTTTTTTTCCAAATGAAAAGAAATATAATCCATTTTATGAATTCCATAAAATGGTAGTCCAACCCAAGGTAAAAACATAAAAGAAGTCTAATGCTCTCTAATTGTGTGCACTGAAATAACTACTAGTTAGTAGCTCTAATATGTAAGAAACTAATTTATCTTTCTTATTGTAAAATTAAGAATCCAAATATCTTCTTTTTATTTAGATTTCACTCTTTGAAAGGACAAAACAGTGGAAGTGACAAGTTGCATCCAAAACGAGTGGGCGCTGTCACTTATTAAAAAGACAGATTTCAGACATATTTGACAAATGACAGCAATGACATTTTCAGAATCACAAAAGCCGAAGCAGTATGCTCACTCGTCTTTCAGGGTGAAATCTCTCCAACTTGCAAATAGGATTACAAATAAAGTGCTGTTCAAAGACCAATCACAAAACCATTTTCCACAAGAAACTTAAAATAGAACAAAAATATCACATTTACGTTCGCATTACATTTCACTACCTATCACTTTAATCTCCAGAAGAGTCAAGTTTAACAATATTATCAAAGGCAGGTTTATTATCAGGGTCCACATGTTCTATTTTCCTCTTGCTAACAACCTAACACAAATACCAGACACAGAAGTTACTCCTGGTGCAACATATCATTCCATTCCCTTTGACAGGTTTACTATTCTTTGAAACTGTAAATTCATTCATTAAGTAGGAGAGACTTGTTAAAGTATGATAGATTATTTTTGTTTGTTTCAAGGATAAATATTATCTCTTTGATGAATAGTATATTGCTGAGAAGTAGTCTTGTTTCTATTAAAGGGAGAAAATATTGATGACAGCCGAAAGATTAAGTGCTTTGTCTTGTGCTTTTGATTGAAGCCACTAACATCAGTAATATAAATTAAGGAACAGAACAGATTATGAATTTGGGAGTGGAATCAGGAGTTTAAAGTTTGGGGATATATACTTGACCATAATATAAATAAGGTATTTTGAAGTTGATTGGTAGTGTTCTAAAAGACTATAGATCTTGTCTGGGTCTCCAGATCTTTCCCCATGTTGGTGTTCATCTCTGCGGGAAAACTATCCAAGATTGCCTTATCGCACCTGCCAGCATAAAGGGATATGTGTTGAAAGGCATTACATTGACAACAAATCTAAAGGGAAGCTAGCATTAAGAAGTGGGATGAATCAGCCATCAAGACATCTCTAGACTACCCCACATCAAATTAAGAAACTTGCTGAAGGTCACAGAATTTATAAGAAGCAGATCTAATAGTTGGTCCAAACCTCTGTGAGTCTAAAATCCATACTCCATCCACAAAATAAGAACTCTCTAAAGTAGTTTAGCCAGAACTTCTGAATTACTTATAACCAGCTTTGTTCCAAAAAGAATATAAGGCTAACTTACAATATGTAAACATCACAGGAAGATTAAATAATGTTTAAATAAAAAATAAAAATGAGATAGAAATTTAAGAACCAAAAAATTAGACTCTGATTTCAATTTGAGCCGTACCGTGATGCCATTAAGTCTCCCTGTGGATTAAACTCACATGTGGCTGTGATTGTCCTTGCAGTGAGATGAAAACATACTCACACAAGACTCCACGTTCTGTTTATAAAAAACAACTGGTTGTTCATAAAAATCAGACTGATTTTTTCCTGGTCTAAGATTTCATATAAGTGTGTGGTTTGATGAACAACATCCTCAGCAAATGTAACACTAAGTTTAATTAGGCTCATTGGCTTTAAAGTTAATGGTGTCATATTCACAAACATGTCAATAAGAAATATAAGCAGAGGATTTCCAGAGACTGAGAAAG
Source organism: Solenodon paradoxus (assembly GCA_004363575.1). Lineage (NCBI taxonomy): Eukaryota > Metazoa > Chordata > Mammalia > Eulipotyphla > Solenodontidae > Solenodon > Solenodon paradoxus. The sequence continues at coordinate 371,362 of RJWH01000892.1, forward strand.
ATGCAGCAACAATATTCAATCCCATCAATGGCTTCTTGAATATCCAGATTTCCTATTGTCTGGAAGAACAGAGGAATTATCCTCACTCCACTCCCCTGTACTAAATAAGTAAATACTGCTTCCCTTAGTTAAGTTTTTAAATATATTCAGCAGGGTAAATTTAAAATGATAATCCCTCATAAGTAGCAGGATCTCAGCAATGCTCGGTGGCCAGTTAATTGCGAGTCTGTATGTTTCAACAAGCACAGTCAGAGGTTACAACTTTGTCTTAGGCATCAAAAAAAGAGCGTATTAAATAAAAGTGCATTATCTGGAATTAAGATATTATCAGGATTAACATCACAGTCTGAGTTAGCTCTGCAAATGAGTTACTAAACATCAGGGGCCTGGAGTATAGGATGCAGGCTACCTACACTTTTTTTAAAGTCTTGGGAAAAGGAGTGAGCTTATTGTCAGGCAAGTGAGAAGGCTGGGATGTGCATCACGTAAAGTCCAAGGATTGCATTCCTGACCTGGGACTGGAGGTGAAGGGTGAAACCAAAATAAACAAATTGAAACATAAAGAGTTTGAACCAAGATTTGTAATACCATCTGCATGATTCTGGTGGGAGTTTAAGAAAGAAGTTGCAAGACTAGGGTCAGCAGAGGGGCACTGCCTATGTCTTGTGAGGAAGTGCAGTACTATTCTTAGACCAGACAAGAAGAGGTCCCTGCTGTAGGTCCTTTGCATGAGAGGCCCTGAATTTTATATAAATTTTGTTGAAATTGTTTGTTTTCTTCTGGTGACAGGCAATCAGCTGGAGACATTGTTCTAGTCTCCCCAGTTCCCATTTTTCTTATTCAGAAATTTCTCTGATCCTCTACTTCCAATTTTGCTGGTCGTTAGGTCAACAGATACCTAAGATTCATTATGTGGTCCCCCAGGGCCCTGTGGTGAAGTCCCAGTTCTAGGAGGGTTGAGCAGATCATTCTAGCTGCTTATATAATGCTTCTCCTAGGGGACTGTGTGAGCTGCCAAAATGGTGTGGACACACTAATTTGGACTGACTCTCACTTTGACCTACACAAGTTCAGGACTCTAGGCTATGGACCATGTACCACCAATCTGTGAGCCCTCTACAGCCCAACTACAGGCTGCTTCTGCTCTTTAGTACCTGCAGACAGTAAGGGTAGTAGCACATGGGAATGCTTTCCCTGTTAGAGCAGTTTAAGACCACTCAGACAAGTCTTGACACATACTCCACAGACTTTTCATGATTCAGGAGATCTCTTAGAAAAGGGTCATAGTTATCTCCTTTGAGAGTTTTTGAGACTATGGCTTCCGGACATCATGGCCCTTTTAATCTAGGTCCTCTTTCACCTCTGATAAATATGGCAATACTGCCTTTCCTAAATTGTCCTTAAATACTGCAGGATGAAGCACCAGGTATTCCTGGGGCAAAGGGGTATGCTTTTCCCACTGTGCGTAAGAGGTCATTCATTGCCTCTCCTGCCCACTGGTGGCTGTGTGTAGAAGGCAGGGGTACAGTCAGCACAGACAGCAATTACATTCTAGGATTGCAGTGAAGGTCCAAGAGCCCAAGGCAAGATGTGATTGAAAAATATGCTATTCTACCTTTATACTGCAAAATTATAAACAATAAAATTGGCATTCTAGAAAGTTTGTTATTATTCACATTTTCCTGCATATTCTAGAGACATTTCTTTGAGGTTGTCATGAGCAATGCATACACAGTAACGAGTTGAAGTGCATCAGTAGAAGGCAGTATTCATTGGTTCTGAATGATGCAGTGACGCAAGGTAAATGGTTAATGGTAGTCATGAAATGCAAAGGTGAGATACTATATTGTTTTAATAAAACAGGTTCTAGGGAGTCCTGATATTGTAGATAATCGCATTACTAACATTGTCTCAAAGGCAAAATGAAACGAAACAGGAATGGCATATGGTTCTTAGACCTGAAGAAGAATGGTGCCTGAACATTAAGAATAAAACATGTGATGAAACAAACAAGTGTGTAAGCATTGTCTTCTCCACACATTATTTAAATCAGGGTTCTTTGACTCGGGTCTTTAACATGTTACTCTGAGTTTGCATGACTCTGCAGCTAAAGAGAGTTTACATATTTATAAAGGGTTAGAAAAAAATCAAATGCATTGTGAAAGAGACCATATGTAGTTCACAATGACTAAATTATTTACAATGCATCCTTTTTATTCTAAAAGTTTCTCAATCTCAGTTTTAAATCATCAAACATCACATTACCTTATATGGACTCTTGAATTTTGTAATAATCTTTGGGAAAAAAAAAACTTTTATTTTAGAATTGTTTAAGATTTATAGAAAAAATTACAAAGATAACACAGAGAATTCACTCATCCTCAACATTCAGTTTCTTTATTAATAAACTCTTACATTTGTATGCTATATTTGTTACAATTGGTGAACCAATGACATAATCATTAACTAAAGTCGTATTTTATTTAGATTTCTTAAGTTTTTACCTAATGCTCATTTTTATGTTCTAAGATATTCAGTGATCATGTCTCCTTAGTCTCCTATTGGCCATAACAGTTCCTCAGAACTTCATCGTTTTTTTAAGACTTTGACAGTTTTAAGGAGTCCTGATCAGTATTCTGTAGAGTTCCCCTCAAGTAAGATTTGTTTGATATTTCTCTCATGTTTAAATTGAGGTTATCATATTTTGGGGAAGAAGAGCACAGAGGTAAAGTGTCATTTTCATCATGTCAAACTTTAAAAAAAATAAAACAAAAATGTACTATCAATATAACTCAGCACTGCTGGTGCTGACCTTGAGGACCTGGCTGAGGTAGAGTTTGTCTGGACTCTCCACTATAAAATTACACTTTTTTTCCTATTCCCATTGAAAGGAAGTAATTATATCCAGCCCACACTTGGGGGTGGCGGCGGGTGCATTTATGCTCTACTTTGTTCAGAGTGGACTATTTGCAAAAATGATTTGCAAATCTTTCGGATAGGAGGTTTGACTGTTCTCCATTTATTTATTGCTTTAATCATTATATCAGCAAGGATTCATGAATATTTATTTACAGTTTCAGTTATAATCTAGTATTACTTTGTTCTGCTTCTCCAATTGTTCCATCTTTGGCCAATGGTAGCTCTTTCAGTTGACATACCCCATAACCCCCACACACATTTTTTTTTTCTTTTTTTGAGCACTTCCTTACTTGCTTAAATTATAAGATGCTTCAATCTCATCTTCGATACATTTATATTTTAAAATAAAATTATTTTTAGATAGGACTCATCAAAAAATATTTACATGGGCCCCCACACACTTAAGGAACTGCAGCTTAGAGGAGAGTCATGGGGATGATGATGAGAAAACAGAAATTTGGAAGAGCCAGACATAACTTTCACTTCTTCACAATTTTACTGCAAACCAGTCTAGCTCTAGAGATCAATTCAGTCAGATCAGGAATCCTTTAAACTCTTGCTTTCCAGCTGTTTTTGACTTGCTGCTAACATGTAGGCCGATATAAATATTACACAATCCCATATCCCAATAGTATTCACCTGACTATGTGGGGTAGCTCACTGGAATTTGGTTTTAGAATTTTAAATAAAGCTGTTTTTACAAAGAGCAATTTAAATATCTAGGAAATAATGCCATCATGATGCCACAAGCAGGAATACTCGATATGTACCAAAGTGAAGCCAGACTTTTTGTTTGTTTGTTTTATAATTTCAAGACTTTCATAAACATGTTTCCATACTCTGCCCACAATCTTATCATTTGCTCTTTGGAATTAAAAATTAGACTTTGGTTAAAAGTTAGAAACATAAGGCTATGGGGGCAGTAGACTGCAACAAGAGAAGGAAGGAGTTAACAAGGAAAGGAATTAGGACTCTGGTGGTGGGAGTCGTGTAAAATGCACACAGACTGAGCTGTGAATTCAATATCTTATTAAGCTTACAGCAATGAGAAATAATAAAGAAATTAGATGCTGCTGGAGTCAGAAGCCCAGTCTACTGAAGAGTAAGTAGTGTACTTCAGTGTGGTGACTTCTGTTATGATATGAGGAGACAAGTTACATGGTTCTCAGTGTAAGAGATTGTTATATTACAAAGCCATTTTATTGAGAAACTTTCTGGGTTTACAAGTTCCATGTGTGCTCACATCATGAGATTGATTTCTAGTAACACACTTAAACTTTCTACAGCAATCAAAATGACTTTTGGTCATGTCCAAAAAATTAACTTGGAAGTTAAACTGATGAAAAATTACCAGCAGCGAAGAGCCCTAAAAGCAAATTTCAAATAGGAGTTTGAAAACATTTGAAGCAACAGTGAATCACGTATTAATTTTTATATTAGTTATAGAAACATGAACTGATGCAGCAAAACTCCTAAATCTCAGTGGCTCAACACAGCACGTTGATGGAACACTACACGACACACCAGTACAGGCATTCCTGGTCAGTGAAAGTGATTCAGGAGCACACCTCTTCTGGTCTGTAACACCGAAATTCTGTGAGCCTTACTGTACTCTGTGTCCAATTGACAGAGAAAGAGAAAGGCGAAACAGCATATGGACTTCTATGTCATCACAGAACTGACGCACATTTCCTTGTCCAAGACTCCATCTGCAGGAGCTTGGTACTTTGAAGGAGTCTGGGAAATGCAGTCTTGCCTAAAAAAAATTACCAGCAATAGCTTTGCAATATGGAAAAAGGGAATAGGACCTATTGGTGGCAGTTAGCAGGTCTCTGCCATACTTCTTATCGACTCAGGGAAGATAACCTTTACTAGGATGTCCATGGTCACTCAGTTCCTCCCACGTTAACCTCTTGTCACTCTATGTCAGGTATGTTGCTGTATGAAGCATTCAGTTTAAATTACAAGCCAAAATATTTATGTCCTGAGCAACTACGCTGTTACTAAATTATGAATAAAAATATTATAGTTACAGACTGTTCTGAGGAAAAGTAGAAAATCTTCAAGATTTCTTTGATTAGTGGACTAGTCATTACTTATTTTCAGGTATTTCAATACCGTCTGGAAAGCCTGTGGTCTTTTAGTTTCTCCTATAAATAATGCAGAGAATGTCAGTCTTAAAAGACTTCAGGGTGGACAAGAGAAAGGGAGTTGACAAAACAAAGTAAGCAGCAAAGGTGTCTATGAAAATGATGTTTAAGAGAAATTTTTGGAGTGTTCAGCATCTACCGGGAATGGTGCTGAACACTCCACATGCCATTTTCTTTCATGTTTGCCCCAGTCCTAAGATAGTCACCAATAATCTCCTCATTGTACAGAGCAAGAAACCGAAGCTGAGAGAGACGACCTCCCAAGTCAGGGTTCGAAGGAACCAAGCAGTGGACCCAGGTAGGGCAGCTCTGAAGCTTATCTCCGAGGATCTCAAAATCAGAAATTTTGATTCCTCCAAGAGGGTCACCATATACAAGGTGAGTCTGGTACTCCCTCTTTAGCTTTTAGTAAGTAAACATAAATGTAAAATTTTATATTTGATTAAATGGATTCCATTCATAACTTTTCTAGCACTCTAGGGAATCCGGTATTTTTAAATCAAGAAAACAAAGCATTTGAGAGATGAGTCTTTAACACAGATGACTGTGGAGATCTGCAAGCCAGATGTAGACACGATAACATGAGTGGGGCAGTTCTCTTTGGCTTTTGCTTTTGTTCCAGACATTAAAGTGGCCCCACGGAGCACTCAGTCAGACACAGAAGTTCACTAAGCCCCTACAGAGCAAGATATAAGCAAAAAAAAGACTGATTCTAGGCCAATTTCTTTCCCATCTTTGCTTGCTCAATTTTGTGACTTCTCTCTCTTCTGGTCTCTGCATCATGTCTCTCTACCAAGTCTCTACACCCTGAGAGCATCTACGTGTTGGGAGGGTATTCCCCGCTATGATTTTCCACTCTTCCTCCATGGATGACTTTTGGATGGCCTATCCCACTGAGCCAGGAAACGGGGACAAACAGAGGCCTAAGAGGAGTGAAATTATTACTACATACCCATTTTGTTTAGGGGAGAAAGGATAATTCCATTTGGATAAGAGGATATCTTTGAGTCTTAAGGAAATGATTTCCTTCTGTTTGACTAAAACAACACTGATTCAAGGACATATCTACATAAAGCAAAATTAATCAAATATTTATTTTACATTAGAGCTAATTAAAATTATATCTATATATAAATACACATAGATGTACATACACACAAACTGTCTATGAACATATTTTATTTATAGAAAATTTACCTGATACTTTGAACTGAAAATGCTATTGGTAATGATTCATTGAAATGTTTTTCAGGCTTTTTCTTTTTCTGATGCAAAACAATTTCCCTGAGAAGTTGAAAATCATTCGAATGAACCTATAAAACAGGTGGTAAAATGGTTTTTAGCTCAGCTGAGGAGGTGCTATGCTGTCTTAATGAGGTGTCCACTTATGAAAGAATGTTATACTTACACAAATCATTTGTTTTAGTCACATTGGAAACAGTTATTAATGCAAAATTTTACACCTCTAAGCCCCACTTTACCATTTTTACCACATTTCCAAGAGTTTTAACAAGCTTGACTACTCACTGTACATGCTCCCTTCCCTAACACAAAGCATTCATTTTATTTGAGCGCAAATGGCTGTTGAGGCTCAGGCTTTAAACCAAGAATCTTCATGCTGCCTAGTGCTTCAGACAGAAGATCTGAATTTAGTTACATTTAAACATTCTTCTTTTCCATCATATTCTTCTCTAATTATTCACATGGCTGGAACATAAAATTCCTCAAATTAAAAATCAAAATAACCCAAGCTTCCTACTTGGAAACTTTTGTTCAGAGTCACATGGCACATACCAAAGATGCTGTGGCTTCTATTGTTGACCGTGCACAAGACCTGAATGCTGGGTGGGAAGAAAGCTGGTCCAATACAGGGAAAGTAACAAAATGCCCTTTAGTGTAGCACATTGAGGGGACAGTGGCCTCTCTGGGAGAGGGACCTCCGGACAGAAGTCAAGGTGGGCTGGGGTTGTGTCCCTAGTTATTTTACGCTCTCAGCAAGTGCTGCTCTGAAGAGTCCACTCTGGGATGTACTTATCTACAAGCCCATTTACAAAGAGAATCCTAGTGTTCTTCTAGGTCCCCATGATGGGATCTATGCTTCTGTTCAGCCTGTAAACAGAGGCGGGTCCTTTTTATAAAAAATGAGACCAATGGATAGTTAGTCATGGAAATGCTCAACTTTCAACCCTGAATCTGCTCTATCTAAAAGAAACAAATCAAATCATTGCAAAACCCAGTACTTTAACCATTAAAACCATCGCTATTTAACTTAGCTTTCCTCTACACATGTTTGTGCGCCCTCCTCAACCACTCATGTGGCTGAGATTCCAAACACAGGATGATTTAAGGTCACTTCAAGTGTGAATGTCCTATGACATGATTCTAAATATTTCAGAAGTGTTATATGAAAGTCTGACTGCATTCATTTTTTGTTAGTGCTAACAACCAAAACACCTGATTCCCTTTGGCCTAAATACAGTAACATAAAGGCATCTACAAAAGCACAGCAAAAGACACACTGCTGTCATCTAACTCCTTGCTCACAATGAAAATTTCACGAGACTTTGGTCTGAACTATTTTTCTTTCACACAGGCAGTACAACAAAAAAGAGAACAAAGGCAATTCTTCACCAGCAATCACATGATTGAAATTCAGGTATATGAGCTACCTACATGGAATCTGCAAAGTTACCATGGAGCAGCTTCCTTTTATTGAATCGCATTCCTTGGGCAGCTTGTCATTTGCTGTCTGAAAGGAATCCATTACTAACTTGCATACTGTGTTTGATGGCCTCATTCTCTCCAACACGCACACAGGCATTGTCCAGGTATCAGCACGGCAAGAGGCAAGGATGGGTGCTGACCTCCAGGGTATCTGTTCATATTCAAATTCAAGTTCCAAGAGGAGTGGAGAACTATCTTTCCATCTCTAATGCAGAACATTCTAGGGGAGGATTTGGTTCAACTTGCATCATACATCTCTTTGTGGGTGACTTCATATTATCATTAGCTTAACTTGTATCACACACTCATGCTCTGTAACCCATTGTGAGGATAGAACACTGAGTTTGATAATCCACATCAAGATAAGGAACAGACCAGGTGTTTCAGGAAGAAGAAGGAAAAACAAGCAAGGCAGACAAAAATTCTCGGACATGTGCTATATTAGGTGCCCCACTATACCACACAGTGCTAAGGGGTTCATAAAGAGATACAGTGGCCTTGCTTAGTCTTATTTTCCAAATCAGAATTCTTTTTAAGAACACTACAGAGTAAAAACGACCATCTCTAGCTTTCTGTAAAAATCTGAAAATCACTGATCTATGAAACACTTGACCAGCACACACACATTTATAATAAATACATTAGTGTAAATTGAATTCCTTTTGAGATGCATTTCTCCCATTTAGAGCAATAGTTAAAAATTAAATTTCTATAAGCTTTCATTTTTATGTCTTAAATGTGCTTTCCTCATCAAGTAGCAGTAAAATTACCTAGAAGAACACATTATCTACTTTAATAAAACCTGAGCCAATCATTTTCCATTTATTTGGTACCAGAAAAACAGAAAATAAACACACACCTCTAGGGCAATCCCTAAATGGCATTAGACTTCCCTTTATAAAAATGCCAGGCGGCAGGTCTAGATAAACCTGTGGAGTTGTTTAAGGGGCCTTTCAGAACAGATGGCTGTCTTCATGTAGTGAGCATCATCAGAGGAACCTTCCATCCTTGACCCTCCATCAAGAAGGGCACTCAATTGTCTCTGCACATCAAAATCACCTGGGGATGGTATACCTTTCTGATTGAGGTGGTTTGGGACCCAGAGCTTGGGGAATAAAACCCCCAAAGTTTTTTTTTCAAATGACATAGAAAGTTTAAAATGTCTTTGAGTCCAATTCCAGACCTAATACTTGAAGATAAGTCTGGATCTTAACAACCTGTATGAGATTTGTGGTTCCACTGAGGACTACTACCCTAATATTGAGGATCTGAAATAAACATGAGCTCAGATGCAAATGTGTCACCTGAGACGGTTAGTACAAAAAGCAAATGTGTGCCAGTATGATCTTAAGGTCTCTTCCAACTGGAACAATCATGCTCCCCTCGGTGACATGTGGCAATCAGTGTTTGGAGACATTTTGGTTGCCAAAATAAGTGATACTATTGGCATCTAGTGGATAGAAGTCACTAATGCTGTTAAACATCCTAAAATGTACAGAATAGCCCTGAACAGCAAAGAATTTTCACCCAACTGTCAATAGTGCTGAGAATGAATTACAATGCCTTATCCAAAAAGAATAAATTAGGATCAGAAGACAAAACTGAGGACTACGAATTTCTTCCCCAAAAAAGCAGTACAATAGTGTGTGGCATGTCCTTGCAAGCTAACAGACAGCAAGAAGTGCTATAGATTCATTAAGATAGACAGGTGAGGGATGGAAAAGGGGCAAGAACTGGCAACCTTGAGGTGGTCACTGGGGTGAAGAGAAGGCATCTAGCATTAGATAAGGGTTGTTCTCTTTCTCACATGTCCAATGCAGCAGAGACAAATGAGCAATCAATGTATTTATAATATCAGCTTTATAAGTTGAATTTCCCAAATCCAGAGATTCTAAGTAGTTAAACAAAAGAAAATTATGGGAATCTGATAATTGTTTTGAAAAGTTAGAAATTACATTAACCGTGGATTCTCCTAGCTCTTCCCCTTAGGAGGAACGCTTCTTGTTTTCTTTCCACTAACACACACACACGCACACACACGCACACACAGCTGGCTCCTCTAGGGTTCAACTTGTGATTGGTCTTGTCAGTTAGCAACATTCCTTTTGTCTAACTTTAAATTCCTTGCCATTTTTTCAGTGTGAGTAAAACTGAGTCAACTCCTTCACTTTTGCTCTTAAATCTAGCAAAGTGAGCAAAGCTTCTGGGAACAAACTTCTAAGGAAGACTTGGTAAACGCTGACCTCAAGAAACAAAAAACTAAATGATGGTGAAGTCACCTGACACCTGACGTGTGTCAATGTTCTGCTGTCACTGAGGTCATTGTCACCCTTCATTCACTGCAGAAACAGAAGCCACCAGCCCTGTGCCTCACCATGTGATGCCATCGGGAGATGGGTACATGAAACCAGAAGCCTAAGACTTTGCCTTTCAAAAGCAGTCAGAACATATACCAAATATCAGTTATGATCATTTCTTGGTGGCAGAACTGTAGATATATAATTCTCTTCTTTATACTTTTCTATGTTCACCTTACTTATACAGTGAACACCAATTATCTTTTGAATAATTTCATTTTAAGAAACACTAATAATCTCAGTATTATTTTCACGGAATAATGTTTGCAAAAAAAAAAAAAAGACTAATTATAATAAAATCTCATTTTAAACAAGTACATACATCATAGAAAATAGAATCAGAGGGGCATTAAAAGAATGAACAACTGGACTACTCTAAAGATAAGAACCCATTCCAAAAATAAAGAAACCATCAGGTCTTCGGTATAGCCTACCAAAGGCTGAAGTTCCTTCAAGAGACATAGAGTATGGTTGTTCTGTCGTTCCTCCCTATCCCTTCCTTATTTTCTTCTCCATATCCAAGATTTCATCACATGCACTTTCCCCAGCTTACCAATTCCATCTTTGTTTCTCACTTCCTTAAAATCTCAGCTTGAAACCTTTTCAGAAAAACACTATTGTCATATTTAAACCTCATGTGATGAGTCTAACTTGAGACATTTTAATATGAGATTCATGCTTTTAATAATCTAGATACCTCTTCTAAAATAACCCTGATTGAGAATTATAAAAAACAAAAAAACTCAAAATTCATCAAAGATTTATCCAAACTTCCATTTTCTGAGATATTGAACAAAAAATTCAATTTAATTTTATGCATGGATTTTTTTTATTTTGGTCAGCTTATAATATATGTTAAGTTTATTCAGATTCCATTATTATTTATTTTGTGGAACTTTTGAAAATACACAACTCATTTCAATGCTTATATTTGACTGCTCCAACTACCAGCCATTCCTAATCATAGCTGCATATAAGAATAACCCAGAGAAAATTTTGAAAGTATCAGGCTTGAACCACACTGTAGATCACATAGTCATACTTTCGGGGAGAGTGACCTGAGTATCAGTATATTTGAAAAGCTCCCCTGGTGGTGGTAATGTGTAGTACTGTCAGAACCACTGAGCAAGGGCATAAAATATTTATGCTCAGAAGATGGACCTTTTCTATTATCTCCATGTCTGGTCTCAATCTAATGTCTCATTATACAAGTACACACATCAATAGAGGCATGCAATATAATTGAAGTAGAAATTCAATGACTTTGGTTCAAATGGTATAAGGAACAAGTTATTTTGCAAAGTCTAACACCTGTGCTTCTCCAGAAGAATGAGGGATCTAAAACCATTCTGTGGAGGGGCTGGGACTGTCCAGGAGCTTAGTTCTATGATATACAAAACTCTGATTATTCTTTTCATAGATGCAAAAGTCTTGGAATCTGAGAGTTCTTTCTTTTGAAGTCATGCTAGGCACCCAGCAGATTACATGGGACTGTGGACACACATCCTAAACCATGTTCTTTTTCATACTCCATTAGCCCTTGAGAAGCATTACGATACTTCAGAGCTGTGATCCAAGTCTTTTCTATGTTAGGAAAACTGAAAGAATAGCATTTCTGGGCCACACTGAAAGCCAGGAAGGCACTACCCTTGGTAATTTATTAATTTTAGCCTTGAAATTGCCCATAGTTATGACAGTAGGTGACAATAGGCGGATAGACAAAAATTTGATTGGTCTTCACACTAAATAATGGAAGATTGAGTCAGCAAGACTTGGACTCTTAAATTCTAGTCATCTCTGGATGAGTTTAGTGCTCTGGAAGTTTGCCTACCCATATACACTACATTGTGAAGTAGTAATCAAAAGTCACCTGAGTCAACTCAGCACACATTTTCTTCTGGATGAACAGAAACCTAGGGAGTCTTTATTCTTGACAAATTATGTGACCCCAGAAGCACAAGTAGATTAGTTTTTGTAGGTTAACTGGAAAATCTTTCTCACTAGTGTTTCCAGGTCTTTATTTTATAGAGTTTTAATTCTAATAAATGAAAGGATAAGTTGAAGACCATTCCTTGAGGAAAATAAAATAAGTACCTGGATGAACTGATCCTGTGCTAGTATGTGAGAAGGAACTATACACAAATTTTTTTCTCACAGACTTTAATCACGATAGTTATGATTCTAGTATCTTCTAAGTTAGGTGCTGGGAAAGGTGACTAGGGAAACAAACTGAGGATGAAGGCAGGACAGAGAAACATTTTTAGTTTATGGGATGCCTATGTGAACATTCCTCCAACTTCCTGTGCTACATTCAGTTTCATTAACATGACAGAGAACATGTTCTTTCTATAAATACATCATATCAGTAGACGTTCTACCTCTAGCCTTCAGCCTGAAGAGGTCTCCCCACTCCCTTATTCCCATGTAGCTTGGATGTGATCTTCTTTTCCCTCTGTCTTCACATGGTCTTTCCTCTGTGTCCATGTCCTAAACTCTTCTTCTTATAAAAACTTCAACTGAAGTGATTAGGAGTCACCCTAATGACCTCATTTTAAGTTAGTTACCTCAGTAAAGACCTTCCCATCTCCAAATACAGTCACTCTCTGAGGTATCAGTAAATAGGGGTGTGGGGGACACAGTTCAGTCCATAACAACAGTGAGATTGATTCCACATCATGATTTAGAGTAAAATCTAAATAAATCCAAAAATCTTGGAGAAATCCCCTTCTCTCTCTCTTCTCCACATTGAGCACTTTTCAAACTGTAGTTCATCACAACACTGTAAGCTGCCTTGGACAGTTTCAGTTTGGGTTAAAATTTGTTTTCAAAGATTAAACCTTCTCTCATGCTTCGGGGTTCTGGATTTTAGCCTCTGGACAGCTTATTATTAAGGCTTTTATTTGGCTTTTGACATTTATCTAGCATGATACACCTTTAACTGTCAGCTTACTGTGCATCAAACCAAAGGTTATATTTGCCCTTATAAATTCCCTGTTCAAGTCTTTGCTTCCTTTCTCTCTTGCAGCAAAGCAGAGAAGAAAAAGAAAAAAGAACATGTCGATGTCTGCCCATGAGCATCAAGGGTCGTTTACTCTTAGCAGGGTTTTTGTGTTCTAAGTGGTCTTCTCTCTTGGAGAAGGTGCTCACTCACCCGCGGCCCTCATGCTGGGCTGCAGCTAGAGACCTGGGAACCACGTTACAGTGAAAAACTAAACAGTGCCACATGCAGTAACTTGGCATCTGATTTGACCTATGATTCTTTAAAATAGAGTTGATGCTGCTAAATCTCCAGCTCATAAATCAACACATAACATCATCAAGAAAGTGTTGCAGATTATAGTATAGGATTGTAGGAAATGTTCCCCAAACAAGCATGCCAAAGATTTCTTGGGCTGGGAAATCCCCAGAGGGAGGAGGTCTGTGAGATCATGACGCACACCTAACAAAGACCAACAGGGGAACATTGGGCGAAGCTCTCCTGTCAGAGGATCCCTGTGCTGGGTGGAAATAGCTAGGCCTTTGTACACGAACAGCTGAACGTGGGACCACCTAAGAAGAGTGTGATTTCAGCTGCCACCACCTTGCTCCACCATTAGCTGAGGACATCTCAAAACATGAGATGGATTATGAAAGCATCTGACAGCTCGACTTGTCAGCTAACAACATTCATGGCTGGGCAGCATGTCCTTTCTAAAAAGGGACCCTGAGCAGATCAACTCTGCTACACATAACGTTGATCAAAGAAATTCAAGGTGACATCTCATTTTTGTGTGCATGTTTACTTATACAAATGGTGACTGTATTACTTATTGTTCAAAGCAGGGCCTTTTGACAGTGAAAAGGGGTAGCTATTAATAATTATACCAGTATTACAGGTGTGTATACATATACATGTATGTATACATATACAAGTATGTATACATGCACATGCATATCTATTTCTGTATCTACACAGATATATCTATATAAAACCACCCTGCTTATCTACCTGCCTACCTTCTTACAAATGTCTATCTCTCCTCCTAGTAGATACACACACATATTCATCACAATTAATTTCTTATATATTTAATAAACATTACTTATGGAAAAACCAAACCTAGGTGTGCCATGGAGACTGTTAACAGCACATATGAAGAGGCAGGGATGTCCTCAGACCCTATCTTCTCCCCTTACCTGTTTCCATGACTCCGATAAGTCAATATGCGTCCCACACCAGTGATTAGAAACCTGCGACCTTCCACACTGTGGTTCTGTAAAGCAGAATCCTAAACATCCATACAGCTTATCTCACTTCACTTTATAATTTGCTCTTTTCATTGATGTATGTGTGTTTGCATGGCTGACATGACGCCGAGTCTATCCTAAGTCTGTGGCACAGACTCAATTGCTAATGTCACACATTCCGGACTCCCGGGGAATTATTACGAGTGACCTTAGTCCAACTTTAAGTGGACTAAGGACTTTCTAGAAAGGGTACAAACCTCAGCCTCACTCAATATTATTTGTTTTGTCTGTGCACTTAACCTACTCTCAGTCTCTCTGAGGTCTGCCTGTCTTTCTAGTCCATTCCCATTTCTGGAAAAGCACAGAAAGAGAGGGCACATGCCTTTCATATCTATTTCCTGAGCCATAAAAATGGAGATGTTTTTTTCTGCCAGCCTTTTCAGGCATGGAGAGGAATTGGTGAAGAGAATGGTATTCTCCATCTTCTCTATTGCTCTAAATCTTAAAAGCCTCGTCAGGAAACAGCAGTACCTTCTCCTCTATACTTTGCCTCATGAATCTTCATCATGTTCCCTGTCTACTGAGTGAGCTCTATGAAGGTTCAAGTTCAGTTTTACTACACTGTCAGTTATGCAAAATTAGATGCCCGCTTACCACCTCTGAACTTCAGCTTTAATTCTTTCAAACCTCTTTAAGGCACAGGCTATACTACAATTAAATACATACATTATGCGGAGTTTGATTAGTACTATGGTGAGTTGCAGTCAACAAAAAACCCTACCGTAGAGATTTAAAACTTTATTTGTCTCATATAGAGACAGGCAATGCGGGCTGGTAAAATATTTAAGCATGTGACCTCTGACCCAGGAATGTTCTAGGTTATTGTAAAACCACCCTTGCTGTTGGCCTCAGGTATTACGATAGTGAGATGGTTCACCCACCTCATTACTGATTATTGTTCTAGTTTAAAAAGGAAGAACAGCATAGTAAGGACAACTACAGATGTGGTTGCCAGTTGATTCTGTCTCTTTATTAATTTGTCCGGGACACTTTTGTCAGACCCGGATGACCTACAAACACATGAAAAAATGCTCTACGTCACTTATCATCAGATAAACGCAAATAAAAGCCACAATGAGATGTCACCTATTACCAGTGAGAAAGGTCTATATCCAAAAGAGTAGAAACAACAGTGCTGGAGGGGTGTGCAGAAAAAGGAAGCCTCCTACACTGTCATCAGGAATGCAAACCACTACAAGCTCTCTGAAAAACAGAATGAAGATTTCTTGGGAAACATACAGATGAATAAAGATAAATCGACTATGCATCCGGAAATCCACTCCCACGTATAAACCGGAGAACACACACACCAGTGAGAAACGCACGAGCAGGCCTCTGTTGACAGCGGCACAACATGCAAGCATGCAACCTGAACGTTCCTCAACAGACGACTGGATAAAGAAGCTGTGGTATGTATATTCAATACCATTTTACACAGCTTTTAAAATAAACACGAATTTGTGTCCTTTGAAACAACCCGGGGGGAACTGGAGAGAATACTAATCGAAGTAAGCCAGGAAGAAAAAGGGAGGCACCGGGTCATGCCACTCGTGTGGAAAATAAAGAAGCAAAGCAAAAAAATCACAAAAATCACAAAATCTCAGCAAAAGTCAGGACACAGACTGTGACTGGGACCAGCGATGAGAAAGGCAGAGGAAGCGAAGCGGTGAGGAGCCCTGGAGACCTGGTGGGGACCGTGCTGTGACTGCACACAGACTAACAGACTGAGGTGAAATTAAATATCCTAAAATGCATAGAGTGATGCAAACAAAAGAAATAACCATTTACAAATTTTGTCTGGGAAACCTAACCTAGTAGTTTTCATTTGCATGTCATCAGCCACACCAGGACACCTGGCCTCCTCTGGCTTCAGAGGGTCTACAGAGAAGGGTGTTTGAACTGGAGCCATGGCTGCCTTGGCAAAGAGCTCTATTAATAAAGGAGAACCAGCAGTCCACTAGCAGATTATTAAAACCCATAGTACAGCACCCACACAGAACAGGTTTAGTTTATTCGCACCTGCCCCTTATGAAACATCATCCTACCCCACCACGTCTGAATGTTCTCTTCTAGAGTTTCACTCACAGGAACATCCTTTCTTATTCTCTCCTTCTGTTCCCAGACAATATATTCACAGACGGAAGCTGGAAGGAATTATCAATCACGTGGCACAACTTTCACAGAGATCTGAGTCTGAAGCTGAAACGCCACCTACACATCATCACGGGTCCTGTTCACTGTCTCATCCAGCACATGCCACACGGTTACAACTCTCAGTCTCTGGTCACTCCATCCTCCAAGGAGACTTTCTTCTTGTGAATGTTGTCTTTAAAACCAAGGCTATCTCATTGACTGTACACAAAATATTATTCAAATCTTTAATTTTTTTGTTTGAGTCATGCACATACCAAGAACAGGAAACAAGAAAGTGTTAATGATATATTTTTACTTTTGTCACAATGTTTATATTTTTGAAATACTTATACATTAATTGGAACAAAACAGGAAAGAAACTAAATAGACATGCTCAACACAAGACACAAGAGTACACTGGCAGAGTGTGAAATAGAAGAAATACAAATCCCAGTAGAGAGAACAAACTTTTATTTCCTTGAATATATCTTTTATAGCCCACATTTGAACACACACACACACACACACACACACACACATCATACAGAGACAGAGAGAGAGAAAATATATACATAGAACAATTCTGACACCAGAGGGTAACATTCTTTAGTCTCCTGTAACAGCAAATTAATTCAAGTATGTTGCAGTGATATAATGCATTTTAAAGTGGGCTTAGGCAACTGAGGTGAGAGAGGAGACTTTCCCAAAATAACACAGTGAAAATAATGAAAAAGATTGAACTTCCGATTTCAAATCTATTTCTCTTTCTCCCATCTCTCGAATTTTTCACCCCTCCCACAGTAAAAAATATGTGTTTGGGGTCAAAATCTGCTAAAATATGCTATCTTTAAAAGGTATTTTTGTGTATTTACCTAGTTTTTCTAAATTAGGATATGATGGTAGTGGGAAGAAAAAAACATTTTCAGGTTCAGTGGTATGGCTAAAGGTGCAGGGCAATAAATTTGCAACTAGATTCAGGTTTTTAATCTGTACTCTGGAGCTGGCAGAATAGGTGAAATTCATCATGTCACTTGTCTTCAATTAACTGCTTCAATTTTCTCAAGGAGCAAGTCAAGGAGACACAATCACATACTTGTGACTGATATATTGAATTCAGAGATGATCACTTTCTCTTATACCTCTCTCCTAAGTTCACCCACATCCCTAAGGAAATGAGCTTTGAATCATTTTGACCTCATTCTAATATCTCAGCCTGCAGACTAGTTAGTACTTGTTGGGATAAAAAGAGGAAACAAGGAAGGGGTAAAGCACTAGAACTCTGGTGGTTCTATAATCAGATTCATCAATTCATTTAGTAAATATTACTTGAGCCATGAGTATGGGACCAGGCTCTTCCAGGTGCTGAAATACATGGGGGGATTAGACAAAATGCTAGAGCTGATGGTACTTACATTCCTATAGCAGAGATAAGAAAATATATAAAAGTTGCTATATTCTACCATGGCTATAAAGTGGTGTGTCATAAAGCAAAAGGAGGGATGAATCTCTTCTGTCTGGTAGCCCAGAGGATACTGAACTGAATATGCTATCCAAGTATGGTTCAACAGGCACCAGGATGCAAATGGAAGGAAGATAGAGAATCCATAAAACAATAATGAGTTGGATAAAAATAGAAGATAGGAAAAGTGATCTCAACAAGGGCTGTGAAGTAGAAATAACTAGGGAAAATTTTTTAAATATTCTGTCATTAAGTAGTATATTACATTTTAGATGATCCCAAGAGTGTTGAATTTCTCCAGGGCTCACAAAGTCCTGATTGAAGCCATGTACCTAGAGTATGGATGAAGTACTCAGATGGCTACAGTCTGACTACTGGACATGTTTACATGGGTAATATGATGATTAAGGTTTCCCTAGATGCAGGTAGGATGGAGATGGAAGGGAACACCAGATTCAAACCAAAGATCTCGATGTTTTCCACTAGGGGGTTTTCAACTGGCCAGGAATATGTCAGATAATCAGTGATACAGTTGTGTGGCATACATTACAGAAGAGGAAGAATTATCACATGGCTATAGAAAAGTCATTCTAGAATTAGCAAAAAACATTCCAAGATCAACCTCAAATCTATGTATGTGTGGTGTGAGAACACCAAATGTCTCCTTTGCAGAACACTGAAAGAGACAAAGAGTCTTTGGGAAACAGCCAACATGTGAAGACAGAAGTTGAAGAAAGCAAGGGCATCAGTTTAAAATGAAATATGAGTTCTAGGGGCTCAAAGAAAGAGGTTCCTTGTGAGAGGAATAATCAGGAGGGAAAAAACACTAAAGACCAGCAAGATGAATCTTTGGCTTAATGACCTTGCACTATCACCAATACAAAAGGATTATAGTGCAGTTTCTGAGGTTCCAGAACTATACAAGGAAATGTTCTGAGTGTTACTGAGGTCATATCAGATGGAGCCCTCTGCAGACACTATGCTGGAGTTTCAGGAGTAAAGTCCTGTGTGGAGGGATTCCAGAATATTTTTAATAGGTAATAATCATGTCTAACTTTTGCCCTGGAGGAAAATATCATCTCTATTATGCTAAATAGTATGAATGCCTATTCTTTGCTTAGGAGAGAAATTCCATATCTATCTTCAAAGGCTATTCATTAAACACCCTTGAAACAACAGTTAGGATTAAAGGGTTGCCAGCATCTCTGCTATCAAGTTATGCAGCAGCATGAGAAACCCTTGGGAAGAGTCCACTAATATTGGTTTGTGACCTATTCTCCAAGCCCAGGGAAGACTGTGGATTTGACCATCAATAAAACAGTCCTTGAATACTAATTGAAAAGACTTATCAAGATAGTGTATATATCCAAACCAAAGTAAAGGAGAACTTAGCTGAGGTAATCATGAATCAAAACAAACACAAGTACCTCACTGTTGGAATTGTAATGACTAACTAGTCATCATGAGATGTCATTGCCTTAGAAATTGGGTGCTGGTCAAGTAACCCTGAGGGAACTACCATTTGATAAGATATAGTCACTAAAAAGACCCAAGAACTGATGGTGTCCCTAAGCTGAGCTGATCAGATTTCACCCACTGCAGGCCCAGTGAAGTCAAATGATCTAACCCCAAACCTAAGGCCACATTCCTTGCAATCCCCTCCCAGGGTGTGGCACGAGAGATAACATGTCCCAAGGAGTCAAGCCCCGAGTACAGAACATAGCATTTCCCTCAACAGTCCAGCAGGGGAGACATCTGATTTCTGCGTGCTGGTCCACATCTTCTTTCCTGGAGCACTAAACTCTACTGTCTGCTCTAAGTCTGGAAGTTAATGATGGATCAGCACTGATGTAAACTTTATTTTGTATAATCACTGCACTGCTCACCACCATTACAGTGGCGTCTCCCTCTGCCAGTTGGTCATTTATCACTTCATAAATAATGAATTCATATCTCATACTAGACCTCTGAGTTAATCCTTTGGAATCAGAAAGCATTATGCCCAGGCCTTGCGCAACCTGGGCCTGCAGCAGTGCACCTTGTTTGTCTTTTTGTGACTCTGCTTTTCCAAAGTCAGTAGTGGTTGGTAATTCTGAAGTCTTGCCTACATATCATGAGGCCAACCCTGGTTGTTGCCGCTGTGGAATGATGCTGCCTTTTCTGTACATGGTCTTAAAGTTGTGTGCAGCCTGTTGCATCTTATGTGTATGAATATGTCAACCCAAACCCTAAACTGACGCTGAGCAAAACGGACACTGCCCTTGACTAAGGCGTATAGCCCCTGACTGTTGGTATTCTCGTTGCTGATCATACACACACTATTTTCAGTGTGTTACCCTTGTCATTCAGGAGTCCTCTGCTTCATTCTAAGGAATAAATGTCTAACTTTCAACTGGAAAAAGCAATGCACTCATCCGTGGGGAACCAGAGGGGAGTATTGAGAGCTAGAATCTACTTATGTAGATCATTCACCAAACCCATTGTTATCCCCAACTTCATGACTGTGTCAAAGGCACTATGTCATCCGAGTCCTTCTGGATTCATCTTTCATGGCTTCTCTTCACTAACTCTCCTGTCTGCTCTTATGTTTGTTCTCTATTATGATTTGTCATCCACATCTCAGTTTTAATAGCATATCACTAGTGTCCAAAGTAATTTTTTTGATCTTGATGGCTTTCTCTCTTTTACTTTCTTTTAAAATAAAAAATAAAATACACTGAAAAAACCCCACTGACAGTCATTTTACTAGGGTTTTGAAAGAGAGCAAAAGTAAGCATATATGTTCAATTTACTGCTATCATCTCAATCCCTCAGAATAACTTTTTCAACTTTCAATTATTTATTCTTCAAATAAATTACTAAGGCTACCTTTCTTATTGAGAATACACTTGGGAAAAATCTCCAGAAAGATATCTTTGACAAATAGAATTCAGTTGATAGTTATTGAATCTTACCCACATTAGCTATGAAATGATTCATGTAAACTTCACTATAACAATATTTTATTGCTGGCCATCACAATAATTGCCTATGATATATATTTTTCAAAGTCAGGTTTATTAAGGAATAAGTTATATATTATATAATTTGACCATTTTAGTTATAGAGTAAAATGAGTTTCCAGAGAAGTATGTAGATTATATGTACTATCATTAAACCTTCACCAAAAATCAAGATGTAGAAAGTTGCATAACGCCAGAAAGTTTCCTCAAAGGCAATATGGCATCCCATCCCCAGATCCCCAGATGTTGACAAACATGGTCTGTCCTTATGAATTTGTCTTTTCAAGGCTGTCATGTAAGTGGAATTCTACAACATGTTGTACTTTCTTTCTGAGTTTCTTTACTGGGTCAAATACCTTTCAGATTCATCCATGATATTGAATATATAGATAGTTCACTTCTGAGGGAAGATAGTAGCGTAGAAGGAAACTGCACTCCCCTCCTCCATGGACACGAGATCTACAACATCATACAAAATAAGCTACAAGGAAGAAGACTGACTGGACAAATAGAGATCCCAAACAAAGAATAAAGGACAGGTAGGAAAGACATACACATTCTTGAAAGAGAAGAAGATACCCACCCCAGGTGTGGAGATTAAGTAGGGAGAGCCACCAAAGGTGTGGAACTTACCTCCAGGTAGCAGGGCAGGGCATGATCTATACCAGGCATCCCAACAGTTCAGTTTTGTACAGCAGAGATTGTCTCTTCAGTTCCAGCATTAGGAGCTGGTGGAAAAACACCAGGAGAATCTGAGGACTACAAAGAAGGGAGAAGCTGCTACAAAGGGTCTGCACACAGACACACTGGCCCAAGGACCCAACACAGAAACAACAGTTTAAAAAGCACTGGAATCATCAGAAAAAGAAACACTGTCCACTCTTACAGCATCTGCCTGAGAGTTAGGAAGTTTTTAAGATGATCCTCAGATCAAAAACACTAGTGGGCACATTCTTGACAATTAATGCAACTTTCTTAATTCCAACGTCCTGAGTGTCATCCTAAAAATTCCCTTTCTCCTAGCCTAGAGACTGTGGGTGAGTCCCGCTGAGTGCACCAGCCACCCACGTGATAAAACAATGCATCAATGCCCAGTGCACAAAAATGCTTTTAAAAATAAAAACATCTTAAAAGGAGCAGAGAGGGCATGCCCTTATGGTTTTGGAGGCGGAGGCAGTTAATATGTGAATGATCTTAAGCCCAAGGACCCAAGTTCATGACCCAGGAACAAAGTTTAAAGAAAACAAAAAAGCGAAAGAAAAGCAGCTTGTCACATATAAAGTGACCCCCATAAGGCTATCAGCAGACTTTTCAGCAGAAATGTTAGTGTCCAGAAAGAGTAGAATGATATACTAAAAGTGCAGAAAAGAAAAACTTTCTAACCAGTAACTCTACCCAAAGGCTAGCATTCAGAAGTGAAGGAGCAATTATGAGTTTCCCATATTAGCAAAAGCTAATCTATAGATATACATAGATATATATATATATATCTATGTATCTATGTATCTATATATATACATTTATATAAACACACACAGACTTAAATACATATATATACACATGTGTATATACCTATATATGTATGTATACATATGCATATATACACACACCTTTATACACATATATACATATGCATATAAACACACAGATGCATGCACATGCATGTATGTATAAAACCACGAACTCAACCTTGAAATGTTAAAGGAATTTCTTTAAATTGAAAAGAAATGGCAATAAATAAAACAGAAAAGAAAAAAATATCTCAACGGAAAAGTAATTATATGGTATGGAATGACCATTGATAAAAAACAAATTGAAGGCAAAAGTAAAATTAACAAAAGCTATAATAAATAGTCAAGGGATACATTAATAATAAGGATGTAAAGTGAGGAAACAAAACCACAAAATGTGGAGGAAGGGAGCAAACAAATGTAAAGTTTTGGAATGTGTTC
Organism: Solenodon paradoxus; assembly: GCA_004363575.1. Lineage (NCBI taxonomy): Eukaryota > Metazoa > Chordata > Mammalia > Eulipotyphla > Solenodontidae > Solenodon > Solenodon paradoxus. The sequence goes on from RJWH01000892.1 coordinate 394,345, forward strand.
AAAGTTAAGGAGTTATCAACTCAAAAGAAGAATGTTAAACACACAGGATGTTCTCAGTGAAGAAAAGCATACAGAGAAAGTCTGTCTGATATCAAATCTGATATCAAACACTGTCTGATATCATTTACATATGGAATATAAAACAAACCAAATTCACAGAAACACAGAACAGATCAACGGTTGCTAAAGATGGAGGTGGGTGTAGGGAAAATGGGAGAAGGTTATCATATGGAACCAAAATCCAGTTAAAAGTGAAACTCTGAAGATGCAGTGTGAGGCATAGTGACTACAGTTACCAGTACTGTTTTGTATATTTGAAAGTTGCTAAGAATAGATCTTAAATGTCCTTGTCCCAAGAAAAAAATATAACTAAGTAATGCATATTAAAAAACTTTTTGGTAACCATTTGCAATATATACATATATCAAATAATGTTATACCTCTTAATCAATCAATGATATATATAAATTTTATAACTCATAAAATGAGAGGAAAAAGAATGATCAAATGTAGTATGAATTTTGTAGCTGGATTTTGAAACTAAAATTATTCTCATACTAAATTAAATTAAAAAAATAAAATAATTCAATCCTTATTGCTGCTAAGAAGTAATTCACTGTGTAGGTGCAATACAATTTCTTATCCATTCACAATTGATGAACATTGAGTGGCTTTTATTTTGGGGCAATTTCAGGTAAGGTTGCTACAGATATCCATGCATAGAGTTTTTGTGAACATTTCTTGAATAAATAAGTACAATAAGTATAAGATTACATTTGTAAGAAATTACCAAGCAATTTTCTAAAGTGGCTATATCATTTTTAATTTGCTTCAGTAATGTCTGAGAGAGTTCCATTATTTCATAAGCCTGCTGATAATTTTTTTCTCATTTATATTTCACAGGATAGAAACTTCAGCAAACGTTGAATAGAAGTGCAGAGAGCAAGAATCTTTGCCTTGCTCTCAATACTAAAGGGAAAAGTCTTCAGTCTTGTACTTTATAGAAAGGTGTTAGTTATAGGTAGTTTTTAAAACAAACTTTAAGAGAATGAAGACACTCCTAGTTATAAGTCACTAAGAGTTGTTACCTTTAACTGATGTTCAATTTTGTCAGTTTTTAATGTATCTTTTAGATGATCACATCTGGGTGTGGGGGGTTACTTTGCTGATATAAGTAAAATCATTGATTTTCAAAGGTATAAATAACTTTGTATTTCTGGTATGAATATCATTTATTCATTAAGTTTTATCCTTTTACATATTGCTGAATTTTACATATAATATTTTATAAAAGACTTTTTGCAACTTGGCTCATAAGGTATAGTGCTCTGTGGATTTCTTTCATCATTGGTTTAGAGTTCAGAAGTATTTATTTTCTTTTCTATAAAAGATTTTATATAGAATTGACATTACTTTTCTCTGAAATGCTTATCATAATCTGCCAATAAATTTCTCCAAACCTAGAATTTTATTTGTGGGAATTTTTAACTACACTTTATAGATCTAGAGTGTTACAGGTTATCTCAAGCTTTTGTAATGTCTTTCAAATAATCTGACCATTTCATCTACATAATAACTTTCATTGATATAAAGTTAATAATATATACCTTACTATATTACTATAAGTAGGATCTTTCCTGTTTCATCTACCATTCCAGATACAGTAATTTTTTCTATTTTCCTGATCGGTCTGCTCAGAGGTTGATCAATTTCAGCAAATTCTTTCAAAGAAACAACATTTGATTTCATGGATTTTTACAATTCTTATAAAGTTTTAAACTTTATTTCTTTCTGATCACATATTTATTATTTGTTTTTCTATATATTTTTTAATTTATTTTTTCCAGTTCCAATTTTTCTAGTTCTACTAGAACATTAAATTGTTAATTTTATAACATTGTTAGCTTTCTGTAAGCATAAAATCCTCTAAGCATTGTACTGGCCATATCCTATAAATTTTGACAAACTATGTTTAATTTATATTGACTTCAAAATACTGTCATTTCTATTTTAACCTATGGGCAAGTTCTAATGTTTAATTTCAAAATATGTGGATATTTCCAAGTACCATCTTGTTAATGATTTTTATTTTAACTTCACTGTAAGCACAATAATATTTTTATGATTTAAGTTTTTTAACCAGTAAGATTTTTGCTATGACCCAGAATATAGTGTAGCTTGGTGAATGAATGTTCATTTAAAAGAAGATTGCATTTGAGAAGAAGATATATTATGATTTTACTGTGAAATTTCACATAAAGGTCAATTATCAAAGTTGTTTATAGCATTTTTCAGGTTTAAAAAAATGGTTTTCTAGCTGTTCCATCAGGTACTGAAAAAATAGTGTCAAAGACTCCAACTATTTATAAATACACTCATTTATTATTTGTTATTTGTTGTTTTTTTCCTTATGTATTCTAAAGTATTCTAAAGCATTTTCGTTGGATACATACATATTTAGGATACTTACGTATTGTTTATGTGTTGATTCTTTTATCATTATATATTATTCCTACTTATCACTAATAATGTTTCATATACTTTAATATTAACAAACACTTGCACTTTATTTAGCATTGTAAAATATTTTCCTATACTTTTATTTTCAACTTAATTATGTATTTATATTTGTTTGAGTTTTTTGAAACAGTATAGAATTTTCTTGCACTTTTATATAATTTGACAGTCTTTTCCTGTTATTGGAGGTTTGGGCTAGTCATAGTTCATGGAATTACTTACGCATCATCCTTGGTTGTTTCCTCTTTCTTCTACCTTCCTCTATTTTACTCTTTGTTAGTTTCTGTGACTTTGAGATTTTGTTTAATCCCATTCTTGAAATAATAATTTGTTTTTATTTTATGGTTTAAAAAATTAATTTTTAAATTATCAAAGTCTACCTGCAATTAATATACCACTTCATATATGTCAAAACATTACAACTTTGTACTACTGAATACATTTTACATGGCTACTTATAAATCATACAATACATGATAGTTTTTTTACTTATATACTCAATTAACTATCTTAAAGATTATATATACATACATATGTATGCATATATATGTGTGTGCATAAGCATATATACATACTCTCATATTGATCATTTTTAATGTTCTTTATTTCTTTGTGGAGATTCAAATTTCTACCTGGCATCATATACTTTCTTCCTGAAGGAATTCCTTTTTAAATACTTTTAATGCAGGTATATTACCATCAAATTTCTTAGATTTTGATTATCAGAGAAGATCTTTACATTGCCTTCATTTTTTTTTTTAACTTAGGAACGATGTCAAGCAAAAGGCAGGCAGGTTGGAAGAGTGAGGAGAAAAAAAGCATTTTATTTATTTTATTTAGTTGTTCACCTTGGTTGTTCCCATTGGTCCCAGGATGTAAATCCAGTAACTGGGGATGTGTGTATGGACTGCACACACCCCTATCCCACCAGGGCAAGCCATGCCTTTATTGTTGAACTCTAGGTTGACAGAATGTTTTTCTTTTCCTTTCAGCACTTTATAGAGATATTTATCCACTGACTCCTGGCTAGCATAGTTTCAGGTAAATAGTCTACTGTAATGCTTATATTATTTCTCTTTGTTTAGTGATTCTTTTTATTGTGATCACCTGCATAATTTTTCTTTGGTTGTCCTGAGTTTGACTGAAACCTAGGTCTCTGTGTATATGAGTGAGTGTGTGTGTGTGTGTGTGTGTGTGTGCGCATTTTATCTGTGTTTTCTCTAAGTTTCTTGACAAAATGGTTTCGTACTTCATTAATATTAGAATGTTCTTAGCAATTAGTTCATCTACTATTTCTTCTGTCCCTTTAATACTCTCTTCATTTCAAATATTAATTAGGTATTAGATTATTTAATATTATCCTACACCTCTTATAAACATTTTTTGTTTTTTAGTATTTTATTTCTATTTTGCTAAATTTTGGATAACTTATTTTGTATAATTTTCATCTCATCTGTTTCATGTTCTGTTCAGTCTGCTGATAAGTATGCCAACAAAATTCTTCATCCCCAATACCTAGTATTTTATTCTAGCATTCCTATCCTTTGTTTCATCCAGTCCTGAAACTAGAATGTTTTGCAAATCAATCATAATTTTAATGTGATTCTCTGACAGTTTCAATATTTGGGTCATTTCTGAATCTGAAACAATTTATTGCCTAACTATTGTAGTGGCTCATTTTCTTTTGCTTTTGTGTTTCATAATTTCGATTGAATGCTTGACATCTTGTGTAGAAAAACAGTACAACTAGAGGTAAATCCTACATCTCCTGAAAACAAGCACACCTCATTTCTGTCCTACAAGAGGTTTAGAGGGTTGGCTCAGTCAGTAGATGAGTTCCATTTAGTATTTATTGTTACTATCCTTATTTCCACTTGACAAAAATTTTCAAATTCTCTCACAGTAAACTTGAACCTAATCCACCCTAAGGCATTTTCAGCTCCTGAAAGCATTTACCATTGAAGGGCTCCCTCTCCATGTTCTTGACTATCACTCATTTGCATATTTTTATTGATAGCTACTTAGTACTAAGTTCACTGAGGATATAAGAAGATAGTTTATGCTCCAGCTTCAGTTTTAGGTGGGGTGTCTGTACCTGGGATTTGAGGAGTGAAAGCAGCTCAGTCTCTATCTCCTGATGATCCCATCACCAATGACAGCTAAGCTCTGATTGATACCGCTGGAACACTGAGTTGGAGATAATTTCCTGCCTTTGCCTCTGTGTTAGAGACCTCTATTTTGTAAGAGGGCAAAACCAGGCATCAAGTTATTTTCCTGTTCTTCTTCCCCCAAGGAGAGAGCTTGTGCCTCTATCTTTTATCCAGAAATATATATTAACCTGAGTCCAGAGCTGGAAGTGATGGACAAGAGAAAGAAGAGTTTGGGGAAGCAAAGAGGTACTTTATATTAGTTATTCAACTGCAATTATCATCTGCTCAATGCATCACCTGCACATCAAAGGAACTAATCTCCAGTCTCCTTTTCTTCTCCAACTCTGTCTCATGAGCACCTCCTGAATAAAAGCTGGTAAATGAGTACAAATTTTCCTTTGGTGTGTTTAGTTATTCTAAACTGATATACTAATTCAGACCTAGATTTTAAGATTAATTACATTTTCAGTTAATACTTCATTATCGGCTTTTGTGGTAACCACCTCTTTTTCATTTGCTATGCCAAAAGTAAATGTATTTTTATATCATACATCCTTTCACTCTGAGATTTATGTTTTTCAACCTCAAATATGTGATGAATCTTTAAAAATATGACTTTGTATGATGCGCACTGTTTCATTGTTAGGATGGAAAGAGCATTTTTTTGTGCTGTTTTGCATCATTAACAGAAGTGGAATTTTTGACCTGTATTAGATACATAGAACATCATCAAATTTAAGAGCTCAGAGGGATCTTAAAAAACTTCCATGACAGTAGTTATTTTATGCTTGAATTCCAGAACTTGTGAAAATATACTGGAAACTCTAGGTTTCCAGTGTACAGGAATATTTCAAATCAAGCTTAGAAAAAAGTAATAAAATAAATCTTACATAGTTAATGTGCTATTTATTAGTCCCTATCACTGGTTGGGTATTTGCATCAAATATTATTATTATAAACAAACCTGAATATTCAATTTTCAGTGTTGGAGAGGTAAAGTTCCAGCACACATAAATTCTGTCATGGGCTGTGGCTTCACAGTGGATTATGCCTTTCACTCCCACTAAATTATTCTTCCCTTTGTGTTGTGTTACACATCTGGTCTAGTACAAATTTCCACCACTTATATTAAAATAAAATGCACATACTCATCAAAATCTAGCAGACAAATCTGAAGGATCTGAGTAACTTGACATGCCAGAATATATACCATGCTAGTCTCACTTCCACATTTACAGACATGTAAACAGAAAGAAGGTTCTTATTATCACATAACAGCAGAATCAACACTAAAATTAAGGTCTCCCTTATGATTCTAGTGTCATTGATCTATAGTCAGTTTTCTAAAAAAAATTAGTAGCCGATGCCAAGTTTTTATTCTGTTTAAAATGTAATTGTTCACATCTAAATCTGCTATAAAATTGAAGCAAAAATTTTCATTTTTATTATTACTCTATCTATAATCTGTCTTCAAGTTAAGTGAGACCAAGAGAAAAGTGTTTTCAACCCTATTTCCTTACATCTCTGACATAGTTAAAATACTGATCATGCTAGAGGTGATTTATATATGCATTAAACCAGATGATTTTTCATTGAATTAACCAAGCTTGTTGATAGTCATTTGTATCATAGATACACCTATGGACATAGATAAGCATGAACATATTTTATATAAATGCTTTTCTAGTAGATCCAATAGAATTGGAAGAGTCTAGCCCACTTTATTTTGTCAGTAGGAGTCAGGGTATCTGGCTCCGATCTTAATCAAGAAAAGAAAAATCTGTGCCTTGCAAGCGTCTGTACAAGACATATTACAGTTCCGATACAATTAGGCATTTGATACACGTAATTTTTGGTGATTTAACTGACGGAATCATCAACTATTTAACAACTCAATCACAGACTAAAAAGTCATGATTCGGGATAAAACTTTCACTGGTTCATCAATGACAGGAAATTGGTTCTGTTTTACAGTATGAAGACTAGGGATACTGACAGTCCACAGAGGATAAATGAACATGGAAGAAGGTCCTTCCACTCTCCTCTGCAGTTGTGTCACAGAGTAAAACCTTGTCCCAGTTGTATACTCTAGAGATTACCTCATATTTCTGCCAAATATGGACTATAAAGACCTTATAAAGGAAGAAAGCAACAAAAATCACCACTATTCATTCCATGAAGTACAACTACCACAAATTACTGGAAATCTTTCCAACTGAGGCTGCAAAATGGAGCATTCAATTGGGAGCTAACAAGGCTACTCTACTGCTAATCCTCAGATAATTACAAAAATTCAAAATTGCCTGTCATGTGATTGAAGTAGACACTTGTAGTCAGCAGGGTGGTCTTGGTCACTAAAGAGATAGAAATTCAGATGGAGGATGTGGCACTGCCGGCATCAGCAAATGCTGAGAAAAAGTATGTCTCCCTTTTTCTGTGCACGTTACCTTGCTGCTCCCGACACTGTCTCTGAGGCTAAAAGTGTTTACATCTCTTGGTATAATTTTGGATTTTCCCAGGAGAAATCTTCTTTTCATGATCTCCTCTACTCTTCATGGATCCCCAAGCATTTTACCAGCCTTGGTCCTTAAAAAGGCTGACCTGTGTTGGTCAATCAATCCCCACCATTTTAAAGTTCTAAAATGACCAGATGACTATAAGACTTCAATTAAGCAAATGTTGAAAAAAGCACCACAGACCATATAGGAGAAGATTCTGTACAAATCACAGAACTGCAAAGTGATAAATTAAAAAATCATATTATCCTGCATGTACAACAGTCTGAGTATATCAGTTATTTGAGAAAAAATATTATAAATCCACCAGCAGATAGGTTCAGTTATTTGTATGTGTGTGTGTGTGTGTGTGTGTGTGTGAGTCTGTGTGTGAAAACCAGTGCTAGAAAAATTTAGGCATAGTTTCATCACAGAAAGAGTCAGAGTCCAACCAGGAAACAGGAATGTTTCTATGTATTTTAAACAAAAATTTCATATACAGAATTAATTACACTGGAGATAAAAAATATAACAAAAATGTCAAGAAGCCAAACAGGGGGTGATTCATTAGCTCAGAGACGAGCCACAACAAAAGGCTGCTATCACCCAGAGGCTGGAGGCACATGTGGAAGAAGCGGCATTTCCACAACTCAGAAGCCAGAGCCATCTGGCAGAATGCAGAACCACACTGTGGCTTCCCTGCAGAGCTGGAAGACCAGAGAAAAGAGCAAACATGATGAAAATCCAATGCCCTTCAACCCAACAAAGAGCGCGGAGCAGACGTTTTACTTTATTCCACCCCTCCTGTCAGTTCTCTACCTATATCTGGCATTGGCTGAACCCGGCTGGAAACCAGTCAGTAAGGGAGTCTATTAAAAGAAATTCATAATAGGAGAATTGCTCTCAACAGAGTCAGGCATAACTGACTCACATGGTTAGTGACATAAACAGTTCTGGTCAAGACGGTGATCATGACACTCAGAACTTCTATCCTCCTTTTAGACCACAAATAATGTCTGCCAGTAACAGGTGAGTCATTAAACTTGATGAATCAACTCCATGAGTCTAGTTTTTCTTTGGCCCTACTTTTAGGAAGAAATTATTCTGAAATCTTCCTTCCATCTTACTGATCACACCATCAATATTTTTCAAAAGTTTGTTTCCATTATCACCGGATCCCTCTCTGGCTTACACAGTCACCTGTCAGTAATGATCCCCAGTAATGGATCAGTATCATTTTAGGTACCGTTCTTCGTTGGAAAATCTTTGATATTCTTGACTTTTAACAAATATTCTTTTTCTGCTGGTTCATTATACTCATCCAACGCTTCTAGATCTTATAAGGCCCACCATTTCTTTGAAGACCTCCATGATTTCTACAGTCTTCATTGTCTCTCTCTAAGAAATTCATGCAACACACTAGAATTAGCCACACTACTTAGTAGCTAATTACTTGCTATTATGCAATTTTTTTCTAATTATGCTATACACATTGTTCTTGGCACCCCCAACAAAGTCATAAGCTCTAGATGAAAATGACTAGACCAATACCTTTCATGTACCTTTTTAATTTGTGCTGATCATGTAACACTCAATACTAGCTTATCTCCCTTTATTTAATATGTTCACAGCATTTAATAGAAAAATGTTATCCTATCTACAGTCCTAGCCACAGCACTTGAATAACCACACTGTTCTCCTATCTATACGCTCTCATACGGTTTAACTCAGTCTCTGTAAGCCTGTGGGCTCCTAAGATATTATATTATTGTCAGCACTTACATTCTCTTTCTTCTCTTAGTATATACATCCTCTTGAAAGCAGAAATCACATCTTAACTCACCTCTATACAGTCACAGTATTTTGCACCATAGAGCCCAAATGAAAATATAGTTTTACTCTTTTCCTCTGTATCTCAGAACTTGATACAGTACCTGGCACATAGTAGGTAATCAACACATGTTTGTTTAATGAATCAATTTTGGAAATAAAGTTGATTCAAAGACAGAGTTGAGATAATTTAAATCCATAATCTTACATATAAATATATAGGCTGAAGAATAAATTCTAATTTTCAAGCAAGTTGTGGAAATGAGAAACACATTTACTGACAAGTTACTTATACTGCAGTAACCTGATTTGGGTTGGTCGTTTCAAAATCTTTCCCTATCAAAATTCTAACCAGAGGATCTAAATTTAGCAAACCAGATCAATTTCCATTTTCCCTCCCTAGCTTCATTTTAGAGACTCTCAGAGGATACTTGAGGAAGTGTGGAGAGCAGAGAAACACTCAAAATGCAGGCAACAAGAGTAACAAGAAGAGGCACAAGAGGTCTGGACAATGTACACACTTACGAACCACATTACTGATTTTTTATGCCTTGAAACAAGAGATGTTCAAGTTCCTGGTTTTAAGCAGAATCATCTGTTGCTTAAAAGAGGTACAATCTTTTGCACTAAAAGAGCATCACTAACCCCTCTCTCTGCTCTGGTATATCTGCCAAATCCCTCTTTGCAAAGCCAACATTACTCCCAGACGGTAAAAAGGGAATAGCGAGAAGTCTCATAAGAATCTGTGTTGGCCCTTTCTACTGGAGAGAATCAGTGTGGAGGGAAGAGGAGAGGGAGAATGTTCCCAAGAGGAGAGAGAGCAGAAAAGGGAACGAGAGAGGGCAGAAGTGTGGTTGCTTCACTGTAGTATCATTTTCCTTTTTATTTTTATTAACCTGAATCACAGAGTCATTTGACATTTTAAAGAAAGGGTATTTTAATATTTCCTCTTTCAATGTAGACTATATCTGAGGCAAAGATAACATGCAATATCACAGAAGCTATTTTTGCTCCTGGCACTATCATTTCTATACAGAGACCCTGAAATAGCAAATCAGCTCCATTCTTGGAAAGAAATTATGATTCAGTACACAACAGGACATGAAAACCGAAGATATGTCCTTCACCTACGGTGTCACCACCTAGGACTCTATTCTCTAGAGGCCTTCTTCAAACAGCTTCCTCTTCCCTAAGGAAAATTTCCAAATTTTGATTGGTTTCAAGGCAGCCACTGATTTCCTGAGCACTGAGAATTGAAAATGCTTCCCTTCTTTATATCTTTATATAACCATATGTCAAACTGTATTTCACTTCATGTTATACATAGAGAGAGAGAGAGAGAGAGAGAGAGAGAGAGAGAGAGAGAGAGAGAGAGAGAGAGAGACAGAGAGACGTTCCCATGTGGAGTACTTGGTCTTCATCTTTAATATTTACTCCTGAATATTTTGATAAGGACTCCAGATCAAGCAGAAAAGCACCCCTAAGGTAACTATCTATAATATGTGATACTCATTTCAGAACAAAACAAAAAGCAATACTGTTTAACATCAAAGCACTCAAAACTAGAGTGTATTTTCTTTGTCACATTTAATTTAACTACATAAGTAAGGACCTAAAAGTCAGTGGGTTCTGGACCCATGGTTAAGAATGAAGTTTTAAAAAGAGGTTGAAAATCAGGAGTCTATTCCTTCTAAGAGTGTAAGTGTGCTAGAGTTCATTTGTTCCAAACTGAATACTAAAATCACCTTTAAAGATATCGTAAAATTTTTCATGCAAGTCCAAATCTACCATTTTCACTGCCAGGGGAGTAAATCATGATCTCAAAAATTATTCCATCAAGGCTTATTAGCTCACTTTAACAGGAAGTTTTCCCCTTTTATTGAGCACAATTCTGCTTCCCTATAAACTTCATCCATTATTTCTGGCCTCTGGAATAACACGGATTAAATCTAATCTTGTTCCCAAATGGCAGCCCTGAGAATACTTGCAGAGTTCTCCTCTCAGACCTTTGGTCTTTGTTTCGATGTTTTCAGTTCTTTTTCCATGATTTCCAGGGCAAAAAACACCAGAACCACTGTCCTCTGCATAAACCACAATTTGAAAGCATCCCTTTTAAAATATAACCCTTGAAACTGAATTCTATAAATCCATCAGTTGATTTCTGTCTTCCATTTATGATGTAGAAAGCTGAAGAGAACAAAGTTTCCATCTACCAATGCAAACAAAACACATACACGTACATCCTGAGAACTGAAAATTGTCTTGATTCCTTCAAAGACTGAGGATACAAACAACAAGGAAAGACAGAACTCTATGGAGAAGTGGGATACCGACCTATGTTTATCTAGAATAGATACTGCTGTACTCTACACACTTGTAAGAAGAAATCAGCTAAAAGTGTGTGTCAGTGTGAGAACATAAAACCCTGGTAGCTATAGACCAAAGGAGAAGTTGTACCCACGTATACGCATCTTCACATAGCACAGGATATTCAAGAGAGAGATTAGGCGCAGTGGGTGGAAAGGAGAAGACTCCCTTGGAGGAGAAGACATAGGGAGGGGTGTGGTGGTCATCGTGAAAAGGTGCAGAGCCCCTACAGGGGAAAGGCCCTAAGTCCTGGGAGAAGGGCAGTGAGGCCCGTCACGAGGGCACAGGTGAAGACTGTGTCAGGGAAAGGAAACGGACAAACACTGCTGCAGTGCACAGGTGTATGACATGGACCTAGATCTGTAGGGATGTTCTGCCCACCTAGGATGGACAGGATCTCAGGGATAAGGAGCCCCAGGATTTGTTAACAGAAAGCTATTAATGCTGCTATCACTGAATCATCATTTCTATTCTATTTCTCACCTCAGTGCTAAACATTTAGTTTCTGATCTCATTAGTGACTCCTCAAAAATGTTTCTAAGATCTCACTCTTGGTTTTAACCTAGTCATGCTGCAAGATAAAGCTTTTTGAATGGCTGCCAATGGATGGAGTTTAGACAATCCCTTTACTCCAGGGCTTTGAAAATAGATAATAAATAAGAAAGGCGAAGGAGTGGGGGGATGGAGTGTTACGGGATTAAAAATTCAACAGTCCTCAGCAGCTTGGCTCTTCTTTTCTTTACTCTAGCAGTTCTCTATATCTACTTTTTTAATATTGAGACGATTAAGACAGAACAGGATAATAAAGAGTGTAGCGGAAGAATTCCCCCATCTTCAAGAATCTCCCCCTTCCCCTGTTCTTAGCTAACAGGTAAAGAAACAAGTATGCTAGCTTCTGCTAAACTGTTGTGGATGCATAGGCCTGGGGTTGGGGTGTGGAGGGGGTTCCCTGCTGAAAGTCTGATGATTCCATTTGTAACAAGAGTGTAAAGCACCTGGCTTCCAGCATGGCTCTAATCCTTCTCAATCAGTCCCACCTTGCTGCTCCCTCTGCACTTGTTAGGAGAAACTCAAGGGTTCTGTTGTTGCAGTTGCTGTCTCAATCAATACTGCAAGCTTCTTTTAATCTTCCTTTCTATTCACTGCTCAATGTTGCAAATGCTAGGGGACTTTCATGACACAAATCAGACTTTACCCACCATCCCGCCACCCCTCACCACTCCCAGCACCTTGTACTGCATTGCGCTGCATTGCATTAAATAAGAGCAATGACATTTCTAGAACCCCAGGGCAATGAAAAACCAAAAAGAAAAAAGAAAGAGATCATTACAGTCCACTAAATGGGTTCTGACTCCCTCCATCTACTCTCCAAAGACATGATCACAGGCATGCAAACCCCAAAGTAATGCTTTCAAAATCGCTTAAGGGCCTATGTGGCAACACTCCTCTAATTATATGATCATGCTTACATTATTTGCCAGAAATTTTAGTTTATTTTGTGTTGTTTTACATATTTATTTTTCTACTATTGATTTTGACTCCAGTACTCCCAGAGTTTGCAGTAACATCTATGAAGAGAACAAAGAAGATGACGGGTAGGATCAGAAACTTAAGGTAATAACCAAGAGGCACCCCTCTTCTTTCTTCTTTTTCCACCTCATTATTATCTGTTGTCTCCCTCTTTCCTTTTACCAGTTATTTATTGAACAAAATGTCTTTACCATTCTAATGACAGTTGATTAAAGTTAATGCAGGAGACACAAAGTGAATAAAAGACAAATCTTTGATTCTTGTAGCTTAAGAGCTAGTCAAGCATACATGAAAAGATAGTCCTCTTGTCAGACAGGAGGAGGAAATGCAAATCAAAATAATGAGATCTTCCCTCACACCTGTGAGAAAGGTTAGTCTCCAAAAGACTGGAAACAATAAATGCAGGCAAGGATGTGGAGAAACAAGAACACTTTTACATCACTTGTGGGACTGTAAATTGGTATAGCCATTATGAAAAGTAGTCTGGACAATACTCCAAAACTGAGAATGGACATTCCATATGATCCCATGATCCCATGTATGGGTATTTACCAAAGAAACACAAGAACACTAATTCACAGAGACATACGCACCCCATGTGTACTGCAGCATTATTTCCAATAGCCAAGAAGGGAAACTACACAAGAGCTCTTTGTCAGATGAGTGGATAAATAAAATGTGGTAGGTACACACAATGCAATACCACATAGCTCTATAAAAGAGAACATCCTGACATATGCAACATCATGGCTAGATCTAGAGAGTATTAGGCCTACTAAAATTTAGTCAGAGGAGAAAGAAAAACACTAGATAATCTCACTAACATGTAGAATATAAATAAAGAGACAAAATAAAAACCAACCCTTGGACACTGACAAGAGAATTGAGGTTATCAGAGGATGGCAGAGGGCAGGGGGAGCACGTGGTGGTGGACTATCAGTAATTTGATGGTGGGCATGGTATACTATCATGTATTTGATGATCGGTGAACCTATACATCTGGAATTGTGTTATTTTGCACATCAGAATTACCTCAATAAAACAAAGCAGCAGCAGCCATGCTGTCGCAGCACGGCTGTGAGGAGTACACACTTCCCTGTAGCACAACTGCTACACAAGCTGTGCACTTAGCTCCAGGAACCAGGGTCTGTGAGCTCAGCAGCCGCCCAGCACCTAGTACAGCGTCTGGCAGAAACGGGGCTCCTCCAGTACTTATTGAAAGGAGTCAGTGAGTGACAGAGTGAATGGATGGACTCTCTGGAAAATTATACTAATATTCACTGTCACCAGGTCAATGCTATTCCAAGTCAACTTTCAGATAACAATCTGCTTTATGAGCAGCTTTGACACACAGAAATATGCTGACTCAGCTCCACAAGCACCAAAAGGGATTCATCAGTTAGAGACTTTTAGAAACTCTTGAAATTATGGTAGAATAGAGGAAAATTAAAGACAGAATACAAGCAGGACCACTGCCTCTGAAATATAAACAAAGACCCGTGGAAGAGTAGGTCCCCAAATAACATCATTTGTTCAGCCTTCTTTCATTAATTATCATGCTGAAGGAAATAACATTCCTTGAGAACCTGGCTTTGTCATAAGGCCTTTTGCTTAAAGTCAGTTTCCAGGCACCTATAGACAATTAAGTGAAGACTTACTGCACAGCAGACAAAACTAATATTTTTATAGTATATGGGTACGTGTGTGTATATTTGCAGAAGTTAGCAGGGATTGAGATTTGGCCAGGAAGGTTTCCCAGAGATGGTAGCATTTAAGATGGTTCTCAAAAGCCGGATGTACACACGCATGGCTGGATAGAGCCAGAAGAGAAACGGAGTTTCAGTAGGATCCCAAAGCACAAGGATATAGCAAAGCATGGATATTTTAGAAATGCACTGGGAGTAGGGGATAGAAAGTAACAGAGGTGGGCAGAGCAAAAAGTGAGTTCAAATGATTTTGGTTGCTACATAGAAAAGCATGTGTTTTCTACAGTATGTAGCGGAATGGAATGGATGCAAGGCTTTTAAGTAGAGAGGTTGACATTTAGAACTCCAGTCTAACTTGCTGAAAGGGAATTTTAGGTGCAGTGCACTAGAAGGCATGAAAGAAAGCTAGAGGCAGGGAGACTAGATATAAAACTTTGATAAGAATTCAGAAACACACACACTGATTTGGTTTAAATTGCAATAAGAATTTAACCAGAAAACTCAGAATGGAATGCTGATACTCAAAGTTATAGATTACAGAACCAGTTATAGATTTATCGCCAGGGAGCGATAAAGCAGCACCAATCCAGTTTAAAGTACAACTAACCAGAGCCAGGAAATGAGCACACTGAAGTTTAAAATACAGTTAACAGTCAGCTCCAAGTGCACCTACCTACTGTGCTCAGAGGTATGGTCTGCTAGGAAGAACAAAAGCAATAAATCACAAAGGGGTGCCAGTCTGAAACCCTCCAATCAATTTAAAAGAAGCCACTAAAAGGTCAATCAGAAACCTTATCCCGCCTCCGAACCACCCTGGGTGGAAATAAGAGTGGAGAGCCACCTGCCGGAATCTTTCCAAACCCAGGCCCCTAATCCCTCGAGATTGCCTCCGTTCAGAATGGCTCATCCCCACACGTTTATCACTTTTTTCTCTTTCTTCCTATGAAATAAACACTCTCTTACTTCACATCTAGTTCTGCCTCTCTTTTCTTCTGACACACCATTGGTGATCTGAGGCACACTTTCTCTCCTGAGACAGAAGCATCCATGCCTGAGACCGCGGAGGGCACAAGCCTCAATATCAAGCTCACTCTCCAGGGGGCTGTGAGCTCGTGCCCCTTGGCTGCCTTACCCCTCTGTATTGCGTACTCGAGAAAAGTGCTGGCTCTGGAGGCTAAGAGGTTTGAACTCCATCTCCACTATTTTTTGTGATCTTGGTGAGCTACGTAGCTTTTATTTCAGGATTTTTTTTTGGGGGGGCGGTTTATATACAAAAGGGGAAGTACCCATGTCATAGGAGTGTCTGTTTTCTCACAATTAGATGATTAGCTAGGCTCCTGGGACATACCACTGAAAAAAACACAAAAATCCTTGTTTCTGTATTGTTTACATTCAAGGAGGCGGGTAGGACCAAAACAGTCGACCATACTGACACGCAAACCTGTGTTGCACCAGCATGTGGCTAGAGCGAGGGCAATGAAGAAAGAGCAGGGTGAGAGGGTTGGGACTGGCACAGCCTTGTGGCTTAGTGGTGAGATCGCAGCACAGTCCACACGCCTCCCAAGGACGTGGGTTCATGACTGGTGGAGATGAGGGGGAGTGAACAACCAGATGGACAACTAAGCAAAATAAATGCTTCTCCCTCCTCTCTCTTCCTGCCCATACCCTTCCCTAAGAAAAAAGACAGGAATGGGGGTGGTGTTTGGGGAAAGCTAGGTGGGTCAGGTCATACGCGTAGCAGTAAATTGGACAGCAGGGCAATCTCACAGAGGAGGTAAGAGCTGAGGAAGTACTTGCAGGGAAGAGTTATTTACACAAGTAGTCTTTATTCTCTGCTGTTCTTGACAAACCTCAGGAAGCTGCTCTGGCTGCAACGCTGGGAGACAGAAAGAGGGCAAGAGATGTTTGACAGGTTATAGGGATCAGATCTAGAGCCCTCTAGGTCATTCTACGGCCTTTGGTTTCTTAGAGTAAAGTGAATTGGGTTTGAGCAGAGGAACAGCAAGGCCTGAGCTATATTTTAAAGCTTGCTGTTCAGAGAATCACCCCAGAGGAGCAAAGAAGCAGCTGAAAGACCCTTTCAGGAGGCTTCTGCTGCAATCCAGGGGGAGGATAATGGTGGCTTGTCCAACACAGTACTGTGAAATGGGTAAGAATTATCACATGTTGAAAGCGCAGGATTTCCTAATAGGTAAAGATGGCTCTCATATTTTTGGTATGAGCGTTAGAAAAATGATGTAGTTACTGAGAAACTTATGGGTGGAGATATTTTAGGGAATAAGACCCAGGGTTTAGATGTAGTGAGTTTAGTTTGAATGGTCTTAGATTCCAAGTGGAGATACCACATAGCTATGAAACACCAAAGAATGGAGAGTATTGTCTGAATATAGATTGTGTTTAAAGCCAGAGGCTAATTGCCATTAATCATCAAGGAAGGAAATAATTGGGGCCAAAAAAATTAGCCCTGGGGCACTAGGATGCTGAAGGATCCGCTAAGTTAGAACTTCCAGCACTAGAAACGGCTCAGTCAAGAAACTGATGAGGCTTGAACTTCAGGGTTCTTTCAAAGACCTAGTAATACCTCCCCATTGATTTGTATTTTGTAAAATTGCAAAGTTAAGATGTTTTAATCGCATTCAATTAAGATCACTATCTCTTTCAACTACAAACCTCTCGGCCTTGGATTGGGGTTGCCTCTGTAAAAGAGAACTCATTGTGTGAATCAGACTCTAAGAGTAGGTCAAATTGGGGATATATTTAGTTCAAGTTTATTGGATCTATGAATATGGTTCACAGTTACTTCTAAATATAAACCTTAAATATTTGTTACATGATGTAGGGGCCGAGGAAAAATTCCCCCATTTCTCTGAGGTACTTCACAGGTTGGATGAACAAATATATATATATATATATTTTATTATATATATTTATTATATATTTATTATTATATATTATATATAACAAAAATTATTGTGTTATTTTTCTAAATTTTTATCCCTGTGATACTTGTTGATTATAGGTTGTTGAATTTTTCTTATTCTAAACAAATATTCAAGTTTATACTTAATTTTGTGTCTGTAGTTTTGTATTTTTCAGGAGTTCCCAAATCATAAACTTCAGACACCACAAAATCTGACTCCATCCCTGTCAGGTACATATTAAAGCACACTACAAAGAGCTAGTACATCCCACAAGAGTATGCCTACTTGAGTATGAAACCACAATTTGAAGTTGTCTTCAAACTGACTATTACAGGGAATCAAAACATGTCATTCAGTAGTGTAAATAAATAAGAATAAACACGTAAAAAATGGTGCTATCAAATTTAAGAAGACAAAAATCTTGCAAAAATCACATGATGTACTTGCAAAATATCTCACATGTTGTAAATATCATGTATAAAAAGTATCTAACATCTAAATAAGTAGTAACTAAAGTCATAAGAACTGTATAAAATAATATGTAAACTTCTCAGTCCTTCTAACTTGGGAAACCTTAAAAACCAAACAAGCAAATAAGCAAATACTTGTTCTAAGTTTTAAGCATCCAAGGTGAGCAGGAGAAAAACAAAGAAAGTACAATGTGCATAGCATGTTGGGTGTCAGTCTCTTGAGAATGTAGTGATAAATTCCTAATTTCCAGGGTCACTGGACCTTAAAATGGAGCATCTGAGAAGACTTTTACAATCTTCCTCTCTGCTGCTTTTGGTGAAGAGATTAATTTCTGTAAAACCAAACTAAAATGGAGTCATTTATGTCAGAGACAAAATGGAGATGGTCAAAGATCAACAGAGGACACTAGCCAGTCCCCAATCGCCAAGTGTGTTCATACCATCTCAGGACTTCCCTGTTCTTCTGACTCAGTTACCCTGATCCAAATAAGAAATAAGACCACTAGGCAACCAATGAGATGAAAAAGCCAATAACTTCTGCACTTACCCCATAAAAATCCCTTAGTCTGTGAGCAACAAGGAAAGGATGCTTTAGTAGCCTTGAGTTCCCCAGCTTGCAGGTCAAAAGGCTTGTAATAAACTCACCTTTCTGCTGTCTTTATTTGGAGGGCCAAGAGAGAGTGGCATTTGACACTTCTTTCAAAGATAATGTGAAGGCAAGCTGGAGTCCCACTGAAGGCACAATGATGAATAAATTCAGTGTA
Source organism: Solenodon paradoxus (assembly GCA_004363575.1). NCBI lineage: Eukaryota > Metazoa > Chordata > Mammalia > Eulipotyphla > Solenodontidae > Solenodon > Solenodon paradoxus. The sequence continues at coordinate 413,095 of RJWH01000892.1, forward strand.
AATACACGCTTTGAGATGAAGAAATGCAGGGCTCGTCAAAGATAGAGTTAAAAAGAGGAACTGATGTTTTTTTAATTTTGTATAGTCTCTGCCTGATTATGAAAATGTGTTTTCTCTCCTAGAGTTCACTTGGAATGGAGAATTCCTTTAGTTTAACAAGATGTTAAGTTTCTTTAGAATTTATCAAGAGTTTAGGATAATAGAAATTATGAGCCCTGGGTTCTGTTCTAGGATTTCCAAGTACTGTTGTAATCGGTCAGTAAAGCAGGACCCAGCGCATCCAGCCCCAAACTGAACAAAATCAATTAATCATAAACTGCAGAACCCCTCACATTTAATCAACAGAAAGTCTAGTTACAGAAGAAGTTGCTGGAAAAACACAGGTTGAACTGGTTTTCCACCAGGGAGACTGGTGATAGGCCTGATAAACCAGGAGAGCCCTGCAGGCATCACCGTAGCTGCCGTCATCAATGCCACAGGATTCTCCACGTGCCTCACCTTCCCCAAGCTGTGCCGAGACACCTGAGCTTGGCCTATATAACCTCTGTAATTTCTATAGACCAGGAAGTACATCTGAGACAGAGCCGGTGTCCCATTTTCTCAGTGGCCCCTCTTGATAATAAACTTCCCCGATGTCCAGTCGTTGGCCTGCGATGCAAGGGGTATAAGGAGCCAGTCTGTTCTGTAACACTGTGTGGACTTGGACTTAGGACTTTAATGCCTCTGAGTCTTAAGTTTCTTTTCAATAAAATAAAGGCATCAGATTTCATCAAAGTTCTTAATGCAGTAGCATCTGTGGTCCTCTAAGAAGTTTATAGATGCACTTCAGTGACTCCACGACCCCTGAAAACTACTGGTGCAACTGGGTGTGTCTGTGGTTTTTCCTGGTGTTAAAAAAGAAACCACAGGTCCAAAATGCAGTCCTTCATGCCAAGTCCCACAGAGACTCAATCCCCAACCTAACAGCAGTGTCAGCCTCTCCCCAAAGTGGAAACTAAGTAATCTGGAATTATCTGGTAACATGTAGCAGATAATCTGTGTGATAAGACTTCCCCCTATCTAAGGAAAGGTAGCATCGCTTGCAACAATCTTTTCTTCCCCTTGTTAACAGCTTTGTCCTGCCCTCTTTCTGACTATGAAAAACTTGTCTTTTGTAGGACATCTTACTGTCCCTTTCTCATTGCTAGATGGGACACTGCTGACTCATGAATCATCAAATAGAGCCAGTTAGATCTTTAAGATTAATTAAATTTTTGTTGTTTAATACTGAGTAAATCAAATTTTCAGATTCTCAGAGGTTTATTTTATTTATAAAAAGTACAAAGAAATCTCTGAATTAGATATCGGAGAACTATGGTAGTTCACATACTTAGAATTCTTTTTATAGGATATTTTTAATTTGATAGTTCTCTGTTCAATCAGCAGCATTTCAGGAACTGTGACAATTAGCAACACTGATTGATAAACTCCCTTAGTTTTAACTCTGGACTGCTGAGGGTCGCTGGAGTTACCATGGTACTCTTTGTCCATGAAAAAGAAAAAGAGAGAAATGAAATAAGAAGTAAAACTGATGAGAGAAAATGCAAGGAAATGATGTTGGCTCTGCTCCATGTTCCAAGTTTGAGCTCCAGTGATCTTTTACCACAAGTCTCTGGACATCTTGAGATGAGCCTCTCCATGAGCCCCCTTCTTTGCATTCAACAAATATTCACCAAGTGACCACTGCACATCCGCAACCTAAAGGCAAAGAGTAAAACGTGAAAACAACAGGAGATGCTATTGATTTTATACAGATTTGCTCGTCCATGAAACAAGGGCAGCCTTACCCAGAGGCAGGCTGGGTGGCCTCCTGCATGGGAGGATGGACAAGTTCCAGGAAAAGGGTTCTGTCCAGAGGCAGAAACAACTCTCATGTCGGTTGCTTACTAAGGCACTGAATGTCTCCCTGTCAAAATGTCAAGGTTACTTGAGAGAGGAAACCTTAGACACTTTCACATTAGCTACACACACCCAGTACTTAACAAAGGATACACAGGATTGAGGGCATGGCTTGGAGAACAGTTCCAGGGATAAATGGAGGCACCCACTTTGTATCCCAAAAAGTGTATGAAGATCTTAATGATGAAAGATTTGAACCTTTACAAGACAGTAGAGTTTAACTTAAAGAACAATACTAATCATCCTTCATTATATGCCTACTGTATATCAAGCACTATGCAACACATGCATTTTTTTCCCTTTAAACAGCCTTGTAGAGATGTTTTAATCCACATTTTATAAATTTAAAGTGTTCAGGGAAGTTAAGTAATTTTCCAAATGTTACACAGGTCAGGATGCACCCACATATCTCAGATTTCAAAGGTTGGGATCAAAAGCTAGTTTCTTTCTATATTGTTTCCATTCATACAGAGACAAAAATATATAATGTAAAATCTACTCTTCATTCAGAGACATTGGTCAATGACTTTGAATTACAGCCAAGTCAACATAATCATACCTCTGAAGATGAGTCATTTTTTTAGTAAGGTTTTTTTTTTAATGAAAATATGGAAAGCTTACATTTAATTGTGAATTACATCAGGGCGCTAACTATAAAGGGGTTGAGTACTCTAAAATGTACACTGGGAATGAGAACTGAGCATCAAAGGAAGGAACGTGTTGAAAAGATGGAACCTCTCCCTAAGGTTGGGATTCTTGTCATCTAGAGAAGGTGTAGTTGTTGTCCACTGGTGGTGAAGAAAGTCACTGTGTTGTTCCCAGTCAGGACTAGTTCATGGAAAGTACACAGAAGCTGGCAGGCAAGAAAGGGACACTTCCACTGGGTTGTTGATGAGTTGTACTGATGAACAAGGACTGGAAGCAAGAAACTATCTTGGAGGTTTTAATGTGATCAAGGCTGGCAGACGACACCCACTATGGTGTATTTGATATCTTACTGTTTTTCTGTGTGGTTGGTTCTTTATGCTTTACAGAACATCTTTTAATATGCTTTGCAAAGCTAGTTCTGTGGTGATAAACTCCTTTAACTTTTGTTTGTCAGAAAAGGTTTGTACCATTCCGTAAGTTCTGAATGATAATCTTGCTGCATATAGTATTCTTTTCTTTCAGCACTTTGAATGTATTATGCCATTCCCTTCTGGCCTGTAGAGTTTCATTTGAGAAGTCCACTGACAATCTCATGGGGCTCCTCTGTATGTGACACATTTTTCTCTGGCTGCTTTTAATAGTGTTTATCTTGTATTTCTGACATTTTTATGATGATGTATCTAAGTGTATTTCTATTTAGGTTTCTTTTATTAGGAACTCTTTGAGATTCCTGAATCCGACACTTGCTTTATTCTTCAAACTGGGGAAGTTTTCATCTGTTATTTCTTCAAAAATGGTTTCTGACCCCTTTTCTTGCTCTTTCCCTGGGACCCCTATAATGTGAATGTTGTTCCTTTTGATGTTATCCCAGAAGTCTTGAATATTGTCTTTGATTCTTTGATTCTTTTTGGTTTGCTTGATTGAGTTCCTCTGTCCTATCTTCCAGAGCGCTGATTCTACTGGAAGCTTCATCCAACCTATTGTTGAGTCCCTCTACTGAGTTCTTTAATTCAGCCATCCTGTCTCTTATCTGTTGATGTCTTGTTTTAATTCTTCTCTTTGCTTCCTGACACTCTCATTTACTGCCTCTAATGATTTCTGGATTCTCATCAGTATATTAATCACTGCTACCCTAAATTCCTTTTCAGGTAATTTACATACATCTGCTGTATTCAGATTTTCTCGTGGGTTTTTGCTTGGATCCATCATTTCGCATATATTTCTCTGTGACTTTGTTCTATTTGGCATTCTGTTTATAGTTCTGAGGGTTTGGTTTCCTTGGCGTTGCCTAGGTTTTACTTGCCCAGGTTTGGCAATCAGGCTGCAGCTTCGCCGCTACCCACAAGGTGGTGATAGCACGTAGTGTTGGGGTTTGGGACTGCCTGTCACTGTAGTCCAGGGGGTGGTGTCTGATGGGCGGGATTTCCACTCAGTGGACCCCAGGTTCTGGCATTAAATGGTTGTGGGAGGGGTTTTATTTGGCTGATTTCTGCTTATGGCTGCACCCATCGCAGGCTCCAGCTCAGCTCCAGGTGAGCTGGCTCTCCTCCTTTCGCTCCCTTCCAAGTCCGTCCTCTGTGATTCTGCGTCTCAGCCCCACTGGGCCCACCTCTCGCTACCTCTGCAGCTGATCCCGAAATCCCTAGCCTCCACCCCACCATGCATCTGGAGACTCCCGAGCTCTGTCCCAAATCCAAATCTGCATCTTAGCTGAGAACTGCACCAGGTGCCCTCACCCACCGTTAGTCTTTAGCTGTTCTGTCTCCAGCTGAAGTGCCAGTCATTTCTTGGTGTTTCTCTCAGGAAAATAGGTGATATTTTGTTGTTGTTGTTTATTTCAGTGTCTGTGGGGAGTGACCTGAAAGTGCATCCTATTGAGTCACCGTCTAGAAGTTGATCTCAAGAAGAGTTATTCTGATATGATTAAATCTTCAGTTATTCATATCATAACTACCCTTATTGAATCTATTGACTCAAAACCCTTGTATCTCTCAAGGACACATGAGATTCCAAAACCCAACACATTTTGAGAATCACAACCCTATATGATGAGTCATTAAATGGTAGACTTTCTACCCCCTGCCCACGGGTAGCAGGAAGTTAGAGGTGGCCTGTATGTAACAAGTGAAGAGGTAAGGAAAAACAAAGGATGCATTCCAAAGAGTAAAACTCTGAAATTTCCATGCCCCACCACCCCATCTCTATGAAAGGTTCAATAAGGAAATTAAATGGCAGTGCTAAAGACACTGCTGGAAATTGACTTTCCTAAGTGGAAGGTGAGCAGTGGGTCAGGCTGGATGGCTTGGATAAAGGAAACTGAGTAGGAAACTCAAGCATGCAATTTGGTGAGATAGAGTGAAATGGGGTATAAGGGCACTGATGCTGTCACTAGGTCTTCAAAAAGTGATTCCACAGTTCCATCCAACCAGCTGCTTCAGGATGACAAGGACATGGTAAGACTTCTGTGCACAGGGATCTTATTCTCCACTTTCTTTTTGCTTCTATGGTCATTTTATTCATGAGCCCATTTGGGCAATGACAGGGAGAGCTGGAGAAAAACTGACTGATTCAGAGAACAACAAATTGCCAGCCAAGTCTGGAAAGGTGGCTGTGTAATAAACAATGGCTCAAGATACATTTTATCATTTATCATATCCACCATCCTCAGAAGTCAGCTTTGATCTCACTAAGATGACCGTTAGAACTCCAGTTAACATATTCCTAATATGAGGGCTGAGGAAATGTGGAACCTCACCAACAGTTACAGCAAGAGGTCTCCAACAGTTGTGTGCTTACATCCCAGTGGCCATAATTTAATCTTATGGTCATACCCAGCTTCCAGCAAGCTTGGAAAGGCTTTCCTAAAACATGGATGTATATTATTTAATAAAAGAGGAAAATGAATATATAGGGTCAATGACAAGCCTTTTTAACTTCAACATATTTGAAATAAAGTTATCCACCTCTAAACAATAAAATCTGTTTTCCCTTTCATGTTCTCTTTTTTTTTGGTAAGGGGCACCATCATCTACCAAATTGCCCAAGTCAGAAACCTCCTCCTTTATACCTATATTTAGTAAGGTTAAATTCTATTGACCCCATCTCTTCAATACTCCTAAAGCCTATCATCTCTCCAGAAATTTAAATGCCATTTTCCTAAGTTCCTATCGTGACTATGTGTCAGTTTCATAAACTCACATTTTGTAACTGATCTCTCTGATGTCAGTCCAGCTCCATTATTATCCATTTTCCACTCAATGACAAAACCACTTTCTAAAGAAATTTAAGATCACAAATGGCCGGATAATTCTTTAAGAATTTCTCAAACCCCGCCACAATCATGTTCGTGCCTTTTCCTGAAGCCTTATTACTCAGAAAACTTTCCAACCCCATGTTGACATTCACATCTGGTCATCCAGCAGAGGTATCCATTTCCTTCAGTACTCGGGCACTTTTCAATCTTTTGATCTTCTCATTCGCTATTTATTACAATCTCCCTCCATGCCTACTACCCATGTACCTCTCCTGCTCATTCTTTAAAAATCAGTTGAGGTGTCATCTCTTCTAAAAAGTCTTCCATAAATGCCACAGACTGAAATTTTGTTTTCTCACAGCATTGATATATAGGATTTTCTACAACACATTACAATTAATGATCCACTCCATACTCCACAAGACTCTAGAGAAGGAACCCAATTATTTGTCTATAGATCTCCAGTGCTTAATACAGAGCCTGGTACAACAACTTCTGCAACACTAAGTGAGCTCATTAAACAGGACTCCAGATTTCCTGCCTACCATCTAGACTCCCCTTTGTTCAACCCCTGAGGACTCCACAATCCTGTTCTTAGCTTCTTATCCTGGTTTGTGCCAGCTTTTCCTGATAGTTCTGCTCCTGTACACACCAGCCCAGAATAGCCTCTATCTCTTTATATGCCTATCTACTGCATTCCAGACATACCCATTCACAGCACTTTTTTGTCTGGAACTGTTTGGGATCATCATGAAACCATATGCTCAGTCCTTCTTCTGTAAGATTTAACTGAGCTGTAAAATCTAATAACCAAGATCTTAATCATTAAAAATTACTGAGGATTAATTAACTCAGGAGTATTTATTACTACCTTGTATGTTAAATGCTGAAGATGCAAAGATGAGCAAAAATGTTTTTTCTCTTATGGAGCTTCTAGCTTAGTCAGGAGAAGAACAATAAAATAACTGCATTAATAGAAGTTCAATTATAAGAGATGAGAAGTAACTTCAGTGAAATTAAGACAATTTTCTGATTGCTAATAACAAAAACTATGACTTAGATGGTAGTGGAGGTGAGAAAGTTTATGGAGGGAGAAAGTAGAGAGGTCAAGGAAGTGTCTGAAAAATGACTAGGTGATAACTCGGTGGAAGAAAAGAAGATCATGAGAAGAACAAGGAGAAAGGAAGAAGTGGGACAGAGGGAATAGTATGTGCCAAGGCCCTGTGGTAGAAGGGTTCCTAGTACTTTTAAGTCAGCAAGAGGAGACTCAGACAACTGAGGCACACCTGTGACAAGAATGGAGAGGTGGAAGGTGGCCATTCTGGCGGAGCCTTCAGAGCAATGGGTTTTCAGAACAATGACAACTGAAGCACTTGCATGAGATGGGGCTGAAAAGAAATCAGATATTTATCAGGTAACATATGACTCCATTAATTGCCAGATATGACAAGGGAGAGATATATTGCATGGTCTGCAAATTCAATAAGCTTACAATTAAGAATTAGATATGTAACCATAAACTAGTAAATATCAAGTTATGCCCAAATGAATGGTTAATGATTCAAGGAACCACAGGAATTCAGAGATGAGCTGAATCCTTCACTTCCTATGAAGCTTGTAGTCTGATAAATACCAGATTGGATAAGGCTTCTAATAAGATGTATTTTATTTCACTATGTGTCCATATCTCGGGGATATTTCATGAGCATTTTCCTTGAGCTACTAAATAAATGAAAGCGTTCTAAATGGGGAGTGGGGAATTCTCTTAAAGGAATGATAAAATAGTCTATCCCACTCTGAAAAATTCAAACAGGATTTTTTTTCCACAAAGATTATGTTTAATTAGCTCCCAATTTGCTTCTAGTAACAGAAGGGATTTAACAGTTAATGGTAATAAAACTGCAAAAGGTTGAAATGCTCTTGAAACATATGCCAAAATCCTCCATCAGACAGAGGTGTGAGAAGCTACTGGAATTACTGATGCACAAAGAGACTGTGAGAAGAGTTTCCTAGTCTCTTGACGTCACCAAGAGGGCACCTGGCAGTGATCTTTAGGGGCCTCTGCCTAGACACCGGGGTTCGACTGTCCATGGAGGCACTGCTCTTGATGGAGACACACTATAGCCATGGCCAAATTCTGCAGGAGAATATAGTTATAATGTGTAAATGATTCAAATAATAGTGACTAAATCTTAATGAATGCCTATTATGTACTGGGATCTGTTCTACATATTTTTATGTACTAACACATTTGATTCTTAGGAAATTTGTACAAAGCTGTACTATTAGCTTCATTTTGTAAATGAGGAATCTGAGGCACAGAGGAGTTAACTGACTTTCTAGAGACCCCATAATTAGTCAGTAATGGAGGCAAGCTTAGAACCCAGGCAATCAGCCTTCAAAATAACTTCATAAATATGCTACAGTATTCTCAGTTATGCACCATTTCAAATAGTGGCAGAGGTAGCTTTGTTTTTCTGTAGAAGGAGCTTGGAACACTTCCTGCATTGTAACAGGACCCATAATTGCTTTTAATATTTTTCTCTCTAGCTTACTCTAGTCTGCTCTCTCAACCCTGTTCATCTCTGACTCCCAGAAATCACAACATGTCCAGTTAATGTTTGACAACTAACTGTTTTTTGTCTAATTTTTCTGAATTACTGTTGGGACAGGAAGGAGGTGGAAGAATTCACCAATGCATCGATGATTTAACAACTATAGGCGTGCATTCTACTGAAAACACTAAAATACACACAGCAGCCATTCCAGGATTTTGCTGCATGGACACGGAGTTTTCTGGGAAAGGGAGACGTCTCAACATGCCAAATGTGCTGCTATACTATTTCTCCACGGGGGGCTGAGGGGGCTAAAATAGTAAGACAGATATGAACATTATGAGATATGGATGAAATAAAAGGAAATTTGGAGATGTGGGAAGAGAAACCAGCAGTGAGTATGGAGTGGTTTCTTATTCTGACATCATAGCCACATTGCTAATAAAAAAAAGGTGATGATCCAGGTGATGGGTGAGGTAATGACATATCGACTTGAAGATGAAGACTGGAGGACAGGAGATAAAAGATAACCTGTGTATGTATTTCCAGGAAGAATGAACTGATAATCTCTCAAAATCAAAGATACCCAACCTTGACTTCTCTCTGCTAAGGAAACAGATAATATCATCAAAAGACACAATGTTTTATCAATGGTTTAGCTGCAGGGCTAGTTACTTCAGAGGAATAAGCTGCAAGTAATAAAGGCAGATAATAACAAAGGAGACCTTGGAAACTTTCCGAACAATGTTTTCCAAGCAGGGAGGTTGCTGAGGATTGAGACTTTGCGCAGTCTAGGGTTCTGGGGAGTTGTTTCTTTGTGTGTGTGTGTGTGTGTGTTTTTGTTTTGTTTTGTTTTTTTTAACAGATTGCTGAACTGCTTTTGTGTCATGTGAGGACAGATTGGTTTTCTGCAATGGACCCCGATGGACACACAGCTGGAGAATAAACAGCAGCTGAAACTAATAATAGAGCAGCCTGGAGCAGAAGTACAATGGATGTGAAGTCGTGGTGGGCGACACAGACCCACAGAGAACACATGATTCTCAGTTCTTATGCTGCCTCTCTCTGTATCTACCCACCCACTCACCCAACCATCCCTCATTCACCATCCATCTGTCCATCCATCCATCCATCCATCCAACCCATCCCTCATTCATCATCCATCCATCCATATGTCCATCCATTCACCCACCAATCCCTCATCCATCGTCCATCCATCGTCCATCCATCGTCCATCCATCCATCCACCAACCCATCCCTCATTCATCATCTATCTATCCATCTGTCCATCCATTCACCCACCAAACAATCCCTCATCCATCGTCCATCCATCTGTCCATCCAGCTATCCACCAACCCATCCCTCATTCATCATCTATCTATCCATCTGTCCATCTACCCACCCACCCACCCACCCAACCATTCTCTGCTTCCCGACACCTCCCTATCCCTGGGGAGATGAAATGTTTGTGAACAGATATGCTAGAATCTGGTCTCAGGGGCTGTAGAAAGACTTGCATTTTCTCTTCACATAAAATTTCATAAAATTAAGAAATACTGTAAGTTAGTATATACTATGTTCTTACTATATTTTTATCTCAATCATCACAATCCAATGTGACAGTAATTTTTTCAAAAATTATTTCTGTTTATACATAAACAAATAGAAACAACAGAAATAATATGTTGTTTTATTTCCGTGGTTATGTCTGACAGAATTCAAGTTCAGATCCATCTTTTCAGTTTGGTTGCAGAATGTGGGCTCTTCCCCTGCTCTGCTGCTCATCAGAGGTGGTTTGAATCATGAGTGTGTCGATGTGGGGAGCTGCTCTTCTAGCCCATTACCCTGACTTCTAGTCCTGGTTCTACTCAATCCACCCCTCCTCTTTGGTACTACAGTTTGTAAAAGTTTGCAAACATTTGTAAGCTTACAACCCTCTAGCAAGTAAAATGTAAATATAAGCATGACTGCTTGGGCTAGATTCAATACAAAGGGACTTATTTTTAGTCTTCTAAGGAGAATAGCCCAGGAAAACTCAGTATTTATGAAAAGCTTGTCACTTGCTGGACATTGTGTTAAGAGCTGCAAAGAAGACAGGTAACTTGGACATCATCCGAGAGCTAATGATGCTCAATTATAAATCTTGCTTTTATGCAAATACTTGCCCTCCTAGAGCTTCACCTCAAAATTAGAGCTCAGTTTTCTTAACTCTGACAGCTCTCACAGGAGACACTCAGAATCCTCACTCCTTCACCCGTGAAGCAAGAGATGCCTTGGGCTTAGAGAACAAGCCTTCCAAACGGATCCGTGGTTGTATGGTTCCTTCTTTCCCCACTGTAGTTACTGCCACCCATTACCACAGCTGGCCTCTGTGGTCACTCTGATGTGGTGCAAGGGAGTGGAATTATGCTGGGAATAGGTAAGCCTATTATGAAACTGGAAAGGGGGTCTATGGAAAAATATCATCATGAATGAGTAAAAAGGGTTTTAAATAAATTTTAATATTCATCCACAGTCTCCAAAAAATAAAATATGGTGGTCTAAGATAATAACATAAACATGCTTTATGATATTTTTCTCTGAAAAACTGTATTTTGAATTCTTAACCATTTCAAGACAAAATATATGATACTCCTTCATTAGCTATAGACTGGTTACATGCTATCTTTTAAAAAAACATATTTATTGTATAGTAGTACATAGATGTCTGAAAGTAAATAGCCATTTAGATAACATAATACAAAACAGAAGATAAAAGTCAGTGAGAATAAGCAAGCTGTCCTAGAGGATCTTGTGGGTTGGGAAGGGTGATATTAGGGATACTGATAACATGGGATCCAAAGTCTCTTGTTAACCTGTAAGCCAACTGGTTACCTCTTTCCTTATGCTGGACTCAAGGAAGCCAGCTTACAACAGTGTGATTCTAATACCACTAATCATGGCTATCCTACTAGGGCCATGCCGTAAATTCCAAAAGGGGGAAAATAGAGAAAAAGGAAGCAGTACAGTTAGGAGTTCTTTTTCTTCTTTCCCCTTTTACTATTTCCTTTCACTCTCATTCATATGCAGTGAATATTTACTAAACATCAAGATCTTTGCTCAGATGATGACCATCCGCTCTAGCACCTTATTTCCCACCTGAAGCCCTGATCTCCTGACAGTGATGTCATAGGCATTTCTGCCTGAAGTCAGGTATCATTAGGGCTCCAGGTGAAAAATTAACAGCAGGTACAGATGGGCCCCAGAGCGGCAAAGAATCTCTTCACATGCAAATTGTATTAGTATCTGAAGAATGAAGAAAATCACAGCACATTGAAAGACTCTGTCTCCAAGTGAGACTTCATTTGATGTGGAGAGTCATGGGTGTCACAGGTTATTCCTCAAACCAACAGGGAACATTTTCCATTCTCCAGTAGGAATAGGTCAGGAGAGCTGGGGAAAAGCTTGACAACCAACCAGGCATCAGGACTTGAAATTTGGCTTTTAGTGCAGGTTGCTGGGTAGGTGTGGCACCGCTGTGGCATAAAGAGGTGGGTGTTCACGTCTTTTCCTTTGAGGGAAAAGTTGCAGTGAGACGCTGTCAATCTCAATCAGCAACTCTAAAGAACTTTTGTGGCTGACAGAAAATAAAAATGATACAGTACCATGAAGTGGAAGGCAGTAATTGCAGATTCTTCTTAATGGGTGTTTCTTGTTATTGGGACCCTGTATTATTGAAATCATTGTGTTACTTGTTAAGTGTAGAAAATAGAGGGTCCTTTATTAATGTATATGACTGTGGGAGGCCCATGAGATCGCTTTAGGATTTGTAGGAACAGGAATTAAGGGAGAGGGATAGAGTTGCCTAGAAGCAGTAAACTGACGTCAGTTCTTGTCTCCCCCACCCCTAAACCCACCAGGGTGACACTAAAGAGTCTCGGTCAAAGTTACACACAGTAAGTTAACATGTAACTGAAGAAGTTGGAGTTCAGATGAGCTGAATCTTTTAAAATGGTTTACAAAAAAGTCTGCTGGCGATTGCAGTTTTCAGTATCAGCTTGACTGACTGGACTAGGTGATAGTACCCACTGATACAGCCGACCTCTAATCTCAGGTTGCTGTGAAGGTGCTCTGTAGATGTGATTGACATCCATCATCAACTGTCTTACAGTAATGAAGATCAGTCTTGATAATGTATGCTAAGCTCATGTAATCAGTTGAATTCCTTAGAAATCAAAACAGAAGAAATGCTGCCTTAAGATTTCAGTACCCAACACCAGCTTGAGTTTCCAGTCTGCTGCTGGCCTGCCATATGGATTTAGGACACAGCAGCCCTTGCAATCACAAGCTAATTCCTCAGCCTAAATTATCTTTCAAGCTTGTTTGCTATACAAATATCTTCAAAGGCTAGTCCAGAACAAAGATGGTCACTACCTCCACTCTCAAGGTTTTCAGATCCATGGAGAACTACTTTCCCAACAGTAACAGAGAAGTTAAGTAAAAATCTGTCTGGGATTTTAATTGGGAACGTGCATATGGACTCACAATGTAATATCATATACAGATATGTTTTCGTTACTTTTGTTTATTGAACTTTATTGAAAGTTTGCAAAAAGTATGACCAAGAGAATATCAAAAGCAAGTCCAGACACTGGTCTCTAAAATCCATTTCCTTTTAAAAGAAACTAAAGCTTCTAGGAGAAATGGTGGATTTCACAAGTAGGGACATCTTGATGGGACAATTTGAGCTTTAATAACATAGAATTTTAATGAGCTCAAAGTCAAGGTAATTGGTCACAATCTGAAGATGACAAGAAATCAATTCATTATCTTGAAAAACAAGTAAATAAAAAGACATTCCATCATCTGCCTTTCCTGCATGAAATGAAGGTACCACTGAATAAACAAATGATTAGCAACAAGTCACACAACTGATCAGTGGCAGAAGGCAGATCCAATACCTGTTCCGCTGAGTAAATCTATATTTTTATGCTCTATTTTAAACTTCTGATATGCCCCTGACAGTTTTCCTTTTTATTTTTTGGCCTGAGGTAAAAGATTTCAAATAATTTCCAGGTTAGAATAAGGCTTTCCTCCCAGGATAAACGAAGTTTTTGAATGGTAACGAATATGCCCTATACCTGAATGGCTTCAAACCAAAGATGTATTTCTCACTCCCAGAGTTTCCCAAGGTTCTGTTCTTTGTAACTACTTGTGAACAGACTAATGCAGTGACAACAATCTTAAACGTTGTTAAGTTACGCTTGCCAGAGGAGACGAAAGTTCTGCAGGCTCTCACATGTACAGTAAATAAATAAATGCCTTAGTATGGGAATAAACACATCACGTTGACTCATAGCTCACTGGGAAAAAAATGATTACACTGCTCCAACCACCCAAGGAAGCTAAGCGACACAGTCCTGCCATGTGCTCAAAAGGGAGGAAAAGTGAATATTGTTGACAACTACATTAATCAGTCCTAAAATATTTAACGTAGCATTTCTACTTCTTCCACAGCTTTATGTCCAGAAACAAAAAAAGAAGGCCAGTGTTGGTGAAGCAATCTCTATCAAATAAGACAAACCACAATGATCTGTGAGTGAGCCATGAACTCAAAACTGAAGTTTCCCAACTCTGGTGTACCTGAGGGAGAGCTCCAAACACTTAGGAATTCATAAAATGTTAAGCAAATGAAGACTTGAGAAGGCTAGGTGATTTCCTGTTGACTGGGGTCTACCATTCTCTATTGCTTCTCACTGAGAAAACCACACATTGGTTTTCTGCCCAGCTCTCAAAGGACTTTTTCTTTTAATTAATTTTATTGAAGGGCTACTGCATTGTAACATTATATAGGTTTAAAGTACACATCATAGTAAATCAACATCTGTATATAAGACATTAAGTTAAACATTATTTCATGTTTTTCTTCACTATACAATTAATCCCCTTTACCTCATATGCCCACCTTCCCTTTCTGTAATATTGATTTGATTTTTTTGATGAGCAGCCTACTGTTGTTGGATTTAGTTCAGTTTTTAAAAGTCTATCATTGCTTGATTTAGTTCATTTGTTTGCTTGGTATCTTTATATACCACATATAAGTTACATCATACGATGTCTCTTTCCTTCTAGTATATCTCAATAAACATAATTCCCTCCAACTGCACCCGTGCTGCTACAAGTAACAGAATCTCATCTTTTTGTTGGCTGTGTGCATTCCATTGTGTATATACCACATTTTCTTTATCCTCTGATCTGTCAATGGGAACGAACAATGTTTCCAGTTCTTGCAGTGAACATGAGGGTGCTTATATCTCTGTGACTTAGAGTTGAGTTTGTAGGTTAAACATCCACCCGAGAAATAATTGGATCACGTCAGATTTCCATTCTCAAGCTTCTGAGGAATTTCCGTACTGATTTCCATAATTGTTTCACCATTTTACACTCCCAACAACAATGTCTAAGAGTCCTCTTTTCTCTGTATCCTCTCGAGCACTTGCTGCTTACAGTCTTTTGGATAATAGCCATTTTCACAACCAGAAGTTGCATATCACTGATGTTTTGATTTGCACTTCCCTAATAACAAGAGAGACATCTTTTCATTCTTAAGATTGGATTACTAGGTTTTTTTTGTTGTTGAGTTTTATGAGTTGCTTATATATTTTGGATATTATCCCTTGTCTAATGTATGATGTGTAAGTATCTTCTTCCATTCAGTAGGATACCTTTTTTTTTTTTTTAAAGGAAAGTTGCAGGCAGGAATGAAGGCAAGTTGTCAGGCAGGCAGGGAAAGAAAGAAATGTTTATTTGTTTTATTTAGCTGTTAATCTTGGTTGTTCTCCCAGACCGGGGTCCCAAATTCCTGTCCTTGGGATGTATGTGGACTACAATTGGTGGCCTTATCTGCTAGGTTACCAGGATTGAGTTGCCTTTTTGTTTTGATGAGTTTCTTTTGCTGTGTAGAAGCTTTTTCATTTAACGTAATCCCACTTGTTTCTTTTTTTTTTTTTTTTTTTGGGGGGGGGGTTGTTATTGTTTTATTTTTTGTATTTCATTTCCCTTGTACTGGAATTAAGTTCCAAGGGAATCTCTTAGTTTAATGTCAGGAAGTGTTTTGCCTATGTTGTCTTCTATGTATTTCATGATTTCAGGCCTTACATCTAAGTCTTTAATCCATTTTGATTTAATTTTTGTGTACGTTGTTAGGTAGTGATCTAGTTTCTATATTTTGCACATGGTTGTCCAATTTTCCCAGCACCATTTATGAAAAGATTGTATTTGCCTCATTGTAAGTCTTTGGCTCCTTTGTCTTAAATTGATTGTTCATGAATGTGTGAGTTTATTTCTGGGCTCTCAATTCTAGCCCACAGATCTGTGTATTTGTTTTTATTCTAATACCATGCTGACTTGATTACTATTGCTTTGTGACATCAGGGAGCATGACATTTTTGTTCTTTTTCCTTAGGATTGTTTTTGCTATCTGGGGTAACTTGTAGGTCCAAATTTCTGTGAGAATGTCTTTGGGATTTTGACAGGGATAGCATTAAAAACTTTATATTGCTTTAAGAAAGATGATAATTTTAAATATATTAATTCTTCTAATCCATTAGCATGAAATATTTTCCATTTCTTTGTGTCATTTTCTATCTTTTAACAGTGTCCTATAGTTTTCAGAGCATAGGTCTTTCATTTCTTTGGTTAAATTTATTCTAAGGAATTTCATTCTTTTTGATGCATTTGTAAATGGGATTGTTTTCCTGAGTTCTATTTCTGCAATTTATTACTTGCATATAGAATTACAATAGAATTTGAATATTGATTTCATAGTTTGTACTTCACTATACTTATTATTTCTAGCAGATTTTTTATTGGAGACTTAGGGGTTCTCTCTACATATGATCATGTCATCTGCAAATAGTGATAGTTTCACTTCTTCCTTTCCAATTTGGACATCTTTAATGTCCTTTTCTTTTCTAACTGAACTGGTCATGAATTCTAAGGCTTTGGTTTGTGTGTTCCTGGTAAAAGAGGACCCAATGCTTGTCAAAGAGAACTTGTTCTCTTAGGAAGTGCTTAAAGCATTCAATAAGTAAACATGCACTCTAAAGAAATACTATGAGGCATGCCCTGGTGATTCAGGTGTTAAGGGGGTGGCTTCAGTGGCACAGTAGTTCACCACCCAGGGCCTGCGCAGGGGGCACTGGAGCGACCAAAATGAACAATTAAGTAATGATATTCTTTCTCTCTCTGTCTTGATTCCTACATGCTTCCTTCCTCAAATAAAAAAAGGAAATAATGAAGCAGCTTTCTTCATAAAAGCAATCTGTGACTCCAGAGGGAAATAAGCTCAGTTGGTGAAAGTTAGTGGTTAGGAAGAATCAAGACAGCCTATATGCCCACTGACAGGTTGACAGATGAGTGGATAAAGATGTGATGTGTATACACAACAGAGTACTGCTCAGCTGTAACAATAACAACAACCAAAAGAAATCCTACCCTTTGCAACAACATAGATGAGAGGGAACTATGTTTAGTGACACAGATCAGAATGAGAAAGACAAACATGAGATGATTTCGCCCACGTGTGGTATACAGACACCACACAAATACATGACCCAAATAAATAACAAAAATAGATGTTCAGTGTAGTGTATAGATTCAAATTATATGTTAATAGAAAAAATGGGTAGAAAGGTGAGATAATCTGGGTAAAAGGGATCAATTATGTGGTAAAGGATGGAATTGGACTACTGGTGATAAACCTACTACATCATATGCAGATACTGACTCATGATGATGCATACCTTAAACCTACATAATGTTGCGATGTGATGTTTCTTCAGTAAATAAAAAGGAAGGAAGAAGAGCCAAGAGGTAGCTGAAGATGAAGAATCCACTTTGGATTCCTGAAGAGAATCCCATTATCCAAATAGCAGTAGCTCATTCTGCTTCCTTGGATTTCGAACTTTTTAACAAGAAGAAGAACTTGGACACATTGCTGAAGGAGCCACGTTCCCATCGGTAAGTCAGGACTCTCTCTCCATCCTTCTCTGATAATGTCCTTCAGCCATCCCCGTCCCTACTATTTTCTCTTTATTTGCCAGAAAATAATAGTCTCTTTATGTGTAATGGAAAAATTAAGGCACTAAATTGAGACTGTGACCATGCTAGCTTAGACAAGTGAATGAAGACTCAGAGGAAATTTTTTTAAACAAAAATGCTGCCTCTTGATTTTCTAAATTTTCTAGAAGTTAAAGTAAGTAATACAAATTTAATTTAAAAATAATTTTTATACCAGTATGTTTTACTTCTCACAATTTTTTCATCTGAATTAATGTGGGCCTGTCTTTTTCCTTTTCTTTTCCTAGAACTGCCTAAACAATATTATCTTATAAATACTGGCCTCCTCTGCTTCTTTCTAGTGTTGTGAGAAATACCATAGTACAGCAGTACCCAGAGAGGTGTCACATCCATCTTGCCTCCACACTTTTTTTCCAAACTCCTCCCTATTCTGTACACAGAAAACTAGAGGATGTTTTCTGGGGGAGGACTTGCATAGAAACTAGGTAATACCATACACATAAATAATGCTCCACACTGAATCCTTTGTTTCTAGTCAAAGACCCACTTACAGTTGGAGCTGATTAAGGTCTCGAGATCATTTCTAGTCAATCTCTATGAGTAGGGTGTGGCAGGCACTGTAGGTTGGCTACCTCAACACACAATCACAATCACTTTCCTCTGTCTGCCTCCATCACAAGTAGCAGAACAGCTAATTTCTCAGCCTCCCTTGCAGCTGGTTATTCGGATGATTCCGTCCAATAAGTGAAAGTCTGCTGGAAACTTCTCAGATGGCTTTTTTTTTTTTTCCCCTCTTCTGATGAAAGGGACAGAAGCAGTTATCTCCCTTTTCCTTTTATGCTCCCAAAGCAGACCCAGTGGCTGGAGCTACAACTTGCAGACTGAGACAACAGAGAGGCCAGGATTGCAGGGTTGCTGGCCCGAACTCTATAAAGCAGCTGAAACAACCACATAAGCTGCCAGTAGTCAGATAACTTGTTACAGAAGAGACTAGCCTTCTATCTGATAAAACAACCACTGCTCCATTTTTTCTGTTTCTTGTAGCCAAAGTATTCCTTCAGAAATTTAATTCCAAACAGGTAAAATAATTTCACTATAGTCATGCCGCTAAGTTATTTGCAGAGCTAGGAGAAGAATTCAAGAATAGAGACTCCCAACTAAATGTTCCCCCTACAATACAGCTCCTCTGGAGAGGGCATTTTGATTTAAGTGCAGAGAAAATTGGTTAAGCTGATTCATAAGCCCTCTGTCTAATGTGGTTTCTGATCAGAAAAAACCTGGAGAAGCACTTAAGGAGAAAAAAATATAAAAGCATTTTTAAGTACATATATTGAACACAGTCTATATTCTTCACCATAGAGAAGGGTAAGATAAGGATTATTTTCCTTCTCCCACCCCAAACCAATGCCTATATATATTAAATAAGTTCAAAATATTGAATTAAAAATGGAGGAAGTTTGAAAAGTCTAATGTAAATTCTCTGCTTGTGATTTTGTGTGTGTGTCTGTGTATAACAGTGAGAAAGAAAGCAGTATTTCTTAAACTCACCTGCTCCCTCATTAAGGGCATGGTTTAATTTCTCTTTCCACTGCATTAAATGACTTGGTTTAGCAAAGTGTTTTTCTAAGGCTACTCTGGGAACAAAAGTTCAGGATGTGAGGAAACACTAAACCTTTCCCAAGTTTATTAGAAAAGAAGTGAACTGTCGAGGGAGGATGTTTATCAAGGATCAGAGAGAGGCTGGCATCTGGGTTGAATCTGGTTAACTTTGGCCAATGAGTATTTGAGTATTTGAGAAAGAGTCAGCTCTGCATGCATTAACAGGAATTAAGGACATTAGAAGAAGCCTAGGAGGGGTGATCTGAAGGGACTCTAGGTAATAAGAGTAGAGATACCTTAGCCTTATGTCTGCATGTTGGGGATTATTGGGGAGAAAAAAAGCTGAAAATTTCTTCAAGGACAGGAGGACTATAGGGATTTTAACAGCCTAGATTTCCACTGCTGTGCTGAGAAATTGCCACTTGTATCTTACCTGGGCACTTGAGAAAGGTGCACCACAAACACATGCTTAAATTGATGGCACTTTAAAGAGTAGGGGGCCATGATGTTGACAAATGCCTCGAAGGTCCCGCCATTTCTGAGAGCCACTCATTTCAGAGTCTAAGGCTGGGACCAAGTCATGAGAGGATGTGAGGGACAAACGTTCCTCAAATGTTCCAGTAGAGAGGGCTGCCCAGGGGAAGGAGAGGGAGTGGGAGGCACTGACTTCTGGGTGAGGACGGGATGACTTCGGTCACTTAGACCAGTCGGCCTTGCAGACTTCATCTTAAAATAAACGACTGCCATTCATGATTTAAAGTCCCTGCACTGAAGATATTATGTATTTGCTTTCTGGACACCTGTCCTGTTCTTTCTAATGGTCAACTCAGAAGGTTTCTCAGCATTTAGTAGGAACCCTAAAAATCTAGAGAGAGTGTTCAGAAAATGGGTGTTGAAGCAGACAAGATCCAGAGTTAAACCACAGTTCAGAATTCAGAATTTCAAGTTCAAAAAAGCACTAGTGCCTCGGGAGTCAATTGAGGAAACTAGTGAATGAAGGGTCACATCTAGAAAAAGAGTTCATGCTGTAATTGGTCAGGAGCCCAAATTGGAGTCTTAGTGACAGCAATGGGCACCAGACACAAAATGAATATTAATTTCATCATCTCTGAAATGTCTCCCCAGCTATTTAATAACTTCTCAGGGGGAAAGGCTCTGCATTGTGAAAGCAAATGAAACCAAGTGAAGGAGGGAAAACACTTCAGGGAAAAGGAAACTGTGTCCGTTCACCTCTTTCACCTCCAGGCAGGTGCCACCGAAGGAATCAAACAGCAGTGCATTCATCCATACATATATGCGTTCTGTACCTATAAAAACAACCACGTGTCTCAACAGGAAGGCAGGGGCTGACTTAGCACCTTGAGTTATAGGGCAACAGAAACAGATGTGCATCGAGTTAAGAGGCTGGTTTTGTTGCCTGCAGTGTCCTCCCTTCCTGCGTTGGATTCCAGGGAATATTTAGCGACCACTCTCTGCCCTCCAGTGCATCGGCAGAAAGGAGATATTTACAACTGAATTGCAGTCAGTATGGGGCCCTATGGAGCAGAACTACTGCAGTCAGTTCATTATTTACAGTTCCAACAACAGGGTTCATTGTTCCCCTTGTGGCTTCTCAGCTGTCCCCACAAATAAACGGTCTCAGAAAGACTTTCCACGGAGACCGTCCTCCGCTAACGGCTCCCTCAGAGTAGCCAGTCCGGCCTTAGAGACAGACAGGGCAGCATCTGCCAGCCAGCATGGCATAATTTCAGGACAAAGACCCTTGGCTCAAAAGTAACTCTGCTGCTGCCTGCCGACTGACCCTGAAGCCTGCATATCTTGTGAAGATTTCCCTTTCAGTGAAGATAGCTTCCCTGTGTAAAAATAAGTGGATGTCAACCACTATAATCTATTCATAGCTTAATAAAAATTTACCAGATCCCATCTAATTTTAAATGACAAATTTTCTGAGCTGGGCAGGAGCATTTGGATCATATAGAACAAGGGTTAGTAGCCAAATTTATGCCCCACCTGTTTATATAAAGAAGTTATTTATAAGGTACAGTCATACTCTATTTATTTACTTATTTATTTTAAGGAAAGGTATGGGCAAAAATGAAACAAGTAGGCAGGCAGGCAGAGAGAGGAGGAAGCAGCACTTAATTTTCATTTTTATTTAGTTGTTCACATTGGTTGTTTCCCCTGGGCCCACAATGCAAATGCGGGTCCTTGGGATGTACATGGACTGCGCTCCTTCAGAGGCTGCCTACATAACCACTACCCTACCCCAGGGAAAGCCCAGTATACCTTTGTTAACATATTTTCTATTCCAGAATTGAATAGATGGTCAACGGTCGCAGGATTTACATTGACTGAAATTTTCACTATCAGGTGCTGTACAAAAAAGTTTCCCTTAACATACAACCACCTCAGGAGGAAACTGAACCTCAAGTAGGGTAAAGAAATTTGACGAAAACTATAGGAGTCATTCCTGGCAAAACTAAACACCCACCTTACTGTTCCTTCCATGGAGCTAAGTTGTCTCTTAGAGTTGACGGTAAAATAAGAAAAAGCAGGCCTTAGAGTAAAGGAAGGCCCAAAGATTTCTACTGTGATCAAAGTCATAAACGCAGTCTCTGGATTTGGGAAGTCATTTGACTTAGTGGGGTTTTGAGCTATTTTGCCATCTGACTTGAGTTTTATGATCATGTCTTCACTGCAATTTAATCAAGGGTTAGTAGATTAGAAAATAACCACTACAAATCAAATTTAAAGGCTGTGCATTGAGGCATCCTTCCTTTAACAACTGACCATGGCTCTCAGATTAGGATTATAGAATCAGAGAAACTCTCCTGGTACACGTCTACATATTTGTACGTGTGGTGTATTTCTGAATGTGTACTCTAAACAGCTGTACTTGTTTAAAGAGGTTAAATCTTATGCAGAACTTCAATAGGTAAAATGTATAAAATTAGACATGTTTCAGCAGGTTTTCCATGAATGGATGTCTTTAACGATCTAAATAGAAACACAGCAGTTTAAGGTCACTAAGAGGAAATCCCAACTTATTCTAATTGTTACTGAATCTACACCATCCCCAACAATTAGACAGCCTATACCTGATTTATTCCACAGAAAATGAATTCATTAGTTCACACACACTCTCACCCTATTCTTATGCTGATTATACTATTGAAAAATTCCCTTACTCAGAATTAAAAATTCTTCCTTATATCTTCTTTTACATTCTTTCTTCCCTCATTTTTCTCTATTTTACTATGCAGAATACAGACTTGGACAAACATACTGGGCATCAACTTGCAATATATTAGAAATTCAGAATCTTGAGTTCCATTGCATGCTTAGAAAATAAGAATCTGCAATTTAACAGAATCTCAAGTGAATTATCTATGCAATTAAGTTGAAGAAACACTGCTAAAGCACGATTGATTGAATCAAATCCTTCAAGGAAAACCATGCATGACAAAGTTCAATGACTACTTTCAATCAAATAACCACAAAGCTATGCAATTGTGAAAATTACCAGTATTCAGAACAATATGTATAGTGTTTAGTCTAGGCTGAACCTTGTGTCAGTGAAGCACTGAAAACACAGGAAGAAGACAGCAAAGCCCCTGACCTCAAAAAAAAAAAACCCAGCTTAAGGACAGAGTCAAATGTGTGAATAGTTATAGGAGACATAAAGGTATAAATAAAATGTTGTGGGATTCTGAATATCGCTTGGACAGTTTTCCTTGTGGAGTTACTATCTGAGATCAGAGAAGAAGTATG
Source organism: Solenodon paradoxus (assembly GCA_004363575.1). NCBI lineage: Eukaryota > Metazoa > Chordata > Mammalia > Eulipotyphla > Solenodontidae > Solenodon > Solenodon paradoxus. Next base: position 435,919 of record RJWH01000892.1, read on the forward strand.
TGGAGGAGTTCTCTGAGAAGAGAGCTTTGTGCTACAGAAGTAATGAAAGAGTATCCAGCAGGCCAGTCTGACAAGGCTCCTAGTGATCTCGTGTTCACGCTCCATTATAACTACCTCTCCTTGAGTGTGGGATGGACCTAGTGACTTTCTTCTCAAGAGCAAAGCCAGATAAAGTGTTAGAAAGGTTAGAAAGACAGCGACTTCTATCTTACTAGCATTCTCGCTGGTGTTCTCTCTTGCCTGCTCACTCGCTAGCGCTAATGAAGCAAACAACCATGATATGAGATATTCCATGAAAGGCCTATGTAGCAGGAACTGAGAAAGGCTTCTAGTCAACAGCTCAAATGGAAGTAAGGCCTCACCTGAATGGCAAGGAACTAAATACTAAATAATGAGTGAACCAGGAAGCTGGTCCTTGCAAATCAAATTATCCAAGGCAAATCCAGATTCCTGACTCACAGAAAACGTAAAATTACATTGTTGTTTTAATATGATAAATGTTGAGGTAATAACTCAGCAACAGATAACTGTAGTAGGCTACATTATGATCCCTAAAGATGTTTACATCCTAATCCCCAGAATATGTGAATGCAAATTCTTTGCAGATGTGATTAGGCTAGGGATTGTGAGATGAGGAACTATCTGGGATTATCCAGGAGGACCCTAAAGAATATAACAAGTAAGCAAATAAGAGGAGAGTTTAAGGCATTCAAGAGAATGTAACGTGATCACGAATGAATTCAGAGACAAGAGTGATGTGGCCACAACTCAAAGAATGCTGGCAGCCACCATAAACTAGAAGAAGCAAAGAACAGATTTTCACATCAAGAGAGAATATGACCTTTCTTATACCTTGATTTGGGCCCAGTGATACAATTTGGGATTTATGACCACGAGAATCATGAGCAAATACATTTGTTAATTTACTAAATTGATGGCAATTTGTTACAGCCATCACAGGAAATTAATACAATACTAACACAGGATTTTTTTGAACAGGTTTATTGTGGATGGTGTGTAGAATGGATTGGAGGACTTGACAGAGAAAATATTTCTGAACAGGCAGGCTAGAGCCAGACCACTAAAACCTTGTGGTCCTACAGAAATCATATCTAATAAGTTACGGGCAGCTGATTCCCCAGAGTGGGAAAAGAGGAGTTACTCAGAAGAAAGAACCAGACTAGATTTAGACTAAAGGCAGAGTAACAGGGAATCAAATAGGTCTTGCTCAACCGATCACTGGTTGTGTGACCTTGTGCTGATGATCAAGTCTGCTGTGTCTTATTCATTCAGTTTTTGGATATAGAACATGGGACTAATCACATTATAATGTAATTATAAAGGAAAAAAGAGGATAAAAGATAAAAAACAACCTAACAGAATTATAGCTGCTGATATTCAGATATACTTCCAGAAGAATATATAACATAATCAGAAAATATCAACACATTCCTCATCTGAATCTTTTCTTGATTAGCAGAATACCTAATATAAAATACGGATTGACAGGTAGATATGTATGGTGCCTGATAAGCTACTAATAACAAAGACTAAAGTGTTAAAAGCATTATATATATATATATATATATATATATATAAAGCTTGTCCTACTAATAAAAATATTTATAAGTAGTTGAAAACAATTCATGTTTTATAAGAAAAATTTCAGAAATACACAAATTAGATTAATATTTAATTGAATATTATGGATGTACTTATAAAACTTATAATCACCTCTTGATTTATCTTTGAAAAGTATAAAAGCTTCTAAAATTCTACTTTTAATTAAGTATGAATGACTAGCATCTGCATAATATTTCTAATTACTTAATATAATTTAATTATAGAGGGAAGCGTAGGTCATTTTTGAATAAATAATTCAATTCATTAACTTAAAAGTTGCTTTCAAATATTTGATTCATTCATATGAAATATCACATATATGCATATAGAGATTTCCATATTATAGCACTCACAAAATACCAGAATTCTTAACCCTGTGCTATACACTGTGCTATACACTGAAATTACTATTTTTTTAGAGTAGCCTTTCAATGGGAAAAATAGGATCAATGGATGAAAGTGTCAGGGAAGCAGATTTTGGATTACTTAGGAAACCTTTTAATTATCAGAATTATCTCAGACAGAATGCACTGCTTCACAATGCAGGTACACGCTGGGAGAGAACAAAACATCAGCTAAATGATCATACTTTGGGAGGGAGACTCCAGTAGATTGGGGTAGCCAATCTAATATAGTGCTAAGATTTTTCCCTAGCTCAAACACATGATGATTCAATGCCTACTTTTATGGTGCTCAATTACAACTTATATAGTACTGGTTTATACACATTAACAGAAATAAAACATCCAGATCTCAGTCTCTCTTAAGGAAATGATACTGGAGAGAGAAGACTAACGTCTCAATCCTTCTCCCCACTCCATTCTTGGAATCTACTGCACATCTCCCTTTACCTATTTAAATTCCCCAATGCTGGACAAATTCTAAGTGCAATTTTAAAAATTAATAAAGACTTTCAGAAGTAGCTAACCAACACTTGCAAACTACTCAACAGGAAGATTTTCATCTTAAACTGCCTTAAATACCAGACTATTATTACTCCAGTACAGTTCAAATACAAAGAATAAAATGAATGTATACCTCCAGGGGACATTGACATTTTCGCAAGAGAAAGAATGAGACTTTAGTGCCTTCTTTGCTTACTAGTTTCCTCTGGTTGCCTTTGGATCCTGCAGTTAATGGAAATGTTTCAATTTCTTAAATATCTGAGCTAGCCCACTAGGCAGGCCAGACAGGAAGGGAACCCTAGCTGAAAAAGTATGTAAAGGCAGGAGGTCCCAGGTGGTGGTAAATGCCAGAAGACACCCTGAGGGCACTGTGCCCAAGGAGGGAAACCACAAACTTTTCAGTAATCCATTAGTTCAGCTACATGAAATGACCATTTTGCAGGTTAAAAAAAAAAAAAAAAAGATGGAAAGTTGGCAAGTTTATGTGGTTTAAATTAGATAAACGGAAAAAAAAAAAAAAAAAAAAACAGGTTAGGGTATTAGAAGCTGTATCTGCATAGAATCTATACAAAATGTATTTAGATAACATTTTATGTGATGTGCATTTGAGGAGTCTCTGAACTTACAGAGTTCATTTTCTCCACCCCTTAGTTCATGGTATAGTCCCCAGCTCTCTTAAAACTTTTGTAGCATTTTAATATTTGAGTTTTCTTTGTCACATATCCCCAGACTTGTCCTTTCTAACCTGCCCTAGTTCTGCAAGGTAGGCAAAGAAAATAAAAAAGGTTTAACCCTAGAGATGGGATGAGGTTGAGTCAAAGTGAAGACAGGTGTATGAATAGAGTATCTGTACCAGCATTTAGCATCAGGGTGAGTGAATTTCACTGGAGCACACATTTAAGTGATATTTTTTTCCATTTTTAAGTTTTCACACTTTCCAAATTTAAAAATTAAAACCGCAACCTCAAATTCTTTTAACCTTGAAATACTAGACTTTTACATAAAGAAAACATTTTTAGGCATTTTAAAGTATATTTTCCTTTCTTTTTCCTAGAAGGAAACTGATGAAACAGCCCTCTTTAAAAAAGAAAAGGAAATGTATAGTCGTAAAGAATCATCTTAGGAATTCTAACCACTAGCCACCAGGATCAACTTTATGATTCTTTTAGCAGACAGGTGAGTACACACATAAAGGGAAGATACGCTTCTCACACAAATAACTCCATCTGTGAGTACAAATCTCGCCTTCTGAAGTGAAAATAACTTGCTGGGGCAAGGTGAGGGTTGGGAGTCAAAGAGAATGGGTAATTTTGGGACATCAGCTTATACAGTGGTGTGTGAAAAGTTTTTACTGTATTTTCTTGCTCCTGAATTTAACCCACAGGTCAGCTTTTTATGACTAGAGGCAGTTCATACTGGAAATAGCTGCTGTCTCCCAGGTTGCTTGAGTCTGAACAGACCCACAGTGAGTCCTGTAATTCTCACTAGTTTGCTGCTGGATGGGCATAGTTGTACCTGCCTGGGGAGCAACTAGCAGACACAGGGGACAGTGGATCTCATAGCCAGGAGACCCTCAAGCCACTTTGCTCCAGCTGCAGTTGTGGGTGTGGGTGGCGAACAGATCCCAGTTGAGTTCCTCTATGGCAACTGACTTCAGACCAAAGAAGCCATTTCTACCTCATCTGGGAGGAGCTCTCATTCCCGTCTAGTGCCTGGGAGGTGAGGGTTTAGAAGTCTTCCTTATAGGGGCAGGCAACAAAGGCATAGCTCCTGGGGCTATGAAATCACCTAAAGCACATGCTTACAAGAACATTTTTTAGTTACTGGTTTTCCTAAAAGCATGCAAATCTTGAGTTCCCCTCTAGGATGTGTTTATTTTATTTGAAAATATTTTTAATTGTTTGTTAAATAATAACTATCTTTCCTAAATTTTCAACAAAAATTAGCACTCCACAAATACTCATTCTGTGGCTTTATGGTGTCAATTAAATGCCAAGAGTAAAATCACCATGGTGAAGAGTATGGACATGTAGTCAGGCCTCATGGGAACTGGGGAAGGTGGAGAGAGATGACTGGAGCTCAGTTCGACTGGAAACAAATGACCTGGGTTTTTAGTGGCCTTGAAGCTTGCATCAGCCATGTTCTAAGAACCACTACATTCCATTATGCAGTAGAAAGGATGCTTAGGAATTGTTTCTGGGTCCCAGAGGAGGATGTTAAATGAAGGTGGATTTAGGTAAATCGGGTAGCTGGGACATCCATATTTATGTACTATATTTTTTTTAAATCTCTGTAAGAGTAATCAGAATTGAATTTGCTCACATTATAAAATTACTGAGGTTTTTTTTCAACTTCAGCTTCCCTCCACTGTCCCTTTGTTAGGTTGTTTTCCAAACTGCTTTTGCCTCTCCCTGGGTGCTTCATGTATCTTTTTCTGCCTTGTTGTCCACCTCGGTCCCCCATTCACACAGACATACAATTTTGGTACAATGGTTAAGTAGTGAAAGCAGTAAACTATGAAACAATGTGATAAAGCAATTTCCAATTACCCCATGTTTGTATATGAAATACATTATAATCTCTTGGCACCAGATAACATCATCTACCATTAGATTTAAAACTTACTTTGTATTTAAAGAGGTGATGGCAAGAATTCTTTATGACATGGAATAAAACAGAAGGAGAAAGGATAGAGGTATGGCCAAAAGCAAAGCAAAGTGAGGAATGTCTTTATTTTGTTCCACAATCACAGTAAACCTGCTGGTACTTAGTGTAACCCCATTTAATGTACTGAAAATTAAGAGGAGGAGGAACAGTTATGAATCAGGTGCAGAAAGTCACATTGAACTGTAATGTGCTAAAATTCTGAATCCAGGATTTGTGTGTGAGCATACCTCTCACTTTTGTTGTGCTGTTTCTCAGTAAGTATTTGATGATGGGTTGTATAAGGCACTGTGGCCAAGTCACTTCCTCACTCTGAATCTCGTCTTGAAAATGGTGGCACTGGGCAAAATGATCTGTGAGGTTCCTTTAACACCAACATTCTAAAATTCTATTATTTTTTATATCCTAGTTGGGACAAGCACACACATATCCCAAATTCTCATCCTGGGTTCATTTTCTACATGACTTACAGTTTCTCCTTAAGCTCTATGGAATCCCCAAGGCAATGATGGATGGGCAGGACGAGAAGAACAAATGATTCCATCTTCCTCTGTCTATAGCTGACAGTGACTGATGGCAGGACACACATTGCATAAGTTCTGTGAAGGTGGGAAAAGCTCAGCCTCCATTAGTTAGTGATAACAGTAGACGGCCTGATCTCCATTCCAGCTGTTTCTAGACCTACACAAAGTGAAGCATCTCTCACTCTCAACAATTTTCTAAGGAGCGCTGACACCCCTAAGGAGCCAGATGCTACCTTTGTGTTGGGTTCTGCAAACATTTTTTTTTAATTTTTAATTAGATTTCAAATAGTGAAAGAGATGTGGGGTGTCAGTAAAACCTCTCCATTGTTTTCACGCTCAGATGCTTACTAATATTTTCAACTTGTTCAGAGGGTCAATTGAAAAATTATCCTGGTTTATACATGAAAATATTTCTCTCACTAAAGGGCTTTAGCTCAGGTGATACAGCTGGGTGATTCATAAGTTATTTTGTAAGTTTCCTTGGGTTCAAATAAATTTACAATGTTTTTCAAAGTCAATTTTAAAAGAACAAATGAGAATGACTCTACAGTATGAAGAATTAGATGTGTTTATTTAGAAGCATTCTTTTGTTTTTTTAAAGGAAAGGTGCAGGTAGAAATGAAGGTGAGTAGGCAGGCAGGCAGAGAGAAGCAGACAAAGCACCCTATTCATTTTTATTTAGTTGTTCACTTTGGTTGTTTCCCTGGCTGGGGTCTTGAACCCACAACCTGAGGATGTATGTTGGACTGCCCCACGGTGTACTACATCACTAGACCACCAGGACATGACAAGAAGTATTCTTATTTCTAACATCAAACAAACAGAAAGTTTGCACACAGAATTGGCTAGCTGGGTTTTTTTGGGTTTTTTTTTTCAGTAAAATGTTAACATCTTGCTCGATTTGCTTTAAATTGTTCAGCAATACAGCACTTCTAATCAGATTTGAATCTGACCAGGACCTATTCTCTTCCGTGCCTCCTCAGATGCAGACACTCTTCTGAATTTGATTTTTACCCATGAATTCTGTATTATTGTGTTTTTCACTGTGGTAAGCTTTCTATCAATAATACATTTTCATACTAACAGGAAGTATTGCTTCAAGACCAGGTTCTGAATTCAGGCTTCTACCTACTAACTCTTCGGCTTTAGAGATGATGCTTAATTTGTCTCAGTTTTAAATATGGATCTATTCTTCTGTCCTCTCATAGGGTTGCTAGGAGAATTACATGAGAAAGTATACACAAAGGACTTAAAACAGTACCTCAAATACAGTAAACATACAGTAAGTTTTCACTTTTGTAAGTAGAATTACATAGTATAGCTTTATCAAGCAACAGTATTTTTCCATGTTTACTCACTTTAGTTCATTTAAGAAATGTGCAGTGTTTCCATTCTCTGGCTGTATTGCAATTTACCCATTCCCCTACTGAAGGGCACTTACAATAAATCTCCAATTTTATTACAGGCAATAGTCATGAACTTTTTGCTTTATGTGTTGTACATACAAGCTTATGAGTTTCTCTGGATTTATTTTTGGCAGAAAGTATCAAATACCTTACCAGTTTGTTCCTTTAAGCCAGGAATTTTTAGCATGCTTTGAAATCACCAGGAAGATATTGTTAAAAGAAAAGAATTGCAGATCCCCATGCTTAGAGTTTTGATTCAGCAGGTCTGGGATGAGACCTGAAACTGGCCTTTCTGACAAGTTTTCAAGTGAAGCTGGTTCTGGTGCTCTGGCAGCACTGTTCTAAGTGACTGTATAAATTCACTTCTCTGTCAGCAATGTGTGGTTTTATACATCTCTATGAATACTTGGAACTGTAATTTTTCAATTCCATATAGGTGAAATGGCATCTCTTTATGTTCTTAATGTGAATGACTGATTATTATTGAGCTAGAACATTTTTTTCCTTGATCAATGGTCATTCACAGTGTACCTGCTAGGAATTGTGACTGGCACTGTTGACTAGAGATGAAGAAAGTAAGTATCCTTGTCATTGCTAATGGTGCTGATTCATGCAATAAAAAAAATAAATTAAAAATAGAATTATTATAAAGGGTGCTAAGAATCTTAAAGAGAATAAACAGACAAACTAAGATAATTCAGTGAGCTTACTGAATAAGATACCTATATATATGTATACACAAATCTATAGTGTGTACACACTATAAAATAACTAGAATATGCAAAGATATATAAGATTCCATACATAGTAGCAATAAACATAAAGAAAATAAAACTCAGAAAAGATGTATAAATTATTTTGTGGAAAAGATTAAAATGTTTTAGACATTTTCCAGTAAAGGTTCATTTTTAGAAATTTTGTCCTATCTTCGTTTATGAAAATACTGGTAACATTTTCTTCCAAAAACAATTATGTTTTACATTCTCTGATGTCGCACCATCCTCATATTCTTGCATAATCCTTCCTTAGTAATTAGATAACATTTTCAACACTGTTCAAAAATGAATTCTATGTGATTATTTTGATTGTGTTTGCCACAGTTTTACTTCAAATGCTCTCCTAGACAATCCTGTTTCTGAAATCATTATTCTTATTTTTTCAAAGGGTTGGCAAATGAGGTTTAAAAGATATCTGAAACTATTGTCTTTCAAAGAAGTCATTTGATTAGCAGTTTAATATCTCTAATTGTTTTTGATGTACTAGGATCTTGTATGTTTTCTTTGGTTAATATAAGTCATTGATAAATCTAGAAAGCACTCTTTCTTATTTAAATTTATAAACATACTCTCTTAATATAGTAAATAGAGTTCTCTGAAGATTTAGAATCTATACTGAATCTGTAGTCACGTGTCCTTTTCACTTTTACATTCTGTCTTCTGTTTTTATTGATCAGTTTTGCTAAATTTATCTATCGATAGTGTCCACTTTGGGTTTTGTTCCTAATCTCTGAAATCTCTTTGTTTTACATAAGGTTAAAATACATTTAAATGTTTTTGGGTTTTTTTTTTTCTGTTTTTTTATGTTAGAGGCAAAGACTACAAGCTATCCTTAATATCTGGAATAACTGAAGCAAAGAGAGGTTAATAACTTGCCCCAGATCCTGCAATTACTTAGTAAGAGAACCATATGTGGTTCAAGAATGCATGTTCCTGAGTTTTCCTAAATTTCTCAATGCATATTTGTTGAATGAGTAAGCATATTATTTTCCTAGCATTGCTGTAACGAAGTACCACAAAGGGATATGGCTTAAAACAGCAGAAATTTATTTTATCTCAGAGTTCAGGAGACTAGAAATTAAAATCGAGGTGTTAGCAGGGCTATGCCCTTCTTGAAGTGTTTGGGAATAATCTGCTCCCTAACTCTCTCTGAGCTTCCAAAGCAGCGCCCACTTAGAGCCCAAGGCCTGCATCTGCATCACCCCAGTGTCTGCCTTCACCTTCACCTTGGGTCTTCTCTTCTTATAAGGACAATAGTCATACTAGATTAAATCTCATCCAAATCAAGGAGGACTGAATCTTAACTTGATTATATCTGCAAAGACTCTACTTCCTAACAAAGTCTCAATCACAGGTACTGGGGATTAAGACTCAAACACATCTTTTGTGGGGACACAACCCATAACAGTAAGATTCAGGTAAGATAAACTAGCTTACAAAAATATATATAATCACTTTTACTTTATACATATATATATATAATACAGATAAATAGATAGATAGATAGGTAGACAGATAGATATACACCTGAAGACTGAATCAGATTGCCCAGGGTTAAGTTCCATCATTTATGATCCATGTGAATAGAGTGACTATACCTTTCTAAGTCTCAGTTTCCTTATATGTAAATACTTAAAGCTACTGTAAAGAGTTGCTGTAAAAATTAAATGACAAAAACATATATGGAAGTGAGTCTAGAGGAAATAGCATGGGGAGAAGATAAAATTAGAACCTCTAATATATCAGGACTGGTTTGTTTATCTATTTTTAAACGAAACAGAAATGGCAAATATTAGGTCTGGGGCTCAAAATTTATTTTTCTTTACGTTTCAGTGTAACTGAAATATGACAGTTATTTGAAGAAAGAAAGTAAAATGTGTAGTAAAGAAACTATTTTTGCATTAGTGTCCCAAATCAACCAAATTTCTCTTCATTTCCTTAATATGTGGATTCTGCAAACCATGTTAGTCCCTTCTAAAACTACTGTTTTAAAATAATTCAAGCAGTAACTGATCAGGATTACAATTCAAATATAGTAAAGTGAAAATTAATTTCCCACTAAAGTGAAAATTGCATTTCTTTACTCTGTAACCCCCTGACATATGTATATCACTCCTTAGATGTACTACATATAAAATGAAAAGTATTTTGTATTTTTGCATAAAAGTTATATTTACAAATATATAACAAATGCCCTTTTAAAAATAATGGAATCACATTACACATCTATGCTGGCTATATTTTAACATCAATTCATATTGATATACTACTCTGTTAATTTGTGAGACTGCAAAATAGTTAATTCTGAAAGTATATCATCATATATTTATGTTGACAGCTATTAACTGATGTTTAAGTTGGTTCTAGTTTTCTGCAGATAACTGTCTATTTCTGCACATTTTGAAGAGGAAAATCTTAAAACCTTAATTGTGTGATAAATACACATATCTACTTTTTATCTTGATAAAGTGTTTATTGACAAGTTAGAGAGGCAAATTTGTTGAATGACTTGGATAAAAAAAAAAAAAAAACAGCAAAATTTTAGAGATTTGAGCTCCCTCCGAGTGACTTTAAAATGAGTGCCAGTAATTTTGAGCATCTTCTCATGCTGGAGCATCTACTTTGATGTTCCGATCTAACCCTATGATTACCCTCTGCAGTAATTACTATCATTAGCCTCGCCAAGATGATGATGCTGTGATTCAGGGTGGTTAAGGACACTGGACAAGATGCTGGACACAGTGAGCAGTGGAACCAGGATACACATGCTGGTGTGTCTCATTCTACAGCCAAGCACTTTCTGCTTCCAGGGACTGCTTGTCAGGGAAGCTCTGGAGGAGAGCAGACAGAAGGGAAACAACTTTCTGCAGAGGCTTGTCAGAGTTCCTGCTCTTCTAGCATCTAAATTTACAAACAAGGTTCACTTAATCTTTCCTTCCTGTTGCTTGACCCAGTCCCAGGCTCTGGGTCCTTTCTGTCCCCAGAAAGGGAAATTTTGTACAAAGATATCTCTGGTAGTTTAGCAAATGGTGCCGCCAGCCTTTTCTTAAGACGATGTCTTCTGTAAAGGGCTGATTCAATTTCCTTTCCTTTCAATTTCCTTCACCAGTGTCACTCTCATATCAGCTCTTAGTTCCCCAGGCACCAGGTTCCTGATTCAGTCAACAGTCTACACATTCTTGCCTGGAGTCCCATTTCTTAAGGACAAGATTCCTTCTTGTCCCCAAAAGTTGGCTTCAATGCTTACTTAGTCTGTTACGTAGACCTGGTCCAGGGTGACTCCTCTCCCAGGCAGGTGCAACTGGTTCTGCCCCTTCCCTCTACTGACTTAAATTTAAATTCAGATTGCACTATTTTCTAATTTATGAAAACAGATATTTTAAAGACATTTTATCCACTCACGGCCTGTTATTCAGAAGTGCATCCAAATCGCAACAATGACAATTCTATTTCCTCCAGACTGCAAGGCTTCTTGTTTTCTCTGAGGGTTTGGTTCAAAGTAAAATGAATGATACCAACTCCTTGTCTTAAAAATTAGTAGGTATTTATAACTCTAAACTACAGGTTACTTGTACAGCAGCACAGCAGGAATTCTAGATACATGAGGGGAGAGAGATTCCGGTTATTGGAGGCTTCAGCAGACTCTAAGTCTTCTTCTTACAAATGGTTAAGATTCTTCATCCATCAGAGGACCCAGCCAGCAGAGAGCTCCATATTTTCTACAGAGAAGGGCCCTCAAAATGAAGGGGGGCAGGAGAGTCATCTTACAACTATATTAATAGTCATCAGATTATTTTCCTCTAGTTTGTCAAAGATCAACAAAAATAACAGATTTTTTCTAAACCTGTCTTCAATAATACCTTGTACATGATTAAGAAAATGGCAGTCACTTATGTCAGGTAATGTTATTGCAATTATCATTACCATTTTTCAATTTTTTGAGGGGATGGGAAATTTTAGGGCAGTCAGATCCCCATTCTCCAGCCATTCCTTAGTAGCTGAGAAGGACCAACATCTGTTGCCAAAAATGCAGCCCAGGAATGATGTTCAGTGGTTATTATTCTGTAACAAGTTAACAAAGGCTGAGGGAGTGCACGCTACCCCAAGCACTTGAACAATTTCTTTAATTCAGTCTATTTTGGAATACCTGGAAGCCTATCTTTCAAAATAACCTTGGCTTGACATTCACTGGTCATTCTGAGCACAGGAGAAAAGCAAAGGACACAGTGTGGACAGTCATGTTTTCTACAATTAAGGGAGGAGGGAAAGTGGAAGATCAGCTGCCATAACGTACAATAACAGTTAAAATGATCAGGGAGACAAGGAAATAAATAGAAAAGATAAAGTCCTCCTATTCCCAGAGCCTAATCTATTCCCTTTCATCATCTTTCCTTGAGATTTTTCTCCAGTATCTTTGGATTGAAAGCAGTGCTATTTCTTTGATTAATAATAATGGGATATATTTATATGGCACTTAAACTTCCAAGTTGGCACTGTTGTGAGGGCTTTACATATAATAAATTGTTCAGCTGTTAAAATATCCCAATGGTTAGGTTATTATTCCTATTTACATCATTTAAAGGAAACCCAAGCACACAGAGAATAAATATCTTGCCCAAAGTCACACAGCTGTCAAATGCAGAGCCAGGAACTGAAGCTAAATAATCGGGCTCCCCTGCTAAGTATTTGTCCATCTCGCTGGAGAGTTGGATAAAAGAGATGATGCTGGTTTTCTAGGTGTGCATTTTTCATTTTGCTAGGAATCTGAGTAGGGTTTTCAATCAGTTAGAGGCACAAATCAAGTAAATACACTATTCCAGGAGTTAGACAGAAACCGATAAACACTACCCTGCCCTTGGTAAGATGAAGAGTATAGGGGGAGTAACTCCCAAGGTTTCATCTTGCTTAACTATAATAAGACACGCTATACTAACAGCTATGAAATAAATGTGTTTAAAAATGTAATGAGATACTGAGGCACCATTTCTAATCAGAAGAATTTCTTTTAAATCATAGCACTGTAACTTTTTTTTAAATGTGAGAGAGGTTGATTGTATTTTTATATGATAATTTTCATTTCATTTTCTATGATCTGCTTGTCTCTGATCTATTTGTGGCCTATTCTACCAAGTTTAAAAAAATTGAACTGTTGGTTTCTTATTTTTAGAAGTTCTTTATACATTAGGAAATGTTATTTTTCAGTCTGTATTGAAGTTGCAAATAGTGTACTCCTGTTTATCATTTTTCTTTTTTACTTTGCATTTGTAGTATTTCTTGTTTTGTTCTGCTTTCTTAAGAAAGAGTTTTGCCTTTCTCCAAATAGAGAATTGCACCTATTTCATCAAGTTTTCTCCTGATATTATATGGCTTATTTATTTTACTTATTACATTTAAATAATCAATTTGGAATTTATCCTGCTATGCAAAGTGAGATTAGCATCCAACTTTATATCTTAAATATGAATATTTGCTTCAAAACTATCATTTCATTTACTTATTCAGAGACTGCCTTTACTGCATACTAGATTTATGCATGCAATTTAGTCTATTTTTTCGATTTTTTTCTGTCCCATTAGTGTGTCAATACTACATTGTTTCAAGGACTAGATTTTTTTTTTAATTTATGGTATAATTCTACCTTTCATTATTCTTCTTTGCTAGGTTTTCCTGGTCATCCTTAGGTAAAAAATAAATTAAAATGTAGACACTAAAATAGGGCTAAGATACTGTGGTACATTTGTCTGTGCATAATCTATGCAAGAAAGAATACTCTGAGAACCATTCTCCTATATTTAGTCCTCAGGCATAGATATATACAGTTTGTGTCCTTGTCCATAAGGGAGAATTCATGTCCTTAAAGCCCTTTCAAGTCTCTTGGTATCTCTCTGCTATAACCAACGGAGGCACAGACATCTTTCTGTTGGTTCTTTCCACTTTGGGGCAATGAAACCCTGCTTATCTGTCCACTAGGACTGATTGCACATTCTTCACTCTGATGGTTTTCTCTCCCCTCTCCCTACCCTCTGAGCATCCTGTTGATGAACCAAATCTCAGGTCCCATGTTCTAAAAAATCCTACACTTTTCCTCTTTCACCATTTTCTCACCACTTGTCCTCTTTCCCTCTCTACTCATATGATAATTTTTCTGGTACAATTGTGACGCTTGAGTTCTCTGGAGCTTGGAATAGAAACTGACTGAAGGCCAATCGGGTAGGGAGGACCCATATGTGTGAGGGAGCCAACCCAAGAAGAGAATGCCAAGTTCTTCATGAGGGCTGTCTTGAGCTGATCCTTTAAGGCGTTTTTCAACTATCAATAGCTTTCATGGTAGTTTTCTGCTGTACTACTGAGTCTGTAGCTTGGGGAGGATCACTTGATGGTAGTCAGTTAAAATAAAATCTCCCTTGCTAGGTGCTCACCTCCTGCGGTGATCTAAGCAATTTTAAAGGGAGCAGAAGATGGGGTAATAAAAATAAAGGCACAAATAATCATCACAATGGAGAAGTTAATGGTTTCAGGGAAAGTGGGGGAACTTAGCAGTAGTTATGGTTTCTATAGTCAGTGGTCTTTTAAAAAGGAACACCCAGATATTGTGTAGTGCAAGAGCAGAAAAAATCTTCTACAAGCAAGCAACCACCAGGGAGTCCACCATCCCTGGACCCCGCCTGTCTCATAGTGACATTGTGAATAATAGCAAATATACATTTAGTAATTCAGAAAAAAAAGTACATTTCTCATAAATACATTTGGTCTTCATCCACAGGTTATGGATCACAGATTCGAAACCTTTGGAATTTCCTAAGTGTAGAGAGTGGTGAAATTATTTTGTAATGTGAATGAAGTGTGACTTTTGGTAGAATCTAGAGACAAAGGAGGGTTGCCTGGAGAATCAACCACATGGTTGGGACTTCCAGCGATACTCCCTGCCCCAGGTTGAGAAGAGGGCTGAATATTGAGTTCAATTGCCACTGACCATTGACCTAATCAATAAGATTCCATGTAATGAAACCTCCATAAAAGCCCAAGAAGAGAGGCTTCAGAGAGTTTCCAGTTGATGAACATGTGGAAATTTGGGGAGATTGTCACCCATGAAGAAGGCGTGGAAGTTTTACATTCTTTCTGCATACCCTGCCCTATGTAGCTCTTCAACTACCTGTTCTTGAATAATATCCTTCATAATAAATTGGCTATTTTGTGAGTAAATAGGTTACTGTGTCCTAAGAGCTTCTCTAGAATATTAGTCAAAACTAAGGAGGGCATTATAGAAATCTCTAGTTGGTCAAAATTACAGTAACAACCTAGGCTTGCAACTGGCATCCTAAATCACGAGCAGTCTTGAGTTAACTGAGCTTTTAAACTTGGGAATTTGCTGCTATCTCCAGGTAGATAAGGTCAGAGTTGGGTTGAATTCTTGGATACTCTGGTAGTGTAAAAGTATCTTCTGTTGATGTGGGTAAACTACCACACAGACTCATATGGAAATTGGGTACAGGAGTCCTACTCAAGTTCGGAATGTGCATAAACATCATTTTCTTTCTTCTTTCCCCTTCCATTTTATTTGTAATGCCCTAAAGTAACCAAAGGAATTTCAACTTTTGGAATATATATTACAAATAAAAAAGACTTTCAGCCTCATTTTCCTTTGTGTTACTGGTGCATAATTTCACTGACATCATGATCAGAAAGTCTTTTACAAAGAAGTTAAAGGATAGGTAAAAATACCCATGTAGTTATCATTTATGGGAGAAACACAAAAGTTTTACCTATACACTGGAATAAAGCAGGCAACAGAAATGGTCTTTAAGAGGACCCTAATGTGACTTTAACAGACAAAAATTTCAAAGCAGTTATAACAAATATATTCAAAGAATTAGAGGGAAACATGCTTAAAGAAGTAAAAGGAGATGACATTCCCACAAAATAGAGGACATCGATAAAGAGAAAGTATAAAAGAAACACATTAAAATTCTTGATTTTAAAAACGTAACAACTGAAATGAAAAATCACTATGTGGTGTCAACACTAAATTTGAACTGGTGAAGAAAATGCAAACTGGTGACAGATCAATAGAGATTATACAGTCTGAAGGAAAGAGAGAGAACACAATGAAGATTGCTGTAGAGAAATGTAGGCTACCATTAAGCATTCCACATACATAAAAGTATTGACAGAAAAAGAAGGGAGAGTAAGATTAGCATTAAAATATTTTTAAATAGCAGAAGACATCACAAACTTGATGAAATTGAACAAATTCAAAATAAAATAAATACAAATGATCTGTATCTATATATAATAACTAAAATGCTGAAAGATACAGAAAATTTTGTAAACAGCAAGAGAAAAATGACATCACATGTTCACATTTAAAGGAATTCTGTTAAGAGTAACAGCTGACTTGTCATGAAACAATGAAAACAAAAAGGCAACGGGATGGCATATTCAAGGTCCTAAAAGGAACAACAGCAATAACAAAAAAAAATCACTGCCACAGAAGAATTTTATACCGGGTAAAACTATCTTTCAAAAATAAAGGTGGCTCAGGTGGTTAAGACAGTTAAGGTTCAGGCCTTACTAACCTTACTAACCCGGGTTTGAAACTCAGATTTGAGAAGGGAGAAGAAAGTAAAATAAACGACTTCCCGATAAAGTTAATTTAAGAGAATCAATTGTCACCAGACCCACCTACAAGAGATATAATAAAGGAAGTTTTCAAAATTAAAATCCACATGGAAAAAAAATGCCAGAAGAATGTTATGGATTATAAAAGACTCCATATTTTAATTGATTTTAAAAGTAACTGTAGAAAATAACATGAAATAATGAATATACTAAAAATAATTGTATTATTAGGTCAATATAACATATACAGAGGTAATATATCTCACAATAACATATAAATGGAGAAAAGATTTTGGAATAATGAAATGATACTATATTGTAATGTGAATCCACAGAAACAAATAAAATAAAAAGGATTAAATAGAATGCTTAACACAGCAAACTTAAATAGCAATAATAAGAACAATATATTCTGGAAGTTTCAAAATATACAGCTCTAATGTGTATAATAATACATATAAGAGAGCAGAGGTCTGTAGAAAATATTATTTCTATAATATCTTGAAATTAAGATGAAAATCTGAAGATTCTGAAAGGCTAATATATAGGGTGAGTTCTAGAGCAACCACTAAGAAAATAACTAGAAGTCAACTGGGGAACTGATGAACCAAAAAAGATATGAGACATGGAAAAAAGTAAAACAGCAAAAGAAATCATAACTAACTCAATAATATTATTAAATGTGAATGTACTAACTAATTCAATATGAGGCATTGTCATACTTAGGGAACAAAACACCATACAACTATAGATTTTTCATAGAAGTCATACATTAGATCTGAATATTAGCATATTAAAAGTTAAAAAAAAAAATAAGGTGTCCCCTGTAGAGAAGCAGTTAGATCAATCACCTCCAAAAGAGTAAAGTCACATACTCCTGGGTACGATGAGTCCTGGGCTTGGTGGAGAAGTAACCAGTGTGAACAACTAAAATAAAAATAAATATGCTTATTCCTCCTCTCTCTTCCTACCTGCCTGTCTACTTGCCTTCATTCCTGCCTTCATCTTTCCTTTAAAAAAAAAAGGAAAAGATATACCATGAAAATTACTTGAGATGAGACAAAATGATTTAAAATTAAAAAGAATTTCAGAAGTGCAGTTTATAATAATAAAAGGGTCAATCTACCTTTAAGATCTAACAATGAGAAACATATATGCACTTAACCACAAATTTCCATATTATGTGAAGCAAAAACTGATTCAACTGAAGGGAGAATTAGAAAACTTAAAAATAATAGTTGGAGACTTATATGTTTCACTTACACTAATTAGTAGAACTAGACTAAAGATAAAAAAGGTAAAAGACTTGAACAATACTATAAACAGCTAGAAAGAAGTCTTTACAATGCTCCATCCAACAACAGCAGAATAAAATATCTCTCAAGTACAAATAGAACATTCTCCCAAAGAGTCCCTGTACTAGACTATAAATCAGACTCCAACAAATACAAAATGCAAAATAATCTAGATAATTTTAAAAAATAGGAATGAAGCTAGATAAAAGTAATAAATTTGGGGAAAATCATTTGAAAAATAACTAATAACCAATGGGTTAAAAAAAAATCACAAGGGAAATGTCTATGTAAACTCTACTAAAAACTGAATGGAACTTTTTCACAGAAACTGATAAACTGATTCTCAGATGGCATATGGAAATGTAAAGGATCACTCAGAACAGCCTAAGCAAACCTGAAAAAATTGAACAATTTGTACAACTCTTCCTAATTTCAAACCTTCAGTAATCAAGACAGCATGACAGTTCCTAAAGGACAGATATATAGCTCAATGGAATAGAATTAGGATTTCAGAAATAAACCCTTACAGCTATGGTAAATAATTTTTATAAGATATGAAGACAATTCTATGGAGAAAGAATAACTTTCAATAAATGATGTTAGCACAACTGGATAAAAAAGAAAAGGAATTTGGAAATCTGAAAACATACCTCACACCATACATAAAAATTAACTCCAGATAGATCCTAGACCTGAGGTAAGAGTTACAACTATAAAACTCTTAGAAGAAAACAGAGTAGTATATCTTCACGACCATGACAGAGAATGCTTTGCTAACTAAACCAAAACCAAAAAGGACAAGCAACAAAAGAAAACATAGATACATGGACTTTATTAATATTAAAAACCTGAATGCTTCAAGGCATACCACCAAGAAAGTGAAAAACAACCCACAGAAAGGAAGAAGACATTTTCAAATCATATATTTGATAAAGGACTTGTATCTAGACAATATAAAGCACTTCAAATCAATATAAAATATTAAGATTAAGCAATTAACTCATATAGACATTTCTCCAAGGAAGGTATATAAGTGGCCAATAATCAGAAAAAAGTCATTAGCATCAAGGAAAGCAATTCAAGAAAGAGCACAATGAGATACTACTTCAGACACTAAAATGGCTTCCATATAAAAATGAAGGCTAACTAATTTTGATGGGGATATGGAAAAATTCTAAACCTTTATATTACTATGGACTATAAAATTGTGCATCTGCTTTTGGAAAACAGTCTGACAGTTCCTCAAAAGTTTAAACACAGTATTACTATAGGACTCGGCAATTCCACTCCTCAGATACACCTGAGATAAATGAAAGCACAGGTCCACACAAAACTTTGCTCATGAATGTTCGAAAGCAGCATTTTTCATAATAACCAAAAATTGATAACAATTCAAATGCCAATAAAATAATAAATAAAATATACCATCTTCACATAGTAGAATATTATTTGGCAATAAGGTCATGAAATACAAAATACGTTACAACATGGATAGACTCATCAAGCAGTCAAGTGAAGGAAGTCATTACAAAGGACTATACACTGAATGAATCTTCTTAGATAAAATATCAGAATAGGTAAATCCATAGGGACAGAAGTAAAATTATGTTTTCCAGGACTGAGGGAATTAGGAGGAAGCGGAGAGTGACTACTAATAGGTACATGATTTCTTTCTGGGGTTGATAAAAATGTTCTAAAATCGATTGTGATTCTGGTTGCACAACTCTGTAAATACCAAAACATTATACACTAAAAATACACTAACACACCAAAGCATTCCATACTTTAAGTAAAGTGTGTTGTATGCAAATTCTATCTCACTAAAGCTGCTTAATTAAAAAAAAATCATGGGGTCCAGATCACTCAGCTCTGCTGACCTTAATGCAGGGCATTTCCACTGATAACAAATTTGCAAAGCAGCTCCTAATTTTGATTCTGTTTTCACAATGCATGTGCAGATTTTCACAGCATGTGAGGCTATATTTAGGGAGACGAGTACTTGCTGACTGACTTGGGGTTCTCTCCTCTCAGATCCAGTCAACTCCGTTTGACAGGTCTCCATCTACTTCTGCACAGTTGCTGACATTGCACAGGTGTCCTCAGTGTCCCCATTCTCTGTAGAGTGGCAGGTAGTAACTCATCAGCCAGAATGTTGTAAAAGTTGCCTGAGGCATCTTTGCTTTTGTTAACTTAATAATAACTTAGGATTTCAAAACTCTTTTGTGGCAGTCTTGCTTTTTTCCCTCGGGGGTTTGGTTTTTGTTTGTTTGCTTCTTTCAGAGGAACAAAAGCAGGCAGATGGCGGACAGGAAGGAAGAAAGAGGAAGAAGCATTTTAAATACTTGTGGTTAATTTTAGTTGTTGCCCCCTAGTTCCAGGTTGCAAACCCAGGTCCTTGGGCTGTATTTGGACTGCACCCCAAGCAAAGGTTTAATGCCTGAGCCACCAAGTCACACTCTCACGTAAGTTTTTTTGGTTTTTTGCCTTTTTACAAAGGAAAGGTGCAAGCATGAATGAAAGTGAGTTGGCAGGCAGGCAAAGAAAACAGGAAGAAGCACTTCACTATATTCAGTTGCTCATCATTGGTTGCTTCCCTGGCCCCAGGTCTTGAACCAGGTACCTTGGGATGTGTATGTGGACTGCGATTGGCTTAAATACCTACACCACCAGGGTGCACCTCACACGAATTTTTAAGTGAAAAAAAAAAATCTCTGTGGCTGAGATATACATAAAATAACCTTTGGGTTCAAATCTTTTAAAAGCAGGAGGTACACTGCCAAGTTTGCTCAATCCAAAATATATTTTCCAATACCCAGTTCAACTGTGCAATTATTGTGGGTAATGGGGAAAAAACTCGAGACTTGAGTCAGGGAACACAGAGAACAATGCACTGAGAACGTTACCCTCAGAGAACCTACAGCATAGACATGATCTTTGAAGAACAGAACACGCACATCATGGAGAAACTTTGGACTCCAAACTTGATGATATAACTAGATGAGATTTTCAGTGGTTTCCTTCATTGTGAGTTCTTGTAAAGAGAAAGTAGTCTACTTTCCACAGAGAAAGGAGACTGAACCAAATACCTGGTGGCAATAAGGATGAGCTATGGTAGTAATTCAAGGAATTAATCTAATTTTTCCAGTTTTTTCTGTACTTCTAGTCACATGATAACACTGCATTTCCAGGAGCCATGAAATTAGATATAGCCCATGTGACTTACTTCGGCTGATGAAACTGAATGACTAAAACGTGTCACCTGTGTCAAGGAAGAAGCTTTGACAGTCAGTGCCCAATTCACCATGTCTACTCTTCCTTGTCAGCAATCACAAAGGCATGTGTCAAAAAGGAGTCTCCAACAGCCTGGAGGGACCATGACAAGCAAGCTCTCATCTATTTGCAATGGATATATAATAGTTTGAAAAATGATCCTCTTGGCTTTTCAGTCACTTCAGATTATGGGACACTTTTGTGTTTGTTACTAGAGTGTAACTTAGCCTTTACAGTTTGATGTAAACACTCACCTCACAGATGTGTTGTGAGAATGAAAACTGTAATATACATAAAACATTTAGCACATGAACTGACATAAAACATCGCATTAACTGCAGCAACTATAATTATTGCAGTCACCCAAAGGAAAATCCCTAACACATTCAGCAAATTAGTCTCTGGTTTAAATTTCCACCTTTTTTCTTCTGCTCAGATGAATTTCCTATATATTTATATCTATATATTTGTATACACACACAACAAAGTCTGTAGTTTACAAAGAATCATTGAATTGTACACTTAAAAGGAGCAAATTTTATGGTATGGAAATAACACTTCAACATGCCTAGCGAGAGAAAATAAGAGTGTGAGAGAACAAGAAAATGAGAGAGCAAGAGAGATATTCAATAGACGTTCACCCAAATGTCAGTTGACATTGAGTACCCGGGGGCTGACTCAAGAATGCAGCCAGCTGAGATAATACAGTTATGTTGGACTACTATACTTTTAAATTTGGGTTCTGAGTCACTTCCACTCCATCCAGACACATGAGATTCATAAGTTCCTAACAACACCCAGTCTTACCTGTTGGATAGCAGTGGGTGACAGGCTGACTCGCTCTCTCCTTGAATGGACTCATCAGCATTGATGATGATTAGCAATTATACTACATTAGACTCCCAACTTTGTTTTTCAGAGCTGTGGTAGCTCTAATCTGATTTGCAGCTTCAAGTTGGGGCTCTATCATATGCATCACTGGACTTTCAAAGAAGATTTGTCAGTGCCACTCTAACACCAATGACAGGCCCAGTCTCCAGAAAGGATTCCTAGATAAAGTCAATCTAGAAAGAGAGAAGCCAAGCTCACAATTTAAAACAAGTCAAATGCCTGTGATCTGGTGATTGTGAATCTATTTCTTAGTCTCTCCTCTGATTTTGACAACCACTTCTAGGGTCATGAGAATATCTATATATTTGTATACACACACAACAAAGTCTATAGTTTACAAAGAATCATTGAATCGTACACTTAAAAGGAGCAAATTTTATGGTATGGAAATAACACTTCAACATGCCTAGTGAGAGAAAATAAGAGTGTGAGAGAACAAGAAAATGAGAGAGCAAGAGAGATATTCAATAGACGTTCACCCAAATGTCAGTTGACATTGAGTACCCGGGGGCTGACTCAAGAATGCAGCCAGCTGAGATTTCCAAGAAACAAATGCAAAGCAAGTCTCCAGACTATGCCAATTTCTCAACTCAAAAAAAAAAAAAAAAAAACTAATTCATGAGTCTTTATTAAAAATAATTTCCTTTCAAAGAGTAAAAGATAAGGATAAATATTCCTTGTACAGAAGAATCTCCCTGTATTTTCAGGAGAAAGGGAAATTTAAGGAGAGTATCTAAGGAACTGCCAAGGTTTTTCCCTCTGTACTCTTAAGAATTCACTCAAGAAGGCCTAAAAATCTGAGATACTTCTGAAGAAACCTATCATCTATGAGGTTCATGGGGACCAGGACTTTGTCAAGTTCAGAGCTGTAATCTTAGGAGTAAGAGTAGTAGTACATAATAAATGAAGGAGTAAAAACTGAATAACTTGGAGATGCTCTTAAAAACATGAAAAATTTAGAGTTCCTACACCAAAGGTGATCTCAGAGACAAGGGCATTGTGGAGGAAAATGCCAAATCATTGTGGCCCAGAATAAGATGATACTGATCCAGAATCTTTATCTAGATACTAAGGCGAGTTGACAATGGTACTCATAAAAAAT
Source organism: Solenodon paradoxus (assembly GCA_004363575.1). Lineage (NCBI taxonomy): Eukaryota > Metazoa > Chordata > Mammalia > Eulipotyphla > Solenodontidae > Solenodon > Solenodon paradoxus. Next base: position 458,994 of record RJWH01000892.1, read on the forward strand.
GATCACAAGTGACATGAGCATAGATGCATGATGTTTCTGTTCTTTTAAGTGTTTCCTAAGATATTCTGCAGAGTGCAAGGTTACGTAGAGTGCTAAGGCATCTGTGGTTTACACAAGAAGCAAAGTGAAATTTGCTATGCTCTCCCAAAAGAACACTTGTGTCCTTCATGATCTAGACATCTCTAGAGAGAGGTTCTATTTACAATATTCTGTAACTTGCAGATGTGTTTCTACGACAATTTCATTGGTTCATCGTATAAACCCTAAATAGCAAATAGGGAAGTCTATTTTATTTTTACAGATAAGGAAAGAAAAACCTAAAGAAAATAAGAGACTCTTCCAAGAAACAGCAGAGGAGTTGAATCCATATCTCTTGATTCCAAGTTGAGTATAAATTCCTTCTTATATTATATCCTAATGGGAAACATACAACACCTGGGTCACTAGCATGGGTGACTTGTATATATATTGACTCGCTAGTGTTTGTTTTGTGTGTTTGAAGTGTTTTTAGATCAGTTAAAGAAGCAGACTCACCAAGTGGCTTAAGTTCTTTGGGCAATAGTCAGCTACATCACAGAATGATAAGGACTGAATTTTAAAGCAAGAAGAAACTTGAGGTTCTCTGAGACCAGGTATTTCATTTTATAGGTAAGGAAATGATGGGCCAGAGAGTCCAAAACAGACAAGGATAATACTAGATCTAACCTCAAAGGCCACTGCAAATGGCAACTCAAATCAAATTTAGTGTTCATTTCATAGGCTAGCATAGTGTTCTAATCTAAAAGCAAATGGCATATGCTCTCTAGAGGAAAATAAGATGGAACATTTCACTGCAGTCTGTTATTATCCTCTATTATTTTTTCTATTACTGTCAGTCTGACTTGCCATGACCACATCATAAACTCTTTTAGACAGAGTCTTAGTAGAGCACCATATTCACTTACTCTGGAGCTGACTACAGTAGATACAAATTCTTAGCTAAAACTTCACAAGTAAATAAACCTTCACTAAGCTTGGCTAGGGTTAAGGGGAATCCTAATTAAATACACATTCACTAAAAATTCAAATACAGCAAAGCTAAAGAAATTATGTTTAAAAATATTTGCGGAAGTGCTGCCAAAAGTAATATAGAAAATAAAGTTGTCTTGAGCAAAATCAGAGCTTGCACACCATTTTTTCTACACTTGAAATAATTGATGTAAACTCCATTAAACTACAACTCAGCAAGGTCTAGCTCTACTGAAACACTCAGAAGCTGCACTATGCCATTGATTTTGACTTCATTTAACTCTCTGGCTCCTACTGAAGTAACAAATAGAAGATTTTTTGTTTGTTTTCATTTTCTGGGAATGCTCCTTTTTCTGTTGAGCCAAATTTGTTTTCTGAAAATCACATTCTGCGTGTTCAGTTGCTACTAACTGGCATCCTTAAGAACAGAATGAACTTGTGAGGGAGGGTTGCCAGGACAGAAAGGTAACCCTCCAATGCTATGATTAAAAATATAATGACCTAATCTTAAGTGATAGAATTTGCTGACTTATTAAGAAATACCAAGCAGAATCAGCAACTGACTATAGGGTTTATTTTTAAAACATGTATACTTGTACACTGTCAGGTAATCTTATTTTAATTTGTTTCAGGACCGGGTGGCTAAGCAAGCCCCACAGTGCAGTCTCATGGCACTCACAGCAGCGGATGCAGTTGCTGTCTGAATTCACTTATTTACGGTCTGAGTCTGATAATTTCTTATGCTTCAGGTCACAGTAAAAGTTTTCTTTGATATCCTGCACATATCTCACCAGATTCAAAATCTTGACAGAGAAAGAAGGAAAGGTAATAAACTCAAGGAACGGAAAGGAGGATATTCTCCCTCCAAAAAGGTATGGAAAGAAATACAGTATTTTTATATCACTAAATAAAGAATGACTTATATATTGATCTAACTCTGTTGTTGCATTGATTAGGATCAAAGATTTCCTTGCTGCAATTAAACCAAGCTCTGTGGTACCAGTTTTAGCCATCAGCTCTATTAATTTACAGAAAAATATGGGGACTAGGAGAAAATGCACAAATCTATTTTTAACAGAACATGCTTCATATAACTCTTGATCCTATCAAATTTCAAGTAGAAGATGTGCAATTAATCAATTATCATTTGAATAACGTGCTCTGTACAGAGCTCTATTCTTAATTTTCTTTATGTATGTGAAGTCTTACAACAACCCTATGACACAGGTGTAATTTTTAGACCCACTTTACTCATGAAAATAGAGAATTTTAGTAACCATACTGCGATAGTTTAATCATGTAGCTCTCTCCCTTTCCTCCATTCATATCCAATCTATGACCTTATTTGGAAACCAGGTCTTTACAGATGTAATCAAGTTCAGATGACAGGATACTTGATTAGGGTGGGCATTAAATCCAGATAACTGATGTGCTTACTGAAGAGGAAACTCTGAAACCAGAGAAGCACTCAAAGTATGCTAAGAAGATTGGGGTAGACACTGGAGTGAGGTATCTACAAGTCAAGGAATGCCAAGGTTTATAGGCTACCATCAGAAGCTAGGAGAGGGGCCTGGGCCAGACACATCCCTATGGGGAGCATGGTCCTGCCTATACCTTGATCTTAGAATTTTGATTAATTCAAAGTAGGTCCCAGTTACCTTTTCAACAACTGCCACAACTAACTTAACCTCTCTCAGCTTTACATCAAGGTCTTCATCTATGAAATAATGATTAGCACTTAGTTCACTGGATTTTTTTGTGGATTAAAATGAGTTAATACATCTATAGTGCTTTGGGAAATGCAAAGTCCTCAATAACTATTACCTATTGCCATTATTAATGTGATCATCACCACTACTGAATAAATTCCACCACCTTTAACAAGAGACGGAGGCTTTCCTAGATATGGGTTTGCATCTTCTGTCTGGTATATTTTTCCTGTGTAGTTTTGGGCATGTGGTTCAGCCTCTGAGCCTTTCTCCCAGACACTGAAGTGTTAACGGTGCCCAGATCATGGATTCACTGTCAAGACTGAAAAAATGCATATGAACATTCAACTCAGTGTTAGAAATACAGTAAGCCGAGGCTCACGATACACGGTAGTTTTTATTGTCCTCATAAGCTACCCCAGTAGTTTCTTTTCAATCAAGAAATGCCTCATTTTTCTAACCTTAATCATTCTAATTGAAATTCAGGCATTTTCTCCACTTACCGTCAGAAATGCTGAAGGAGTTTAAATCACCAGATATGACAAATAAACTTTCTTAAATCCTACACTGAATCAATAGCATTCGAAAAGGAGAACATTTCTAGAAAACATTCATTTTTTTCTAGGTTCCTGAACCTACATTTAAGCAAGATAAAATTGAGGCCTTAAAAGCTGTCTTTGTGAAAGAATACTGAAATGCTTTCTAGGAAGATAATGAGATGGATGAGCTAATGAGAAATCTCTTTCTCATACCTTGTGAAATATGGCTTTAATAATTAAAAAAAAAATTTCCCTAGCATTTCTACCACACCATCCCTTTACCTGCCTGTGTTAGCATGCCCTTATGGATTAGTTCTTTTATTTATTTTTAATTTTACATATACATTTGAATAAATGGCTGTGTAAGTGGTGAGATGAATGGTTAATGAGAGGAGTTGTTGCTGATAACCAGGAGGAGGAAAGCCTTTAATCTTTGTCAGAGATATAGGTAATTTTGTTGTAGGAGTGACATTATAATGAACACTAGAATGGGATTTCCATTATATCCTTTTCTCCCCAGTTAACTCTCTCTTTCCCTTTATTTTGTGTTGCTCTGTAAATGCAAAACTTAATTCTACAAGAAAATAGTCTTGTTGAACTCACTTTGTATTATAAAGAGTATGGTATACATATAAAAATCTTATTTTAGACAAAGAAGGAATTTTCACTTGAGGAAGCCCAATCCTTGGAAATTCTTAAAGACCCTCAGCACTGTCTAAGGGTATGCTGGTAGTTTAAAGTGCAGACAATCAAGTGGACAATAATTTAAGTAAATTATTAAAGACAAGGAAAGGTAAGGAAGTAATTTATTTGTCCTCTTCACCAAACATTTGTATGTAACTCCTATTCTGGGCTCACGATAGGACTGCACATTCTAGGATGGTGATGAGTCCACATGACTATTACTGACTGGTAAGGTGTCATATGTGCCTTGTCCGGCACTTAATTTGAATGTGAGACCTTCTACTGAAATCTGGCAGTTGTTTGATAAGGAGTATCATAATCCAGTCCATCTCTATCCTAAAACACATAATCATACGTTAGGTATTATTTATCTGTCTACGCATACACATGCATACTAGGAATAATACGAAAATTAACTGCCATCATTTAAGGGAATGGAAAAGAAGTTTTGGGGGTTGGGGAGGGCACTCTCTCACCTCCAAAGACTTATCAGCGCAGCAGAAGAGGCAAACTTCTCTTGTGAAAATTACTATTTTGTTTCTCTGTAAGGTCTATGCTAAAGTGCATTCAGACAATACCCCAAATGCCTTGGCAATCAGATAATTAACGACACACACCTCCCAAGAAGGGGCAGGAGTGTCACAGACGCGCTTCTGAGGCACACAGGGCAGTGGTGCCTTGTCCCCATCTGTGTCGCTGCCATCCCTAACATCACAAGTTAGCATCTCTGGAAACAAATGCCATGTGGAGGCACGTAGCGTGCTGCGTATGAGGGATCGACACATAAAAGGGAAAGGGAAGCAGGATGAAGGAGAAGAAAAAGTGGAACTTGAACACAGGTCCCACAGAGCTGCAACTTGCCCATCCAGAGCCCTGGAGCAAGTACTGTGCATGCAGTGACCGGGCAGCTCCTGCAGTGCTGAGAACTGGAGGCTGTTTGATGCCCTGCTTCCCACCGTCAGGTATCACAGCCCTCACAGAAGAGGAAGCTGGGAGCAGCTTCCTCAGATCCAACACAAGTCCTTCAAAAATGTTCTCTTCCCAACAACAGGAAAAGGCTTACATCAAAAGTTAAAACTTATTTATCTGGGTCACAAGATCCTAACTGATTTCATTACAATGTGTGGGGAAACTCTGAGGTTATCAGGCTCTAAAGCATTCAAGTGCTCCTAAATTGGTCTGCCGCTTCCAGTTTCTTTCACTCAAGTTCAACGTGCAAACCACAACTACATAAATGTTCATGAAACACCTTTATCACAGCACCTTCAGGCTCAAAAACTTTCAAAACTTCCATTAGCTGTTTTAACCATCTTAATGCCAGAAATAACCTAAGCCCCCACTGTGCCAGAGATAGCCCCCCACAGTGCCAGAGATAACCCCCATAGTACTGACATGTGCCTCGAACATACTGTAACTTCTGAGGAAACAGGTACACAGAGGGTGAGGGGAATTCTCTTCCTGTACAGCACCTGCTTCTTCACAGGGGTGGGAACAGCAGTAGCTACCGAGGCCCACAGGCAGCATTTGGCAAGGGCCATCTTTAACATGAGGCAAAGAGGGCAGTTGCTTTTGGGACCCCTCAACTCAACCGTCCCTTTTGCCCCATGTTAAAGATGGCCCTGGTCTATTAAAAGTGGGAAAATTGATATTTATATTACAATGTCAGGAAATATTAAAAAAAGGTACTGTCACATTTAAAATGGTATGCATGGTCAGCCTACTCATGGCAGAGCAAAGCTCTCCTAAGTAGTTTCTATGAGAAATGGATAAAGGATCAGGTATTTTCTAACTTAGTCATTAAGTCTGAGAGAAAGCACTTCCTTTTTAGGTTTAAGGGAATCACATATTCATCTGTTAGTGAAGAAACTGCTTCAAGAGAGTCTCAAGAATAGGAAGACAGGAAAACAATAAATGAGATGTAATAGTCATCTCTCTTCTCTAGAACTTAGAGGAAATAATCTTAGACCACAGTATCAAACAATGTACAACTGCTTACTGGCATCTAGTCTTTGATTATCCAAAGATTTAAGCAGCATACCAGCAAAATATAGGAAGATTACCCTGCCTTAAAATGGCTTACAGTCTAGTTTGGCTGTCAAAAGTGACCACATGGAACAATAGTTACAAGGTAGCAGGAATTAACTTATCTGTAGTGGAAACTCCTGCGTTTTACCACAGACCTCACTTCTATCCAGCAAAAGTTCTCAGGCATTAAGTAAGCCTTCTAATCCTCATTTGAAAAAAGGTGGATAATGGCAGTATTGTATTTTACTTCATAGGATATTGCAAGAATTAAATGAGACACTATAGATAAAATGCAGTTCTTGCACATTGTTAAGAGCTCAGTAAATATTTGTCAACATCATTCGTACCATTATAGTTTTATATATCAGTGAACACTCAGACCCATAAACTTCATAGTCAGGCAGTGCTTTCCAAGAGAGGCAGACTGAGTTGGTTCTAACGAAGAGGCGTGGGGTGAGGATTGGCAGGTGGGTAGAAAACTGAGAGAGACCTAAGGCATGAGAAGAAAAATGTAAGGAATTTAGGTAAATATAACAAACTGAGACTCCTGTGCTGAAATAGTTTTAGATGTGAAATGTGACTGACCCAAACATTGTAAGCTTTCCTGGGGCTGGTGACAGTCTCAGTATTTACTCAACTTGACCTCCACAGCACGGACTCAACACATGAAGTATGGAACATGCTTGGAGTCCCTGTCCTACTGAATTTTAGAATTTAGTACAAATTTTTGGCAAAGTAAAAAATTTTGCCTTTTCTGCTAGATACTTAAACAGGATGGCGGCTCTGGAAAACAGCATATGATAAAATATGAGTATTAGGTAACATTAGCAATATCTCAGAGTTATTGGGCAAATCCCACTTGTCTTTTTTCCTAATGACCTTTGCTGAAAGATTTTCTGCATCATTATGGCTACTGGTTAAGTTAGGCTTTAAAGAAAAATAATAGAATAATTAATTTTAGGTTCTGCAGATTTCCAGTAGTAAACATTACTAATGTTTCATTTGGGGGCCACTGGTAACTAATTTCAACTTTTTTTTCTCATTATGTGGTCAATTTACTTAATTTGAGGAGGCTACATTTTTCCCCTTACTTTTATTAGCTTTTGGCTTTTCTCCAACTTGTCTTAATCAAAATGCTTATTATTTTTATCTTGCTATTAAGGATAATCTAGCTATTCTATAGATAGCAAATTGCATGTTTAAAAGGGGGGGGGGGAGGATTTAGTTGCTACCACACAATTTTGTTGCTTCTTCCATGGGAAAGCAGAAATATTTGCAATTCAACAGTATGGAGTCATTCCAGGACAAGGGCTAATGGCAGTTGAATAAAATATTCTTTGCCAACAGCATTGTGCAAATTAAAGTTCTTTACTTTGAATGTTGAATGATATAAATTACATTTTACCCACTGCCACTGGAAAGAGAAAAAACTTTGCAAGCAGTTCATCTCATTTTTCTGTATCAAATATTTATTGAATCCCTACTATGTGCCAGCCACTGTATGAGGCTCTAAATATGTATCCATGAATGACACGAAGTCCCTGCCTCACTGAGCTTGAATTTCAAGTGAGGAATAAGACAGTTGGCATGTAAATGTGTGTTGGGTGGTGGGCATATAAAGAAAGCAGGAAGGAAGAAAAAGAGAATGGCATGTTGTGGGGAAGAGCCCTGTGTTCTACTGGGGTCAGGTCAGCTAAATGAACACGTTTGAAGTCAGAGACTAAGTCATGCAGATACCAGGGGAAGCAGACTGAAAAAGCACACTCTCCAAACACTCATCTATGCACACACATGCTCCTAAGTGAACATCTTGGGTAAAGAGATTTAGAAGGGCTTTCTCTCATCAAAATTCTCTGAACTTGTAGTGCCAACCAGAACATGGGTCTCTGTCTTTGAAATGTTAATAAATGGCTGCCTGCTTAATTTTGACTCAAAGGAGAGACTGTAAATCTGCGAGGTTGCTGTTCTGTGATACATCATGCATATTGCAGAAATTAGCAGCTCAAACTGCCCAGAAGGCTGAACAAAAGTGGGATTTATACTCCTCCCTCACTGATCTTTCACACATGAATCAAATGATATATTCCCAAAGAAGAATTAGAAACTGACACGCTCCGTGCCAGCATGGAGATAAGGTTGGGACCTGTGTGTATCGATGGTTACACTCGATCTCTTGTGTCTCTCGGCCATATGGAGATTAATCTGGCTCAGGACCTGCTGATAGCTGGAATTAATAATCATCTGTACACAATACCAGCCGGTCACCACAGAAACGTGCTCCCGAATGGGGCCGAGTCATCAAGCGCAACCCAGCCATCACCTGCTCCCATTCCCCCTTTGTTCACCTTAAATTAAACACAGTCACAAACCCTTATGGGGAGGAAAGATAGCCGCAGCACTTAGGAATCCTGGAAGCAGCTCCCACAAGTTCCCAGTACCAAATCCAGACCCTACTCTTTCATTCAACCCTACTGTTGCTTTTTAAAAGTCAAAGGTTCCCAGAACTCGCAGATCTCACTTTTCAGCTCCCAGAGAATTCTAATTTGCTAACTAGTGGAAGCAGAAAAAGGAGACTCATAAAAGTAGTCAATAATGGAAATCGACTCTTTGATAAAGACAATATGGGAGAAAATATAAAAGATGCAGCATAACCAGCGATGAATTATAGCATAGAGCAGAAGTGGGTGCTGACTTGGAACTAAGTCTGTAGTTCTTTCTCTGTGACCCAAGCAACTTTTACCCTCGGTGCCTCCATTTCCTTGGCTATAAAATGAAATTGACAGCAATCGTCTATTATGAGGCCTACTATTTATACTGTGCGCCAGACAGTGAGTACACATGTGGAGGTGGGTGAATTTTCCTCTACACTCGAAGGACAGAATTTTGCCCTCATCAAGAACATACTTTCAAGCAATTAATAGGAAAAGATACAGGTAATGTTTAATTATTCTAATCCCCACTGAATGTTTTGTTATTTAGTACATCAAATGACAAAAACTGTTTGCACTGGTAAAATGCGTGGATTTTACTTAACTTAATGAGAGTTAGTGATGGGTTTTCTTTAATTAAAATTAGTGACACTGAAGATGCAGATTGGCTGATTCATTGTAAAGACAGTTCCACCGCTCCATGGGCAAGGTAAAAGATTCCAGGATTCCTAAGTAAGTGTTGTTCTTCAACAACTGCTGGTTGTGAGGATTTAACCTACCGAATCTGACTAGGTGTTAGCCAGCCCTGAGTCTAGAGCGGTGGCACATGTGCTTTGGCAGAGATTTGTATGCAAGTACGATCAGATCTCTCCAAAGCACAGTGATCTTACAGAACCCATTATGACTACTATTTTGTGTCTGCATAAATATCTGTAGTATTCCTATCATCTGTTTGAGATGACACCAGAATTTGTTATATATTGTGGACTATTTCCATCTCAAGCATTTATCCTGTTTGAAAATTCTAGCCCTTCAACTATAAGCTTCAGTTACATGAAAGGTCATCTGTTCGAAACATTTCTTTTCCAGTGAAGTTATTTTCAGGTATTGCTTCCTGACTTGGCTGTTATTAAAAAACTTTTGAACCTAGAGTCACACTTTTGGAAGACAATTGTCTGTCACTGCTTCACATTTATGTACCTGTTGCATTCACAGGTACCATTGGCCAGCTTTGGTGTAGACTATTTTTTCAAGGATTTTTGAAAAGCAAATAATCTCTGAAGATAAAGTTTGTGCCTCCCTCTACAGTGAAAGGCAGGTTTGTTTATGGTCTAGTCTGATAAGTATAATGTCTCTGGTACAAAGTTCAAAGAGGATTATTGTACATTATAAAATATTCGTTATTTTCTAAACTTGGGATTCCTCTCCGATAATGCAATTTATCATGTATGAAGAAGTCACTCCATCCTCATGATGTCATTCTGTGGGAACTGGGCCTCAGGGAATTAAAACAAAGTGATGATGTGGCTATGGTTTTTGCTGTGAGTAATAAACTGTCCTTTCTCTTTCATCTAAGAATTGTGTGTCTTCTGTCATGTATCCATGAAACTGTGACATGTGAATTGGTTAACTTGTCAGCTTGTAAGTTGGGTAAAATATTAGATTTTTCAGTTTTGATGCACTTCAATTCTGAATTAATTTCACTTTAAATGAACAATCATGATGAATTCCATTGAGTTGAAAAATGAACCAGAATATTGTGGAGAACTCAAGAATTCTTACCCAGAAAAAAATGGAGAGAACAACTCACCTTCTATTTTAGATGGGAGCATGACTAAAAGCTCAAAGTCTTGGTGTAAGAATTAACTGCAAAAAGTGAGTTAGAGTATTTAAGAGAATAAACTCTTTTCAAGTGCTTTCAAGCTGATTTTAAGAATCTGTTTATATAAAAATAACTTGAATTTCAAATATAAATGATTATATTAGTAATTAAAAAGATCCTATGAGAGTAAACTATTTTGCCTTATTTAAAAAAATAACATTTATCTTTAAATAATTGACTTGCTTTACTTAATCATACCTAATAATGAAAGTAATACATAGTCATGATAGAAATTATAGAAGATTGCACAAAATTATGGTGAATTAAAAATGTAGAACTGGAGTTCTATTTCTAAAATGACAATGTTAGGAGCTCCATGACCCCATTCCCTAGTGAAATACATACAACTGGTGAACATTATTTTAAACAGGGTTTAAAATTTCTTTAAATTGCTCTAATTCAGTCAGTATGACCAAACTGTCAATTAGGATAATAAACATTTATTGACAAAAATCTATTAAATCTTGCTACAAACAACCAGAGTCTGCGGCATCAGAACCACAACCCATCTCTTCTACCTACTGAGTTAAGTATGACAGAAGCTCCAATCTGGATGGATGTGTCCTTCAGTTCTTAGTGTTTCACCAGGAGAAGCAGGTCATCAGCATTTCTCATCACTCTCCTCCCAGATCTAATTTACAGAAGCTAAATTTCTACCAAGTGTGGCTGAGAGGTCATGGGCTCCTCTTTCACCTAGCTACCTTTCACGACGTAGGTCCCCCATAGGTACAGAAAGTAAAGTATACTCAAGTTCCAATTTCCTTCATCCCAGCTTACTGATAAGAGTAGAAGTTACACCAGGAGAGGGGAACCAAAATATTAGATGGTACTGTCTCCATTCCACACCCTCCTTTTAAAAGCAGTTTCTGAAGAAGTAGGTCGCATTTCCAACTCTATCTGAGGAGTAAATGAAAAATTCTGACCAGAAACAAGAAAGTCTATTTGAAAAGTAAGTCTTGATCTCACACCAATACACCTGAAATTATATTTTAAAAGATCATGGGGAAATTCAAGTCTAAGGATGCATCAAGAAAGTGGATTTTAGAAGTAGAAGACAGCTTCTCAACAGCAATGATCTAAACCACAGACCAGTTTTATAGATGGAATTGCCGGGGGGCAGGGGGGGTAATCAGCTAATAAAAAACCTCTTGGTAATTTTTATAAAAACTATGTTTAAAGAAATAAAGGAAAGTATGCTGATGATTAATCACTAAATAGAGAAAGTCACAGAAGAGATGAAAGTTATTTTAAAAAAAAAGAACTAACTGGAAAGTCTAGGGTTGAAAAGTACAATAACCAAATGAACACAGTTACTAAAGGGCAAAAAAGTAGACTTGAATGGGGAGAAGAATCAGTGAATTTAAAGACAGATTATAGAGATTATGAATCTGAAGAAGACGGAGAAAAAGCAGCAGTCTCAGCGGCATGTGAGAAACCACTGTATGACACAGCACACAAGTACAAGGAGCACTGAAAGAAGAGGATAGAGAGAGAGGTAACAAAATTCAAAGACATAGCTAAAATCTACCCATATGGAAAACACTAATCTATACATCCAAAAGCTCAATGAATGTCAAAGAGATAAAATTTAGAGACCCATACTGTACACACATCACAGTTAAAATGCTGAAAGTCAAAGAGCAAAGAGCAAATCTTGAAAGCAGCAAAACCACATCTACCAAGGAGCTCCAGTTAAGACTTAACTACTGACTTCTCAGTGGACAATACAGGCCAGACATGAAGGGTATCAATTCTGAAAGAAGGTGGGAGGAAAACGAAAATATCTCATTCAACTATCTTATATCCAACAAAATTATCTTCAAAAATTATGGTGAATAAAGACAGAGATTTTGCTTGTAGATTCACCCTGTAAGAAATACTGAAGGAAGTTTTTAGATTTATAGTAAGTGCATCCAGGTAGCAAGAGTTCCACAATAGATAGTTACATAAATATAAAAGACATTTAGGAGAATACCATGTGCATTGCTTTGTAACCTGCTTTTTCACTTACGTGTATAAGTTTCCAAGGGAAAATTATTGTGATAATATAAAAGACTTATATAAATTATTTGAGATAAAAAATACCATAAGCAGCTCATCAGAATAAGGGAAATTATTAGTGTTATTAAGAAGACTAGAAACTACCAAAAATTAGCCTATTGTTTGAGGAATCAGATGTCTGAACTCTATCCTATAATATTTATATACCCTATGAGATTTTTCTATTAATTATTTTATTTTAAAGAAGAGGTGCAGGCATGAATGAAGGTGAGTAGGCAAGCAGGCAGAAAGAGAGAAGAGAGAAGCAATTCATTTCTTTTATTTAGTTGTTCATCTTGGTTTGTTCCCTGTGGCTCCAGGACGCAGACTCTGCTGGCCAGACTTATCTGCCAAACCACAAGGGTATGCCTATTAATGCTTTTTTGAGATTTTTAATTCTAATGGAAAAAGAAAAATTACTTATTGCCATAAGGCAACACATGAAAAACTGGATAAAAGAAAACTAGTCTATGAACAGCATGGTTGGGACCTGGCAGTGAGGTGCAGTGGTGAGGAAAGCTTCAGCATGAGGCTAGGTCTTGATTCGGTTTTACTTCTAATTCTATTCCTAATTTGCTGTTCTTTTCTAGGCATGTGGTCAGACCGCAAGGAGTACTCAACAGGACAGAAAAAAAGTCATAAACCAGAAAATTAGGAACAGAGTCAGGGGTGTCACCTTCTATGTCTTACTCTTGTTGTCACTGATTAGTCTTGTCCCACCCCCATAACATCTGCAGGATTCCCCTCCACACACCTGTGTCATCGACGCCCTCACAGTGGAGGCCGACATGGGGAGTTTCTCACATGGAGTGCTGCTGATTGCAGCCTTGATTCTAACTGTTCTTTTAGCTCAAGGACTGCACGATTAACTTTCGGTTTCTCTTAGTTAAAGTGGTGGAAACAAAGAATTGCAATGGCGTAGTCCAGTTTATAGACTTATTCTATATAAAACAATTTTTTTTGTGGAAAGAGGGTTTCTTTGCTAAGCATGGCAAGAAGAGAGGGCAGTTAAATCTGAAGAGATATAGGTCTGTCTTATAAAAAATGCAAAAATTAAAACTAGATCAGAAAAATAGTATTCATTAAGAGTTTATTATGCACACAGAAGAGTTTTCAAACTGGGAATGTTCTAAAATTGACATGAGGTTCAGAGGTTGGACATTATAGAAGGGTGAAATAAAAGGAACTTGAAGATGATGTTTAACATCTATAATGATTGGTTATTAAAATGGAGATGTGTCCAGGCGGCAAGGCAATGGTTAAATGTGACTATACCATTTTAGGAAGATAAGTTTATTTTATGATTGTTAGAGGCATTTACAAGAAATAACTTAGTTAAGTTTCACTATGTTCATGAAGTAAGCTGGATGTAGTTTTGCTTATGTGGCTTGGGTTTTGTCTGAGGCATTTCCATTTTATTTGAAATTGCAGAATCTGTCAAACCGCTCTTATATTAAATCACTGCCCCTTTTATCTATAACACTCATCTATAAAACAGTTCTTTAAGCTCCTTCTAGTTCAACATAGAACTGTCTACTTCTCAAGGGAAATGTGCACAGCACAGACTTGCGTAATTCGATTGCATTCTGCACACCCACTGGTATTTTTAGTGCATAAAATTGGACAATCTTATTTCATAGGATGGTGTCAGAAGTAGGTCATCAAGTGTGCTTTCTCTACCACCATATGCCTACCTTCATTATCGGCTTACCTGATACCTTTGTGACTTAGGAAGAAAATTTCATATTCTCTTTGGTTCATTTTCAAAGAAATACAGTGTAGACTAAGCATCTGACTCGAGGATTTCCCCAATTACATTTTCAGAGAGATTCCTACTTATTTTTTTCCACATGGAAATATTATGTTTAGCTGACATTAATTAAGAGATTAATTTAATGGCAATTCAAAGAAAAAGAATTCAACACTAAAATATTCAGCTTCATTCTTTCTCTGCATGTTTCAAATAATGTCAGTCCTATAAATAACATGCAAGCAATAGTGTGAGCGATCTGAGTCCTTAATTGGATGAATAGTTCTGAGGCCAAATAATGGAACTTACATTATCAAATCTCTCCTATATGTATTCAATGAAGAATTTCTAACATGTCTTCATTGAAGACTGACATGGGGAAGACAGACACTGATTTGAGGATTAACCAAAAGAAAAAGTTTGAGTGTGTTTTATCAAAAATAGAAGCTCAGCTGCTGTGTTTACAAACTCTTTTAAGGTATACTGCAGGTTCCTTCTGTCTCCCCTGATTTCCTAACACTTCTAACCTCAAATTCTGGCACTTTTGACTCATAAATAGTGGTCAAGAAATATCTTTAGTATAAACCTAAGGAACACCCAATGAATATCTAAAAACTATTCTAGAGAGTGATCTCATCCATACCTATAATATTTTTAGAATTTCTTATTCTTTTAACTGTTTTTTACCATAATTGTTAGTTCTTTATTTTTAAAAAAAGGAATGGGCTATATTTTTCTCCTTAGTTATAGTGGAGTCCCTAATATATTACCAACTAAATGTATAGTAGACACTTTACAGATATTTATGTCTTTGAATGAAGTTGAACATGTGTTCCCTTATGACCTAAAACCGTCATTTCAGTTTCTCCTAGAGGTTAACTTCCATTTTCCTTAGCAAATAGCACAGGAAAGAAAAGAAAAAAGAAAATGTGTGTGTGTGCGTGTGTGTGTGTGTGTGTGTGTGTGTGTGTGTGTGTATGCAAGGCCAGCATAGAACAGCAAATGCCAAAATTTTAGTGGAAGCAAGTGAGAACTAAAGGGCTTCTTGGTCAAGCCACATAGTTAATTATGATCTTAGACTTTCTCTACTTTCATCATTCCACCTGCCACATAATTATTATATTAAAAAAGACTTTGATATTGCTTTACAGTCGTTATCCACGAGTCTACCCAACTCCTTCAGCACTGATCATCGACACTTTCTTTGAAGGGTATACTTTCAATGCATTTTCAGAAAGACTTGTATGTCTCCATTCATTTGCCTTACTTTCCTTTTTTCCATTATGCGATGTCATTCTCAGAATTCCCCCATTACAACTCTGCTCCATTGTTTGTATTTGAAACAGTATATCTTTTATTACTTCTTTCCTATAGGAGTCTAATAATTATGACGTTACTTATACTGACCATGATGGATTCTCAGGGGTAGTGGAAGCAAGAGTAAACCTGGAAAACCCCTGCTGTAGAAGTTTCTCTTACACTAGGGTGAAGGATCTCTGTGGGATCACATAAAGTCATGGACATGTCAATCCCAAATTAGTCAAACAAACACTAAGAGGCAATGGCAAAATACTTTCCATTGGTAAGGAAATTCACTTGAAGAACAATTATATGGAGAAGTTGGAAATAACAAAGATATTAGACACAGAAACTTGGTAACTATAGTCTACCCAAAAGTTGGGGACTTATAAAAATATTTATTTTCCATCACAGATTCTATGCAGTCTTTAGAAATTCTAGTCATAGAATTTTGGATTGTTTTGAGGAGATGACATTATTTTTTTAATGGCAATTTGTTCTTTTTCACGTCTCTGAAGTGTCATGAGATTCTTGTTCCAGGTAACATCACTCACTGTGCAGGCTTGACATTGTGGTCTGGTGAGACATTAATTACACTCTACCCTAGGGCTTTAATTAGTGGATCATGATGTTGACTCGTCAGAGGAACTACTGGTCTTTAGAAAGCATCAAAAATATTGGAAGTTCAAGCATGTGTCTTGATTATATATTGTCAAGGGAATCCTAGTTAGACAACCTGTCATTAAGAGATCCCACTCTCAAATAAAGGAAAACCGAGTGTAGAGTTTGGTAGTAGACAAATGGTTTATGGCATAATTACATATATCAAATGGAATAAAAGTTACAAACCCGATATGCACAGATTTCAGCTGAAGAGAAAAAAGAGAAAGATTTCTCTTTTCATGAAATATAACTTAATTTTGTCTCACAATGCTAACATGTCTCATTACTAGTTTCTTCCCTTAAACTCAAGTTAAAGCCAGAAGTAGAGTTTATATTTAATATGATCTAAAGAGTAAATGTTAACAACCATCTCTTAAAGTAGAATCTGTTACAAATGTGGGGTTTAATTGTTGTCATTAGAATCAGTTTAGCACATGATCATCAGGGAGGGGTATTCTAAATCCATGTTGAATCTCCAATATGGCAGAGATATTCAGTCACTTGCATTTAAGTCCACTGACCTGACTCAGTAAATCTGCATTGTCTCAGTCATTATTGGTAAGTGATTCTGAGAAAGGTTAGAAGAACCTTTACAAACAAAACTGGTTTAATTCTCAGCGTTGGGGTAAAAATAAACACAGGTTATCCCCAACCAATGGCATATCTAATTATGTCTGGGGAAAAGCTTTACCGGGACTCTATCTGCCACATCTGAAAGACTTTCTGCTCCTCCGTGGCTCTGCTTTCCCCAGGGTCTGGACACTGCGTGGAGCCCTGCCTCTGCCTCTGCC
Organism: Solenodon paradoxus; assembly: GCA_004363575.1. Classification (NCBI taxonomy): domain Eukaryota; kingdom Metazoa; phylum Chordata; class Mammalia; order Eulipotyphla; family Solenodontidae; genus Solenodon; species Solenodon paradoxus. The sequence goes on from RJWH01000892.1 coordinate 475,813, forward strand.
TCAGCAACCACCTTGGAATTATACTCAGATTGTGCACTGGGATATTCTCTTAGTTTTCCCTGAAGTGACTTTCTGGGATTAAAACTTCCTTGTTTGTGAATTTGGGATTCCACTGTTAACAGTGCTTTTCTTCCATCCTCCTCATTCCCACATCTAGCTCCAGGTGTCCCCAAACATCACTGCTGCTCTCTCCAGGGATGTCCTTCTGAGAACTACATTCCTTCACTTTCAGATGCACTCTACCTGGTGCTTGGAAATTTCAGAAATCAAAGGAATGCAGCACTTTGAAGGAATGATCATAAGAATGAATAAAATGGTATTGAATACCAGGAGCTCTGGGCTTGAGTTCAAAAGATGCACTTTCAAGTCCCAGTTGAACTATACTCTGGTTATCTGATTTTGGACTACACTTCATCTCAGTGCCTTCATCACATTCAGCTGTTATAACACAACACCATCAACAACAAATATTTCTCACAGTTCTGAGGCGGGGACGTCCTAGGTCAAGGGGACAGATTCAGTCCTCGGTGAGGTCGCCATCCCACTGTGTCCTCCCATGATGAGGATGAATCTCTGGTATGTCCTCCTCTCCTATAGGGGACTAATTCCAACATGCAACATGGGGCTTCATCCACACGACTCATCTAAAACCTAATTGCCTCCCAGCGGCCCTACTTCCTAATACCATCACACTGGGATTAGGGCTTCCTCATTATATGAATTTTGAAGGGGCACAGATATTCGTCCATAATATTACGGATTTTTTTTTTCAGCAAAATGGGATATAAACTTCTACTTATTTCAATTTTTTTTTTAGGAAATTTGACTATTGGTTCTTCAAAATGTAAAATATTACCAATATATTTTACTGCTATTATTAGAGAAACCTACATATGATATTTTGTTCAATTAATATTCATTTAGTGCTACTTTGAGCAAGATCCTACAGAACCAAAGGTAAGTAAGTAGTGATCCCACTGAAGAGACTACTAGAAATGAAATCACATTAAATCATTTTGTCTTAAAAGTGTCCTGGAAACGTAAAACTTATTTCCAGACAGAGACAAGAGTTTACAAACAGAATCTGAAACTATGTTACTATTCTATTTGATAATACTCTTTCCTCTGCCTGGAATTTTTCCTTGTCTTCCAACCACCAAAATCTCAACACACATCCTTGGAAAATTCTGACTTACCATTTAACATTGAGCCCAGGCATAATCTCTGAGGGTTTGTGTCACAGCAGTGCATGACACTCCAGAAATGACTAAATGTCAGATGTGCCTTCTACCCTAAAATGTACTACAACCAAGATGGTAGAGAAATATCCATTCATTCAACAAAAGTTCAGATACAGTCAAGTGCCAGGTGCTGTATTACGCAGGGAGAAACATATTTTCTTGTAACATGTCAGACTACATGTTCACAAACTAAGACTATATAGTTGAAAAATACAGTATCAGAGCCACACCAAATGGGAGGTAAGAACTCTGTTTGAAAACCCTGTTTACAAACTTTTTATTGACTTGGAATGCATGACCAAAAACAGTATTCAAAGTGATTAGGTCCCAAGCTAATTCACAGTAATAACAAACAACTCTGTATCTGAATTATAGTAGAGGGCCAGTAGAGGTACTTATGTGGAACTTAGAGCTGCTGGACACAGGGTTGGGTACAGGGTGGAGAGGTCGGGAGAGTAATGGAAAAGGTGTGCTCCTTACCAGTCAATGCTGCAAAGCTCATATTCTGAACTTCAAGAACTAGATAAAGTCATTAAAGTGTAAGATACAGTAAAGAATATATTCACATGAGAACTGGATAAGAAATCATATCAAAAATTTTAAGTAAGTTAACAGCTCTATGAAAAAGCATCTAATACTATTCTTATTTTCTCATTTCTATGCTGCCTGAAGGAATTTCATCACCAATTAACCTTAGCTTCTGGACTTTTCATTGGAAAACACCGTTCTAGCAAATAACAGTTTTCCTGGCTCCCAAACTCCCAAGGTAGAGAATCAAGTCCATTTAGAAGAAGAAAAAAGGCAATTTCCATCCTCTGATTATTAGAGTAGTCATGCCAGAAAAAGCATTTTGAAAATAAAAAAATGTCATTCTAAGCCTCTTCCTTCCACTTTTCTTTCTGCATCTCTGTCCTATGACTCTTCTAATCTCTGGCGTTATCCAATTATTATAAGCCCCTGTTTCTCAAATGACTTTCTGAAGCTCCTCAAATCAGAACTCTCTCCCTCCCTGCAAGCAAAAGTCACTGTTCCAAGAAAAGCAATAAGGCTGAAACAATCCTCCTAGATGTGCTCGCATTTGCAAAATAACTTGTATTGCTTTTTTCTAATTATGAAAGTAATTCACGCTTATTGTGGAAAACATACAAAATATAAAACAGTATGAAAAGAAGAAAAAAACAACAAAACAAAACAGAACTCCTCAAAGTCTGCAGTATATTTGGGTGTCTGAGAGAGAATGTTTGTTGACAGATAGATTGGTCAGTGTTGATATATTGAGTCTCTGCAAAGGATTGTGATAGGAACTGTGAGAAACTTAAGGTGAGGCAGAACCAGATCTTATCTTCAAGTCACTTGGAGACAGCATCCAAATTTTTCTATTATTAATGAATTAAAGGTCAACAAATTCACTACATTTCCAATGGAAGCATTTAATCCTCATCTTGTTGAAGTCTGTTAAAGTTGCAGAAATGAAGGCTCTGCCTTGAAGCAGGAAATGTGAAACTCAAGTGTCAAATTCTCTGTATAGGACCTGCCTGTGCTCCACAGAAAATATAAGCCAGGCAGAGTGAGAAAAGATTATTACAAATTATGTTTTCCTGAGACAAAAACCTTATTTTCCTCCTATATTCAATTTCTCTCTGTCTGGAACTTTTATAAGTTTTCTAAGCAAAGTCATCTAATACAAATTCTGAATTCTTCTCATTTCCTTTTTTACTTTTTGTTACTGATTTTTCATTTATATACAGAAAACTTTACTTTTTTTAGCATTCAGTTCTATGAGTTTTGACAACAATAGAGTCGTCTAAGCACCAAAACAAGAGGCTGAGCAGGTCCTTCGGCAGCGCCCCCAGGTCCTTTACGCCACCATTTTCCAACTTTCTCCTGCCCAATCGTCTTTGACAACCACCAATCAGTGCCCCACCCCTAGAGTTCTGCCTTTTCCAGAATGTCATCTGAACGAATCTGGCTTCTTTCACTACCATAAAACACTGGGTCCATCTGTGCTGTTGAATGTGCATGTAGTTAGGCTTGTCACTCACAGAGTCTGAGTCAAGTCAGCAGAAGCCAGTAGAGAGCTGGGACTATCCTGGAGACTCTACAGAGGCACCTCTCATGCGGTGGCATCAATCCCCAAGTCATCACTGGAAGACTTACAAGCCTCTTGATAATTTTATACCAATATAAACATATCAGTCTGTATCAAAAAGAAAAGAGATAAAATAAAAGAAGGCTACTAAAGTCCCTGAAGGAATTCCTAAATTCATAATAAAACTATTTGGCTGAAAACACATTACCTTTCATCTAAAAGGAAAAATGACACTAAGGATGTGGCCTTGAGCTCAGAGGCCAGAGTCTTAAACCAGAAATAATGACTTCTAGGCCTTCAAACCTAATGGCATTTGCCCAGTTGGATTTCAAAATTGCTTGTATTGATGCCTCCCTTTTCTCTTCCATCTTCTTCCTTTTTGAAAGGAGAAACTGCTGTCTACTAAGTCTGTCTACTCTAGTATTGTATTTTGAAGGCAGATAACTTGTTTTCTAATTTTACAGGTTGACACATTTTCACCACTATGGGTCACCCCAGAGTTTTACCCTGTTGAGAGAAGGAAGAAGCAATTTTTAAGGAAGAAGAAAAAGAAACATCTCTATTTATTTAATAAATCACCCCAGTCCTCAGGTCTTGAATCTGGGACCTTACACTTTCTGTGGTCCCCATGCTAGCTAGCTCTTACCTGTCGGAATCACAAGTGTGTGTCTGATTTAGAGAATTCTAATGATAAGATTTAGAAGAAAGTAAGAACTTGGAATTAACGCCAAGAAAAGACTTTCAGTGACCTTAGAATGGTTGAATGTATATGTCACATGAACTAGATGTGAATCTTTAGGGACATGACGCAGGAAGAGGAAGGTAGGAAGAAGAATGGCCTCTCAATGGCATCCAAGTTCTAATTGTCAGAATTTGTGAATATGATATTTTATAGGACAAAAGGGACTCTGAAGATATAATTAATGATTATGATGTGAGGAAATTGTCCTGATGAACTCAAACTAATTGAAAGGGTCCTCTTTTAAAAAAGAAGACGAAAAAGTCAAAGTCAGGGGAAAAGAGGTAAAGATGGAAGTAGAGGTCTGAGCAATACCATCAGGTGTCACAGAATTTGGGTACTTTTTAAAAGCTGGAAAAAAAGAGGAAAAAATTCCCCCCCAGTTCCTCAAGAAAGAATTTATGTATTTAGCAAAGCTTTTCCAAATTTTACCACTCCCAAGTTATAAAAGTATTTGCTTATGTTTTCTTTTGGTAACATGTATGACTTATTTTTTATATAACATAAGTGTGTCATTTGTAACTTACCTGAATGTACTATGTGATAAACAGATTGATCTTTGTCAAATGGCTATCTCATTGTCTCAATACCCTTTATTTAAAGCTCCACATTTACTTGAGATGTTATATTATTATGTCTAAGCATTTCAAATGCATTCTATTTCTTCCACTTTGATTCTATATCCTTGACTTTTGTTATTTGTTAATGAAACAAAAATCATGCCATTTTAATTAGATGGGGTTAGAAATAGGTTTTAATATTTCAAAGAACTCACACAGTCACTGTCTTGGTTCATTCAGGTTGCTATAATACCACACACTGGGTGGTTTATCAGAAACTTACAGCTGACAGTTCTGGAGGCTGGGCAATCCAAGACAACGTCAGAATCAGATTCAATGTTTACTGAGAACACTCTTCCTGGCTCCGAGATGGCTGTTTTCTCAGGGGCCTCAAAAGGCAGAAGTAGTAAAGATCTCTGGAGTATTTCTAATAAGGGCACTAATCCTATTAACAAGGATTCCACCCTGATGGCTAATTGCCTTCAAGAGACCCTATGATCTCCAGATACCATCACATGGGAGGAAGATATGGGTTCAACATACGACTTTGGAGGACACATGGAGTGTACAGTACCCCCACGCTGCTTTTCTTTTCCAGAGTTTCTACAGATATGTTTTATTCTTATTGTTATTTTAATTTTAGAAATAAGACATGATAGTCATAAAAACGAAAACATTTTAATGGGATCATGTTAATAGTTTCCATTACCTTATAGAGAACTAGTGTTTTTCTTCTATAATAAGAATATTTTAATTTATATTTCATTCATCACGTACTAATTTATACTGATTTAATCTATGAAAATTCAGATAACACCACTATCATAAGAATGGCTAACCCTGTTACCAGAATAAAAGCATCATCTTCCTTCTTTGGTACATTCTGGCAGGTACACTAGTTGCAGAAAAATAATTTTTAGTTTCCTTCTTCTGTTTTTAATTTCAGGGGAGAAATAACAGAATTTTTATATCACTAATTTAGTGCTGGGTTGTCTCTACTTTTAAAATAGGTTGTGTCCTGTTTTAAAAGGTAGGTGCTGATCCATCAGGAGTCCCAGATTGGTAAAATGTCTTTATTTGATGAGAGAGCTTAACAAAGTTCTGCTAATTTAGATTTTTGTGAGTGTAACCAAAAATGTTCTTTCTCAACAGTAGTGGGGTCTCAGTTTTCCCCAGGACCACTTTATCACTATTTTCTCAGTCCTTTTCTTAGCATGTTTGTCTCCAAAGACACAGAATCATGGCTTGTCAGACACTTAATTTGCCCGACTATTGCATGTAATAGTCATTCGTAAGATCCTGTAGGTGACTGGACATGCAGTGCCACGGCGTCATGTTAACAGAACGAGATGTCCACCTCTTCACTGCATCCTGGGCTTTCACAGGTACATGAAAATCCCACCACAAGCCCTCCTCCCATAAACCCCAACATCTGTGTCTCACTTTCTGCCCAATATCCACAACCAACAACTTCCCGCCATTCCTTCCCTCTGCTCCTTCTCCCTCCTAACCAACACTACTGTTTCCAGGTATGGTTCTGTGCAGCACGACAGGTGGCCTCCTTTGGGAACTGTGATAATAAACTCTTCCTTCAAAGGCAGTTGTCCTTGATTGTATTATCTTATTATACCTTATTAAGACAAATTACAAGTACATTTTGAAATACTGCCCTTTATGCTTTCCTTATGCTCAGGGAGATATCTTTTTCTTTCATCTTGGGTACTGTCCATCAACGCTTTGTTGTAGCTTTAATGGCAGTAAAACAATCCGTTCACCTGATGGCCTTGATATAGATGTTTTCTGCTGCTGTTTACCAGTCCTCTCCACCATCGCTACCTGGTCTTCACATGCTGACACAGCCATGCAAGAGGCAATTCTCTTTCATAAAGTTCCAGAATTTTCTATCCTATAATGATAAGATTATTTAACTACTACCACAGAGTCCCCTTCTTTCCGGGGTACTGAGTTCTGCCAAGATAACTGAGCTAATAACATTTTCTGTCCTATGTAGTGCTGTATGACAATCTACTCATCTCTATATTCAGTCTTAGTTGCTTAGTCTGATCATATCCTGGTTTGGATGACTTTCCCCCAAGGAGGTTTATTTGTCTCTTACTCACCTGCAATCTAACTTTCATGGCCATGACTCCCTCTATCCAAATTTAGTTGTTAATATATAAGCCCCATTATTAACAAGGCTTAAGCTCTCTTTCAGTGAAATTTCTAGATCTTTAAAAGGGACTAGACTAAATTTATAGAGATTAGATTTGACCACCCTAACCTCAGTTCTTAGGCATGTAGATTACACACCTTATAATTATCATTGTACACAATGCTTTTAATATATTCATGTCACATTTTCTTTAGATTATAAGAGATTTGTACCATGTATGAATGATATTCAGAGATCAAGTTATTCTACTAAAATTGGAAAAGTATCCGTCATTTCTACAAATTATTGTTGCTGAAAACAAAAGGGAATAAGGTAGAGGTGGGGTTTTCATCTCTTTTTTAGGTAAAGGTCATGACTTTAGAATCAACTAGAGGTTATGAACTGTGAACAGCTGGCCATAAAGATGGTGTCCAAAAAAAAAAAAAAAAAAAGGCAATGGTTGTGTGTGGGGGATGACTTTTTTTTTATTTAGATCGTGACTTATGACACCAAAATGAAATGCTCCTGGCAAGGAATCGAGTTTATCTCATGGGGCCTGAGAAGAATATGTTTTCTAAGAGATTTGTCAACATGATAAACAGAGATTTCAATTGAAACTGTAGAAAGGAGGGGTAAAATGCCCAGCTTTCACTATAAAATGCTGCCCTTAGAGGTTATTAGGAATGAAGTAGGGAAAAAAAAAAGAAACAATGGAGGAGATGCCAAGTAATTCATAAAAGGAAGTAAGAGAGAAGAGAATCAAAGGCTCTATCTGACCATTTCAAAGTGTCTATAGCAAGAAAGAAGGATGGCTAGTAAATAAAATGAAGTTGATAAATTTAACCCAATGAAATCCACACAAATTCATGAATGTCCCTGGACATTGGCAGAATTACTGGCAAATGATGGTTGAAGGAGGACATATACTGCCTAAAGGGAAAAAACAAGCTCATAGAGGAAGGAGAGGCTAGCTCTGCATTTCAAGAATGTCTAAATCTATGTCTAAGTCCAGGACTGTATTCCTACTGTTGAATATTTGCATAAAGATGCAGGAAAGTAAAAAAGACAGGGCACTGCCATCGTGACATGCAGAGAGAGAGAAGTCAGTCATGCCCTTGTATAAAGAAAGTCATGTGAAGTTCAGGAGATACAACCTCACCAACGAGCACCGTATTATTTCAGGTGGTTGAACAGGTTCCAAGGAGACTGTCCGGTCAGGATGAACAGAGGCATCAACAGAGGGATGTAAACATGATTTAAAAAATTTGCAAACTCCTGTCGTAAACCTTTCTCCACCAACATTTTGACTATATGTAAATAATGCGGCACAGACCACTCAAGGGACAGAGGAGGGTGTTCAGAGGTAAAATCATGAAGGCAGGTAGTAAAAAGTATTTAGGGGAAAGAGATTAAGAAGAGAGATAAAAGTGTTCACTCAGCTCATCAGTTTTGCTTGGAATTTGTCTTACATTTTATACAAAGGTAATTGAACCTGATATTGGCCATTTATTTGGGAGCAAAATTATCAATTATTCCTTGTTACCAGACCACAAAAGAAGGAAAAATGCTACTTTAAAACTGCAGCTATTTCTACCTCCTCAAGATAGGTGCACACATGTAAGGTGGACAGCTGCAGGTGCTGGAGGAGAGGAAGTGGAAGACTGGTATGTCCAGAGAAGGCACCATAGTGGGCCTGTAGACCACCAGGCAAAGTTTGAGAGCTGGAGACTGAAAGAAGTAAAGTTGTTCACAAAATTGTAAGAAGCTTATTCTTAATTTCAAAAGTACAATTTAAAAGATGCTTTTTCCTTACTTATTATGGATTTAGACTGCACAGTTCTTCAGAATTATTGTGTATATGTGTACACTGTTTAAAGAGGTCCCTCAGAAAGCAAGGATTTGTAGTTCTAATAGGAAAAAAAGGATGGGTAATAAACAAAATGAATTTGAGACATTTAACCCAATGAAATCCATACTGCAGAGATACTTTTCAAAGGAGATTGGACCTAGAACACCAAAGTCCACTAAGCATCATCAAGGTCTCCTAACTCTGTGATTATATTAAATGGAGGAAGTATTCTGGTGACAACTGCTGTATCCATAGATTTGTAGAAGGCATGACTGAGCAAAGACCAACTCTGAAGGATTAAAGGGTTTTCCAGAAAGGTGTGAGACAAATGGAGAAGTTTGAAGGAGTTCACACTCTAAAAAGAATCGGCACCCAAAACTGAAGAAATCCATGAGGAAGGAATGCCAGATAGAGGAAAAAAAAAAAAAAAAGGGCCATGGTCCATTTTTAAGTATAAATATGCCCCATGCAATGTTTGAGATATACTTACACTAAAAATAATATTTATTAATGTCCACATTTAACTGGGTGTTCTGCATTTTACTTTGGCAATAATACCATAAGGAAAGTTCTATTTTTCTTTTATCTTTGACTTTAAAAACAATGCCACATATCACTCCTCTTCAATTTCCTACTACCATATTTAATTTGTTCAAGGTACGTTCACATTACTGACAGCAGTTGTTCAATGATATTGCTGAGGATAAATTAAGGATTAAAGGATGGGCAGAACTACCTCTGGTGAATCCACTCACTTTTTGATGCTGGCAGTGAGCAAGCTCCAGCCAGAGTCCCACAAAAGAACAATTGGAGCTCTAAGCAGAACTCAAGCTAAAATTGGGGGTCAGGTGGCATCAGATAGGCAAAAAGAGCCTCAAAATGGAGTAAATTCAAGACCCTGATATCACATGTCACCAGATTGCAGACACCTCAAATTCACTGATTTAATAAATAATTAGTTCCTCTTAGAATTACCTCATGAAAAAAATGTCATGTAGTGTATATGTTCCTAAGAAAATCTTTTCTCCAAGAATTTTTTTCCAGCTGCATGTTATAGACATTTATTACCGAATACAGTAGCCACTAGCACTATGTGATTACTGAGTACTTGAAAAGTAGCTAGCTAGAATGAGATATAAACATAACGAATTAATTAGACTTCTAAAACTGTGATAAAAAGAATATTCAAAAATTCGGTAATTTTATTTGAATATTGAAACAATACATTGTTTATAATTATTTAAGTAATGTGTAGTATTATTAAAATTAATTTCATCTGTTCTTTCTTAAGCATGTCTACTAAAAAACTGTATTTGTGGTTCACATTTTTCTCTTTCTGTTGGACAATTCTGTCATGGATTCTATCCCTAGGTTGTCATAGCTAGAAATGACCTAAAAATGATCTAGCTTAATTGTATAACTTAGCTAGTGAGAAAAACGTGGCCCAGAAAGGTGAAGTCTCTGGCCAAGGTCACCCGCACATGAATGAGACAAGACTGGAAGAGCAGTCATAGCATTTCAGTGTGTTCCAATTTTGCACACTACTTCCCTGATGCTTAGTATCTCAACTTAGTAGAATTATGATATATTTTCAAAAAAATCTAAAGTTTAGAAAAATCTTTAAATATCCATTTAAATTTTTGGTGTCATCAAGGAAGTTTAATGCAATAAGAATCCCACTTTGTCCTGGCCAAGTAGAAGAAGTATCAGTGATAGACCATTTTACCATTTTCATTTAAAAAAAATTGAATTTAAAAATATTATAGCAATAATTTTATTATTACTAAAACTATTCTACAACAAAATATAAAAATATCACTAATATTTGTACTATGTGCTAGAATAACTTCTATATGCAATCTCATATTAAATATGAATAAGGCTGACCCATACAAAAATATACAAAATCTGGGAAAGTTTGATAGCACTTGTCCTGTAGTCAGTCATTCTTCACTTGTAATGATGACCATTTAAAGACTCCAACAACAGGAGGCCCTGAAAGCCAAAGCAATCAGAAAAAAGTATGAACCTGGGGGTATTACACTCCCAGACACCAAACTATGCTACAAAGCAATAGTCATCAAAATGGCATGGTACTAGAATAATGACAAAGGTACAAATCAATACACTAGAACTGAATCACCAGAAATTAATTCATACATATACAGTTAACCTACAACAAAGTAGCCAAAGGCATATGATGGGTAAAGAAAAGTCTTTTCAATAAATGTTGTTGTGAAAAGTGGACAGCCACATGCAAAAGAATGAAGACAGACCACTCTCTAACACCATCCATAAAATTTAACTCAAAACTGACTTGGATATAAGACCAGAAACCACAAAATTCTTGGAAGACAACATAGGAAATATATTTAATGACATTGGCCTTAGAGAGGCCTTTGGGGCCTCAACTCTAGCATCAAGGGAAGCACAAAGGAAAATAAACAACTGGGACTAGATCAGACTAAAGAGCTTCTTCACAGCAAAAGAAAACATCACCACAACAATAAGACAAACTACTAACTGGGAGAAGATATATATGTTCCATATTTCCGATAAGGGTTTAATACCAAAAATATATAAAGAACTCATAAAAATCAATAACAGGAAAACCAATAAAAAAATGGAAAAAGGAATTGGAGAGACTTTTTTTGAAGAGGATATACAGATGACCATCAGGTACATGAAAAGATGCTCCTACTCACTGGCTATCAGGAAAATGCAAATTGAAACAACGAGATTTCACCTTACACCTGAGAGACTGACAATTATCCAAAAGTCTGGAGACAACAAATGTTGGTGAGGATGTAGAGAAAAGGGAACACTTTTGCACTGGTGATGGGAGTGCAAATTGGTGCAAAGCCTATGGAAAAGAGTATGGAGATTCTGCTGAAAGCTGACTATGGAAATCCCATATGATCCTGCCATCCCACTCTGGGTATTTACCCAAAAGATACAAAAACACTAATTTGTAGAGATTTACGCACCCTCATGTTTACTGCAGTACTATTCACAATAGAGAACTAGAAACCACCTAAGTGCTGAAAGTCGGATGACTGGATAAAGAAGATTTGGTATATATAATGAAACACTAGATAGTCCTTAGAAGAGATGAAATCCTGTCATTTGAATCAACATGAATGGATCTGAGGGGATAACGCTAAGTGAAATAAGTCAAAAGAAGAAAGACAGATACCAGATGATTTCACTCATAGCTGGAATGTGAACAGACAAAACAAAGGAACAGTCAAAACGAAACCAACTCTTGGACATTTGCAACAGAACTGAGGTTACCAATAGGGAATGGGATAGGGGGTGGGTTGAGGGCTGGGTGGTAAATAGTGGCAGAGCCCACTGCACAATGGTGAAGAACACTTGGTGATTTGGTATAGGGCAAAGTGTGTTGATATACATCTGAGGAATGGGGAAACTGCACTAATGGGGAACCTACACAAAAGAGTTCATTATAATTTGTAAAACAAAGTTATTGCAATAAAAAAATTTGAAGAAAAAATAAAAAATTAAAGCTCCAAAGCTCTCCCACTCTCTCTTTGTACCTCTACCACTCCCTATACACATACACACATCCTTAATGTACTACAAAAATTAGAAATTATCTGATACTTGTTGAACAGTCAATTGAGCATTATTCTAAAGAAAATATTCACATGTTCTTTTTGTCTTTTATGTTGATTAACCAAAACAGACCAAAAAAAAAAAAAAAGGCAAAATAATGGGAGGGGAAATAAAATTTAAAATAAAAACAAAAGATAAATCCTCTCTACCACATAAACCCAATCCTCACTCCCATTCACTATGGATCCTCAGCCTTCCTGTCAAAGTCCAAAAGTTTATTTTATCAATTTGATTGCAGTTTCTTCATATTTCAATTATAAGTGAGATCATCCAATTTTTGGTGTTTTCCTTTTGACTCACTCACTCAGCAATATGCCCTTGAGTGCCTTCTATGTTGTTGTAAATAGCAAGTTTTAATTTTTTAATGGCTGTGTTGTATTTCAGGGTGTGTGTTTATGCGTGTGTATTACCAATATTATATTTTCTGTTTGTTTTTTTAGAGGAAGGAAGCAGAAAGGAATGAAGGCAAGTAGGCAGGCAGAGAGAGTAAGAAGAAGCATTTAATGAGTTGGTACGTTTTGGTTGTCTTCCCCAGCCTCAGGTCACAAACTCAGGTCCTTGAACTTTACATGGACTAGACTGGTTGGAGTCATAGACTTAACACCTGCGCCATGAGGATGAACCACCATATTGTCTTGATTACTATTGCATTATAGTATATTTTGAATTTGGGAAGCCTAATACCTCTGTTTCCTTGCTTCTTTTTTTAGTATTGCTTCAACTATTTGAGGGCTTTTGTAGATCCATAAAAATTTTAGTATACTATATACTTCTTTAGGTAACATGGTCACATTGATAATGTTAAATCTTCCTATCCATGAGCATGGGATACTTTTCCACCTGCGTCTTTTCCTATTTCTTTTAACTATGTCTTATAATTTTTATTGTAAAAGATTTTTATCTCCTTCGCTTAATTTATTCCTAAATGCATTATTCTTTTTGCTATAATTATTAAAGGGATTGTTTTCTTGATTTCTTTTCCTTTTAACTCTTTTGCATATAAAATTAGACAGGTTTTTTAATTAATTTTTTAATCAGTCACTTTACTATACTTGCTTCTAATTTCTAATTTTTTTAAGTATTGGGAAGGGATTAAATTATGAGAGCAGACCCCTCATGGATGAGATTACTATCTTATAAATGAGCACTCAAAGTGTTTCTTGCCCCTTCCACCACGTGAAGACATAGTGAGAAGCGGTCTGTAACCCAAAGAGGTTCGTCACCAGAACTGGACCATGTTGTCATCCCACCTTGAACTTCCAACTCCAAAACCATGAGAATTAAGTTTCTGTTGTTTATAAGCAACCCTGCTCTTCTAGTCTGTGATAATTTATAATAGTAGCTCAAATGGACAAAGACAGGCTCTCTTCCCACTCCATGTTCCCTGCTCCACTCTGTCAACGGATCCACATCCATATTGCATTAACATGTTTTTATGAGGACTTAAAATGTACTGAATATTGTTCTAGGTGCTAGAAATAAACAAAAAATAATTCAGGGACAGTCTGTCCCCTCAGGAGCTAACCTGCCATGGCTGCTCAACTGATTTTCTGACCTCCTCTGGTTTTGGCCTCAAGCATATGTCATTCATTCCTTAATTGACTTATTCTACTTTCCAGGTGCTACATGTTTTCTTTCCAAATGAATGGATTCTGATTGGCCTAAGTCATATGCCCTTCACTATCCTGTGACCCTCTAAAGGTCCTTGGCATTCATGAACTATAGCATGAAAACTTTCTTCCACGTTCCAGCATAGAAGATCTCCAGATCTGTATGTATCCTTGTCCTCTCCGCGCGTCGGGGAGCCTCTATTCATTACCAAAAGTAAGTATTTCAAGATCTGGAATCCATGCCCCAAAAGAGGGCTATCTGATACTGATAGAGTCAGCACAATTTCAGCTGGTACTTAGATTTTCTTTTCATACCATAGTGCTTCCTTCCTCAGCTGACATCTGAGCACAGACCCCTGTGCCTTCTGGGCCAGGGAATACGATTTCTGAGAAATACTAATATAATCAGAATGCGTCATCTTTGAGAACCAAGGCATTGTCCAATTACAAACTCAGAGCTTTTAGGAGCTTTCATTTCAAACCAATATCTGCTCCTTAATTAAAAAGATCCCATAAGCATTTTCCCATTTAAAAGAGTAACATGAAATATTAATTACTTATACTGGAAGTAAACAACTGAAAGCTAATAAATTTACAAATTCAATTACCACAAAACCTATCAAATGTTTTTTGTTTAATTGCTATAGATTCCCCTTTAGACATCATAATGGAATTAATAGAACATTCTGGTGATCAATGGAAATTGATTTATTGATCAATCAGCAGAACATGGTTAGATTCTTTAACCTCCAGACACAATTATTTATGCCTAAGCATTGCCAGCGCACACCCCTAGCAAACAGATATGAGAGGCACACAACCAGGATAAAGGGAGGACATTGGACATTATCCAAAGTTCAGTGTGGGGTGATATGGCTTTTGCATATATATGGAGGATGTCACCCTTGAAGGGGAGGCATTATGCTGCTCATTAATATATTATCAAGGTCTCTTCATAAGTGAAAGAAACACACTCATCCTTCATGGATGAGCTATTGCATTTATTCCTGAGGATTTATTAAAAATTAACACTCCATCACTTTACATTTTTGGCAACTGCCAGCCCTTACAAACACAGAGTGATAGATTTTTGTCACATAATCTTAAAAAAAGATGCTCTGAATATGTAATGATCTCCAAAATAATCATGAACCTCCTCCTCTCCCACCTTAAAACCCCCCTCTCACTCCCTCCTCCTGGGTTTCCTGCTGCTCTGGGCTTACAACCAGAACCTTTTTTATATCACATGTGGGACTGACTCCCAAGCTCTTAGAAAGCATGATCTATTTTTGTGGCAGGAAAGCATTAATATCATCATCACCAATAATCTACATCACAAATCTACAAAGCAATGGGGCTGCTGTGAATCGCGTTCTTCCAGAGCCCGGGGTATGCGGCTGAAACCCAGACTGCAGAACAAGGGCGAAGGAGGAAGTGGCAGAGGGTCCTCTGGGTTCCGTTTGACCCCTCACCCAACTGGAAGACCACGACTGTGGCAGTGGGAAAATGTGTCTGGTTTAGGATGACACCCACAACATAGAGTAGCAATGTTCCTCACCCGGAGACAGTTGCTCCTTCTCAATTATCTACAATGAATGTTACATTCATTAATCATCTAAACCTCTTAGAAGCAATTTTCAATTTTATCCTGCAATTCTTAGTAAAACAATACTTACAATTGAATCATGTTGAATTAGAAGTATTCCAGACTATTACTGAGCCTACACTAAGTGTCAATCACTCTGTAAGCCCTTTGCACACAACTCTGATGCTCACTCCTCCTTGCTCACTTGATTCCAGCTAGGCTGACTCTTCTCCCTTCAATCTTTAGGAACTCCGTCTACCCACTTTGTCTCTACCTGGAACATACTGAGATGTCAGAGGCAACATGTTCTTCTTCGGATCTTTGATTATGTACCACACGTTCAGGGAGGCCTCCCCAGACACACACACTAAATTACTTATTACTACTTATAGTCTTAGGTTGCTCCTACTTTTTCTTCAAAGCATTTATTTTTGAAAATACCTATGTACATAATTCTTTGTCCTAATATTGTCTCTTCCTTAGGATTGGCTATATGAATGTAGGGGAATTTACTATTGTCTTTCCATTGTCTCCTATTCCTAATCACATAAGTGCCCAATCAACTGTTGTTATTAGAATATGTTTTTCATTAAATTCTCAGAAGAATGCTTTGATTTTGGTAAAACAGAAGCTCTAATAATCAAACTTAATTTTACCAACTATGCAAGTGGTGTTTAAAGCTTCAAGCCCTAGAAAATCTCAATTAAGCAGAGTGTAAACAAAACAAAAATTACTTTTTGCATATATCAAGCAGTCCAAAGATATGGCTATCTGCAGGGCTGGCTGACTGACACAGGGAAATCATCAAGCACTCTCATTTTTATAACATCACTCAGGCTGTCATGTTCTTTGCTTAGCCATTGGGTTGGCACCAATCAGGGTCATGTAATGATTGCCCCAGTTCCAGGTGTCACACCTAGACAGGACTATTCAGGAGACAATCGTCTAGAGAGAAAAAAACAAAGAGAATAGAAAATATCAGGGTTTTCTTTTAGAAGACAGGAAATCACTGATAACCAAACCAAAGGCAAACTAACCAGTGGTCACAATTCAAGGTGTTCTGGAGAGGAAGTCACCTTGTCCTACTTCAGGCTGCTGCAACAAAAACAGACTGGGTGGTGTTGCAGGAATTTATTTCTTGTTGTTCTGGAGACTGAAAAGTTCAAAATCAGGATGTCAGCCCATTCAGTTCCTAGGCTCACTTGTTGGGTTTTCATAGTTAGTTTTTTTCCTGGTTTACAAAGGTCCTTAATGTACCCTCACATGGATGCTCTAAAGCATGACATCATCCAAACCCAAATATCTCCCAAGCATCTATCTCCAAATACTATCTATCACACTGGGGATAAGGGTATCAAGACAGGCATTTTGTGAGGCCAAAAACATTCAGCCCATAGCACAGCCCAAAGCAGATCACCTACCATCACCCTAAATCCCAAGTAAGAGTAAATCCTGTTTGTCATCTCCTATGTTAATGAAGTAACATTTCAGGGAACTCAAAAGTAGCACTTCATTAAGGAAGATTAAGGAAAACTTGATGTGGGAGGGCAAAGCAAGCTGCTATCAGGGCTATGCCAGCCTTAAGAAAGAGGTGGGAAAGATACTGACACCTTCTGAGAAAGCGACACTAAAAGTGGGCTGATGATTAGAACGGACTTGCAGAAACCACAGCAGCATGGCTGCTGGATGAGGAAATAGGACAATAAGAGGTAGGCATACAGGGCTGTGCTTGTTACAGGCTCATTGACTAGCAAGGCTCACAACACATCTCTACTCTTCTCGTTGTGCTGTGGGAGGGAATGCTGATCAGCTGGGGAAAGCAGTTGTTAGATATATTGATTCTGTGCAAGAGCTGAAATTATCAGATCTTTCACACTTGCTTATATTCCCATTAAAACTAGGCAAAACCAATAAGGTCGGTGGAAGTATAGTATTTCAAGGAGTCAAAAGTGACAGTTACGCTCTATTTAAAACAACTGTGGAAATGCTGTAGGTCAAAAGGACAGTACCTCTGGTCTAACTAGAGAAATGTATTTTCTGACTGGCAAGAAATTAACATTTTGAGTATCTATTATGATCTGTACTTTTTCCAGTGTTGGGAAATAGACAAGCATTCTTTCTTCAGGGAGTTAACAATGGACGACTGACAGGGCACCCACTGAGTACTTTTGTTAAAACAAGGGCAGTGAGACACACAAAGATGATAGCACGCCTCCAGTCCCAGGAAAATAAGTTTAAGTCATTAAAAACAATTTTAAATGGTGACTATAAAGCAATATAAACAGTATTAAATTGAAGGTACTAATCATTAATACTAATCAAAAATCCAATATAAACTAGAGTTACCAGAAAAGGTTTCATGAAAATGGGGGGAATTAGAGAGCATCTATGGTTAGGATCAGAGAAGCCCTTTATGATCTGGCACTACCCACTATTTAGTGTTCTTTCTCCTTATCTAAAGGGAGCCTTGGTGAGCTTAGAGGGAGACACTTTTGAAAGGGGAAATAAATTTGCATTTTTCTTTCCTCCCTATCAAAATACCTTAAAATTCCCCAAATTTTGATTAAAAAAAAAAAAAAAAAAGCGAAACAAACCAGAAAGTGTTGCTTAAAGTTAATGGAAATAAGCTCATCTCTGTCTCATAAACAACTGTAAACCTGTATATGCTAAGACTTAGAAAGAAAGACGCAATCCAGGGCAAAAGAGAGGAAACTCTAGACTTAACTTCAGCTTGCAAAGACTCAGCTGACTTTGTTGCAAATTATTTTCGGTGTTTAATAAGCGTGCCACGTGCAAATGTGCTAAACACATAAATACAGCAAAGTCATAATCACTAGGTTCAATGTCAAGCACCATTTAAATCCACTGATTAAATCAATTTGATGATAGTAAGCGTATTTTATTAGCAGCACTGTCTGAAGGAGAAAGCAAACCTTAGGGGAAAACTGTACTTTTCCTTTGCAGGAAATGAAATATATTTATTATATTAATTTCATTAATGGTTTAACTACTTTTCCTTGTGAGGAATCTAGTGCAATTTAACTTTTTCTCATTTAAAGCAGGACAATCTCTATCTCTTTCTTTCTCTCTCTCTCACCACCCCCTTCTTTCCCTCTCTCCCTCTTATTTAAGTTGGGGCAGGCAGTTGTCAATAAATAGACTGAGGTTTCTGTACAAATTCTTGGTAATAAGATTCAGTATTTGTTCTTCAGTGGTTCAAGAATTCACGACAGATAACTCAGCTGTGTCAACATAACTCCAGGGCCTGCGTGCTGCCCAGGAAGTTTCTGATGCCATTCTGTCAAGCTCTGGGCCAACATGGGACCACCTCACCTTCAGTCTCTTAGGTAAGCAACCCCTCAGTTTCAGTAAAACCATCTTTCCTCTCAACTTGCAAGTGATTATCTAGAACTTCAGCTCTGACGTGACTTCAGTTGTGCCTTCTGGGAGCCTCAGTAGAATGCAGATGCTGAGAACGCTTCAGAAGAGAACATATTTGATGAGTCTTATGATATGAGTTTTCCATGAAATCAGAAGCATAAGATGGTTCCTCTCAATAACAGAATGCAAGTTATTAGGATTGAAATAAGAAAAAAAAAATCAATGTGAGGCAGAGAGGTCATGGAAAACTTGTTTGAAAGAGATACAACTTGATTTGAATTGTAAGCAGTGAGCAGGATTTTAACTGGGAAGAGAATAAACAGAAAAATAAAAGTGAGAAGGTTTTATTTTGTTTGTTCTTGTTAAAGGGGTGTAGGTTCCCTGAGCAAAGTGTACATGATTTGTATCATGACTTTGGCACACTTCTCTAGTTGTCAATTTTTTTCTAATAATTTTATTATTTATTTATATTACTATACACATTTGAGAATATTGAAATCTTACCTCAATCTATGTGCATTTCACACCACACCCACCACCTGTTCCCTCTCTCCTTCCCTCGCCCCTCCTACCTTCCGGAAGCAGCTGTCTTGCATCCTGTGAGTTTTGGGGAGTTGTCTGTTCACTTATTTTGTTTCTTCATATTCCACATGAGTGAAACCATCGTCTACTTCAATTTTTCTTTCTGACTTATTTCGCTTAGCATGATCCTTTCCAGTTCTATCCGTGTTGTTGCAAAAGGGACAATTTCATAATTTTTTTAAATCTTACTGTCAATTATTGTCACAGCATGGGTCTGCGTTCAAATAGCTATTTACTGAATGATGTGACAGGTATGTATTAAGAGCTTGTTATCTGACAGATTCTATGTTAGCAAACAGGGGAAGTCCATTCCTCTCTGGAGTTTAAAATACAGAGAATTTTATTCTTCGTTAAAAACTAATTTTCAACCTGGACGTTTGGTTCTTAACTTTAGGAATTGTCACTGTAATTGTTGTTTCTTCACAAATAATAGTTATTGTGTTGAATTTGCTTATCATGGGAGCAATAGAGACATGGCAATAGACAATCCTAATCTCTTCTAAGAACTACAGCATTAAAATTCAAGAACAAATGTAAGTTTTTAATTTTCACACAGAAAAATCCATGCCTTTGATTGTGTAATTCTAGAAATTTTACCACATAGATATATTCATGTAACTACCATCGCAATAAGTACATGGAACAGTCCATTACCACCCGAATCTCACATACTCTGCTTGGGTAGTCAAACGCTTCCCCATCTCAACCCCTGGTATCCACTAATCTGCCTCTGTCCCAATGATTTTGTCTTTTCAAGAGTATCATATAAATTGAATCATACACTACTCAATCTTTGGAGACTAGTTGTTTCATTCAGTGTAACACCTTAGGAATTACCTATGTTGTGTATATCAATAATCTATGCATCTATTGTACAGAAATCTTCCATTTTATTGAGGAGGCACAGTTGAGTTTATCCATTGCATAATTAAAGATATTGGGTTGTTTCCAGTTTGAGATTATGAAGAATAATGCTGTTCAAAGATTGTATGTATGTTTTTTGCTCAAAAACAGATATTCTTTTCTCTAGATTAAATACCATAGGGTGGTACTGTGATGTATGTTGAACTTTCTGAGACATTGTGATGGCACGTTCCAGAAGAGTTGTACAGGTTCCACTCCCACCAACAGCAATGACTTGAAAGTTCCAGTTGCTCCGCGTCCTTGCAAGCACTGATGTCTCTTTGTAAAGTCCAGTCATAGGTGGCGAGAGAATGCTATTACATGGTTTTTAATTAACATCTGAAGACTAATGATGTAGAGCATGTTTCTTGTGCATGTTTGCATCTGAGTGTCTTCATCTGTGAAATGTCTGTTCAGACATTTTTTTGTCTACTTTATTCAGTTTTTTCTTGGATTATTTGATTTCTTATTAATGAGTTTTAAGAATTCTTTAAACATGATGGACACAAGTCCTTTATCAGATATGTAACAGAAAATACTTATCTTGCTGAGAAGTGTGTCATTTTATTCTTTTTTAATTGACTTTCTCAGGGAATTTTTAAATTTTGATGAGATCCAACTGATCAAGTTTCTTCTTATGGATCATGCATTTGATGTTATTTCTGAGAACACTTTGCTTAGCTTAAGGTTCCAATGATTTTCTTCAGTTTTATGCCTAAGAGTTTTATAATATTGAATTGTATCAAATTTCATTCTTTGATTCACCTTAAGTCAATGTTTATAAAAAGCATGAGTCCAATGTTTACTTTTTTGCATATAAATATCCAAAAGTTCCATCATTTATTCAGCACTTAGCTACTGTCAGTATGTCTTACACATAGTTTAATATTAAATTAGTACTAAATATTTTGCTTTTTGAAGCCACTGCAAATGGTATAGTTATTTTGACTTCAGCAACAAGTTGATTTTTTGATAAAATACAGAAATGCAGTTGATTTTTATATATTTATATTTTATCCTAAACATTGCAAAAATTACTTATCTCATAGTATTTTTGTAGATTCCATAACTACTTTTTATTTAGGCAAATATGTTATGTGTGAATAAAGAGAGCTTTACTTTTAGCATGTAAATTTGCATGCTTTTTATTTTCTTGCTTTATTGCATTTACTAGGATTCAAATATAATGTTTATGAGGAGTGATGAGTGCTGACAGCCAGGCCTGTTCTAATTCTTAAATGGAGAGCAATCTGTTTTTACCATTAAATATGAGATTACCTGAAAGTTTTTATAAATGCTCTTTTTGGAATACTTTTTTAAAAAACTACCGTAAACAGACAAAATAAAGATAGGAATGAGATATTTAAAATCTATAATGTCAACAAAGAATAATATATGTAATATGTATATAATTCTTGTAATAGAAAAAAGACAATATTATGATTAAGTCTCCATAAAAAAATTTTTACGTGGAGGATATTCAACAAACCTTTGAAAAGTTGCTCACTCTCATTAATTTCAAAATTAAGAAAAATTCAAAGTTATATTTAAATTTTGACACTTTGAAACTTCTTCACAATTAAACTTTTATAAAGAGAGCTTATCAAGCAGGTCATTGTGCGATCTAGGGGCCGTTCTCATGGTTTTGGAAAACAAGGTGGTTGAGATCTGCAGTTTTAGTTTTATGTGAATTATCTAAATAAGACAGATTCATGAAATAGTACCTCTTACATGAGTTATACTTTATGACTTTTCATCATTTTAATCATGTTCATGATTTAAACAGTCCAGGAATACACATGAAGAGTGAACAACTGAAGAGTAAGACAGTCTTCTTCACTTTATATTGGTTGAAAGGAAAAACCTCCATAGAAGAAATCTGTCAGCAATAATTGTGCAAAGTCAAGTTTTCAATCTTAATTTGTCCCAATCGGACTACTCAGGCTTGTTCTTTATTTAGCTCTGAGTCATAAATATTCTATAAACTTGGCTTTTCTCATCAAAAAAGAGGAACATTTACAACATAAAAGACTTGACCAGAAATGTATTTTTAGGTCTAAATGACTTTCTTTGGAATTTACTTTTAATTAAAATGACTGTTTAATCAGAGACATACTTTCCTTACTCTATATTTGAACAAAAAGGGCCCTTTATATTATTTGGTTTTCATGTTGGTTATGGAACTAATGTGAAATAAGGTAACAATAAGCTATAATTTTATTCCTGAAGATTAACAAACAAAAAAACTAAATTCAACACTATCTAACATTGGCAATGTGTGGGGAAATGAGTAAGTTACTCTTGCTTATATGAAAGTATGAATCAATGCAGAAATAATTCCCTTGCTTTCTATTTGTTAACCATTATGATCCCAGACAATTTTAGGCAAATTGAATAGAATAAAATAACATGAGCACAAGAAGAGCAGATATGAATTTCCATTCTAACTCTGCTTCTCAACAACTGCATGAGCACAGGCAGGAAAAGAAATGACTGACCCTCATGTTGCTTCCCTTCCAGGGTTGAATCTCAATGCTGTGCTGATTTGTACAGGCTCATACGAGCCATCTGCTAATATTCAGAAATTTTGTGAAGTAATTGTTAGCAAGCTGGTAGGTAGAAGTCGACCACAGTGGAAATTTCTGCACCATAGGAATCAACAAATTGTACAAGATGCAGCTTTTTATTTTGAACAAGTTTTAACAGCACACCACATAGGGATATCATGAGGAAAGGTGAAGGAGTTACACACATTTCCAAATATGCTTGGCCTATCTCGAAAAGTCCAATGCAGAATTAATGAGGTAAATAAAAATATAATAATTTTACATCATTTACTTACTATTTGAGTTATTTATATCACTACCTACCAATAGAAAACAATACAAACTACTTTTATGTAGCACTTATCAAGTGGAAATCATTGTTCTCTGTGTTTTGAATGATTTTTGAAAAGATGATTTTCTCAAATATCTATAAAACAGATAAAATATTGCCTATGTTATGAGCAGGGACTGAGACTGCAAGAACCTGGTTGCCACCATATGTAATAGAGTCAGGACTGAAGCTAGAGCAGGACAAGCCCCAAACCCCTGTTCTCTTTACCAGCTCATTGGGTTTCTGTTTCTATGACAACTGAGGTCTTAGTCTAACCATCCACCCAGGATTCAGTGAGGCTAATGTTTCCTATGGCAGCAAGGATGAACACTATGAGGCCAAAGCAAAGTTCAAGTCTTTCACTGCCATTTTCTCTCTCTCATCTCAGTTGTCACTAGCAACAACAGGTTGTTGTGATGTCAAACAAATGAGGTGAAAATAACTGTCAACTCGCTCCCTCCCTTTCCCTAAGTCTTGAGTAGACAAACTCTTGCTATGGAAAATGACTTCTCTGCAGCTTCAGAGATCGGCAATTATCCCCTGAGCCCTCACTGCATATCCAAAGGAAACCCCCCAATCATTTCTCTCATATTTGCAAATATACTCATCCTTTACTTGTCATACACTTGCAATAGACTCTGAAGAGTGTACAACATTTTCCCAAACGGGAAACAAACATGGATCCACCTTAGGCCACAACAAGCGTTGCTGCACTTGACTAGTATGTAGCCCTGTGAGGAAGCCTTTTGTGAAGTCAGGGCTCAAAGCGTTGACAAGAGCTCCTGTGTGGCTGCCCCCTCTTCCCCCTGTGCCCCCAGCCAAGAGACTGCCCACAGAGCACCACTGGTACAAGAATACTCTTCAGATAATGCTCACTTGCTCCCATGAAAATCTGAGATTCAAAATAGAAACTGAAAACAGTTGCATGTGGGTTGGACAGGGAAGGCTCCTTTGCAGCAAGTATGTGTCCAAGCAGGGATGCTATAGTGCAGTACAATGGCAGCAGGAATTTCATTTTCTCAGGGACTCAATCAGGATTGTGAACCTGTGTTGACATGTGCCCCCATTGCACTGGCCCATTCCATTTGGGGCAAAGGAATGCCTTTTTATACATTCTTCTAGGTGTAAACCAAAGCCTGAATGGGAAGTTACAGTCAGGGGTAATGGGAACCTAGAGCTTTTACCTCTATAAAATAGAGTATTTTGGTACTTTTAATACTTAGAATAATTAAATTGCACTTCAAACAGCAAAGTTAAGTTGGTGTAGAAGAGTGGAATGGAGAGGGTGGGAAATAAGGTATAATTCTCACATCTGATTAATAATCAGTTTGATTAATAATACATTTGATTTTTAACTGCTTCCAGAAATACCAAATTTAAATCATGGTGCTTTAAAATAGACAAACTTTGGACCTGCTATGAAGGACCTAAGCATCATCAGAAGGTACATTACAAGTTTTCCTTTAAGGGTTGAAGGTAGGGAAGCATTTCCTAAAATTCTATTTGGACTAAAAGTCTGTTTTCTTCCCTTTCATCTGCAGGTTTATATATGCCAGGACCTCCTCTATTTGGGAGAGAAGTATTTTTTGCCTAATGAACACAAACTTTATATCATATGCCATTGCTTTTGTTTATTGTGTAATAAATCACACTGGCATAAGTGGTATAAATAGAAACCTAGGAGAAAATCATGTACCTATTCCTCCTAATCCCTAGCACTGATGGAAGCACTACCCTGAGGCTGGGGACTGCTCACAAGACAAAGGACTTAGCCCACAAGGGACTTTCAGTGACGATCTTGTACATGAACAATAAGGTGACAGAACGGCAGAGGTGTTAAGTAATGATTTAAATTTAGAAGAAATTTTTTCCAGATATAAATCTATCTTCTTCAGACATATAACTAAACATTATTTCTCTTGGTAGAGGGGGGAATTGTACTCATCTTGCTTATTATTAGCAAAATGCTATTGTCAATTATTGATTCATCATTTTCATCATATTCATCAGAACAATGTTCCATATTTAATTGATGCTCAGTAAATATATGGATGAATGAAGCCCTCACAAAGCCTTAAGGAAAACAGTAAAAGACACCACCACCCCAGGAATACATGATACAAGGCAAAACTTATTAGTCTAACACATTTCATTTCTTAGTCATTATTAATTCAGCAAATATCTACTGAGTCCTACTATCTGCCAGACAGTACTCTAGATACTTGGGAAACATCAGTATCACAATGACTAAATAAAATAGTCAATGATACCTGCTAGCCTGGCTAGTGCATTGTAGCAATAAGAACTAGATGAAAATGATAAATATAATTTAAAAATATAGTCTACTGGACAGAGATAATCTATTATAAATAAGAAAAAAAGAAGAGTAAGATAAGGAGGGATTGGACAGATGGAAGGACAATTGTAATTTCTGAAAAAGTAAAATGGTAAACTAAAATTGAAAGGTGACATGCAGGCAATGACCTAAAAACTGTGACTATGTGAGATATTGGGAGTGGGAAAGTTCATTTAGTGGTCTAAGATTAAAGTCATATGGCATTTTGAAGAACTAGAGAGGTCAAAGTGGCCACAGCAGAGTAAAACAAGGAGACCAGTGGTCAGAGAGGCAGTGAGGGGGTAGGTGGAGCCAGGGAGGCAGATCATACAGGAATTGTGTGCCACTGTGAAGACAGTGACATACGTGTCCTCAGATAAGTAAGTCACTGCAATGGTTTGCACAGATGTTATCAATTAATTATTTTAGAAAGATCATTTTTCCATATTGAGAACATGTTATGAGCAAAGTATAGAAATAGGTCATTTAGGAAGCTGTCTCTAATTCATATGAGATGTGGCAATGTAAAAACTTGGGTGATCTCAATGAGGTGGTGAGAAGTGGTCAGATTGTGGAGGATTTGAATACAGAGCCAATAGAATTTCCTGATATATACGGGGAATGAGAGAAGGGTAAAGGATGACTCTGGGGGGCACAGGGGAGGGTAGAATTATAAATGTTGTGCTAGATGAGTTACCAGATGGAGGCGGACAAAGGAAGAGTTAGGATTGCTGGACTAGGGACCTCTGGTGGCCATGAGAAGGCACCTCTAGATTTCCAACAATAGTGTGTAACTGATCAATGAACTGGGGCCAAGCTTCCATAACTGCTTCCCACCCAAAGACTAAGGACAGCAAGAGTATTCAAGAAGACCCAATTCCGGTGAGATGCAAGACTATTCTGACAGGCAACTCTGATTCGAGGACTCCTGATCAGCTCTGCCAAAATTATCTCAGAACTGCACTGTAATTACAGCCTTGTTCTACCCAATTTCTCCACTAAGACGCCAGAAATTCTAATCCCATCTCCGTGCACATTTCCCAGAGAAACAGCAGTAACTTAAGGTATTAGAGTGAATGGATTGGAAGAAGCAGTTGGTGAGCGGAGAGAAGAGGATGCATGGAACTGAGTTCACTGAGGAGTTGCAGGAATCAGTCACTACAATGCGTCCATGGAGTGAGAGGCCAAGGTAGGCTAAAGGACAAAATCGCTGGAGGAAAAGAATACAGGAAACAGAGTAGTGTGTTGGAAGAAACATGCTTACATGTTCTGAAGTCACAGTTATTAATGCAGCATGTCAGCAGCTAAAGTATACATAAAATGAAGGAAGGATAACGCAAGATCAGTAGAGACACCAGTGATGGGGTGAGGGTGATGTAGCCTAATGACATGATATCCCAAGACACAACGTTTGGGAGGTGGGGGGACAAAGTAGAATGGTCTGATATGACAAAAAGTAGCGAAGGATTAACTACCATCTGAGTCCCAGTGACAGGAGAGCTGGGGGCAGTGAGGAGGGAAAAGCTGTGCTTTGAGAGGACTCCAAGTAACAGTGTCTTCGGGCGTGAGCTAGTTCCATCGGTGCAGCGGTTCGCATGAAGCCTCCCCTCACCCTGGGACACTTTCTGGAAATTTCTAATGTCTATAAATTGAGGCAGAAGTGCTACCTGTATCTAATGGATCAAGGCCAGGTACACTGCGAAACAACCCACAACACACAGGACATGCTCTCAAGACAAAGAATTATCTGCCCCAACAACTCTGTCAACAGAGTTGAGGTTAAGAAATCCTTCAGTAGAAACACAAGGTTAAATTAAGTTCACAGAAAAGGCTACGAAAACAGAAATTTTTTCTTGTCCTGGATTGTGAATTCCAAGGTACGCTTTAAGAATTTCTGGGTTTCTTACTTTATTTTACTGCTCTCTGCTAGTCACTCCCATCTTGTTATTTGCTCAGAAGCCCCACTAGAAACAGCAGCCCTGATAAAGCGTCTCCACCTTTTCTAACTCCCCCCAACACACACCACAGACACATTCCTGCCAAAATGAACTTGCTAGCCATTTCCGTAGCTCCGGTTTCTGATAAATCCAATTAGATGGCGTTACCTACGACTCCTAGATTAATATATTAGCCTTACTAGATAATAATGACTCTGAACAAAATACTTCAACATGTTAGGAAATCTGATTATCACTGGGGTCGCAGACATGGAGGCAGAACAACTATTAGACATTTTCAAATCTGCTACCCAGGCAGCCAGTGTTGTTCTGAAAAAGCCCTTAAAGAAGTGACACGTCCTTATTAACATATCTATTTCCTCATGGCTGAAAAACTGCACAGAAAAAACCCAGAGGTCATTGTTCAAATACACACTGAGAAAAGCTCCATCTCATAGCCCCCTCTCCATTTCTGTTCCTATTTAGCAGTTTATATTGATTAGACGCTGTCACTACTATGGCTTCTTTAGATTATCTTCTTCATCATCTTGGTCTTCACGCAGCAGCACATGATTTGATTATTTACCTGACGACACCAGTTTTCTCACCTCTTTCGCTTCTCCCTTGTCCACCAGCTGGTCAAGATGTCTCCTCTCTGTGCTCCCAAAGCCTGCAGCGCTGTATTCACACTGCATTTTTCTTTTACGTACTATTTCCCCTAAATTCATTTGTAATTCTTGATTTACTGACTTCTCGCCCCAAACAGACTCTGAGCACCACAGCAGCAGGAGTCCTGGGCTGCCCACTTCTTAGGCGCAGACCTGCAGCCGTGCCTGGCCCACAATCCCGGCTGAATCAGGGAAGGGCGGCTGAACGGGCGAACAGCTCTAGGCCCCACAGAACGCTTATGGGCTCTCGCAATGACACCCTTTTAGGAATGGCTCTGAAGTACGGGAGCTTTGAATTAGCTTTGTGTTGCCGTTTTCTCAGGTCTTCTATTGTCAAGCAGCGTCTTGCCATTGACTGACTACTGTGGCTGCTTCTCCCAGTGCTTTCTAGAGTCCCCTATTCTAACTGCTCATTTCTGTTCTTCTGGGATATGGGCCCCCCCGGTACTCGGAGCTGTGGTAAGTTGATAAAGCTCAGTGCGGATGGGTAAGCGCTTGAGGACTTGAAAAACGCTTCCTAAAGGTAGAGGTGGAAATGGAATGCTGGCCTCTGTGCTAGATACCCTTTGTGTGTTTTGTATAATCTATCTGCATTCTTCGAGGTCAGTAAAAATCCTTGTCTATAAGTACTTAACAGCACTGCTTCCATTCAGTCAAAGCAACTTAACATGCAGTAAAAATTCCTTAATGTTCTTTCTAGATCTTATTTTTCTTTATCTTTGCTTTCATTTTTTTACCACAGGCATGATGCATGATTAAAACACCACTTTCAGAGGAAAGAATCCAGTTTCACTTCCAGTTCCACCAGGGAACTAGGTGGACAGAAATTGGGAAAAATATATCACCTTTTTTTTGAGTCTTAGTTTCTTTAACTACAAAGGAAGAGAAGATCACTGTCATACTTAATTCCCAGGATTTGCATGTGAACCAAATAGCCTAATATGACAAGAAATTGCTGTAATATATAAAGAGTTATAAGCATTACTGTGTTGGAAATGAAGAAGAAAACAAGACTCAGGAGTTCCCTGGGTACAAAGAAAGGTAGGGAGATACTTAGCTGTGTGGGGAAAATGGGGAACAGAAAGATAACTTTCCTAAACTTAAAGAGCATAAAATCTACAGAAATCAGATTTTTATAGAAGCAACAATTAGTGACACTAAGAGACAATATAAACAATCAACTGAGAAATTGTGTGGCACAGAATATATTAACACTTTATAACTTTAGAAAAGGGAGATAAATGTGAAATGAATAAATTAATAAAGGTACCTCAGAAATGCCCTCTTTTTAAAAAGAAGTCGTAAAAGAATCCTAAAGAAAATTCAGTGCCAACTTCACCATTTCAAAGATGAAGAACTCAAGCTCACTGCATTCCCTTTGAGAAGAATCCTATCTTCAAGAGCTAAAAAAACTGGATCAATATCAGTTAGACATGTCCATTATAATCTAGGGCACTTACCCCCACACTCCACCTGGAGAAGAAAAGCGAAGACAGAACATAGTTAAGTGGATACAGGAACGTCAGTGTTTTGCTGAGGTCAGCATAAGGAGGCCAGAACAAACAGGGGAGCCACTGCTGGAACCCTGATGGGCCAGTGCTTAAGTCTAGAGATTCCAGTTAAAAGGAACAGCTTATAATTCTAAAAGAAGTATCTGGGCCCATAAACTGTCACCTCAACTTTGTCTCAAGAGAAAGACAAGAAAATGAGTCTATAATTCTCTGGTGTGGGAAAGACATCACCATATTTACTAGCCCTTCTTCCGGAGCGACACGGAGTATCAATCAGATGAAATCCACACATTGTGTCGAATATAATAGATATTCAAATCTGAGATGAGTTTCAAACGCTACTTGATTTCAAAAAACTTCCTCTCGAGGCCAAGCACCCTCAAAGTTGTGTCAGTAGCTGAGATGACAAGCATGGAAACTTGTCCCTGTGCAAAAAAGAACTCATGACCTGAAAGTGACAATAAGTAGGAAAAGCAATGACTTGGTTTTAAAATAAGGCACCTAATGCTTCATGAGGAAAAGAAAAAAGGAATATTAGACCCAATCTGAAATTTTAACTCAATCTACGTTCTAACCTCTAACAAAACCTGGTGAGTGCTAGTGTCCTGGAAACACTTCATGGGAACCTGGAGCCTAGCCAGTGGAATAAGAGAACTTAAAAACTAAACTGTGAGGTGCACAGTGATGTCAAGTGGAAACTAAATTACTGTTCTTTTTTCCAGTCCTTGGTATTGGGAATTTAGTATACTCTTTTCCCTTTTCCAAGCCTGGAATCAGAGAAGCTGAGGAAAATCAAAGCGCCATCTTTATTATCAGTGAGGCTGATTAAAGAGTGCATTTGTGGCTAAAATGGCTTGCAATCGGAAAGCCTAACTTGCTTCCCACAGGAAGAAATGAACCAAGGCGTGGCGGGAGCTGGGGTGCTCTTCCATATTTTCTTTTCCTGGAGCATGTAGGCACAGTGTATGCACCAAAAGTGTAGAGTGAATGGAAAATATGTGTAAACATTTGGTCTACTGGCCTTCTGGAGAGAGAAAGATGGTCATATTTTCTAGTGAAACATCTGCTGAGGCAGTGCATACATAACTGCAATTCTTCGCTGTACAGAATCAAGAGTAGGAAGTTGTTCTGTGGCACCAAAGAAAACACGTTTTTTTGCCATGAGTGAGCCTTTTTTAATGACCTGCTGTCTTGATTTTGCTTGCAGTTGGCAGTACCTGCAATTTTGGCTCAAAGCCTATTTCTCAGCTCTCCTTGGTACTATAACTTTAAAGGTGGTCTCCCTCCCTCTCTTCTTCCCTCCTTTCCTCTCTTTCTAAAGGAGGGATTTCTTCTTCCTCCAGACTGCCCTCTATCCCCTATTTTCTACGGATCTTTCAGGTAGTCACTGTCTTCCCTGACTGCTCAACATCCAGACAAGAAAGACCTGTACCTCACATAACCATAGGTGCGATTTGACTCTACCCATAGTCCCCTACAGTATATAAAGTTGAAAGGAAAATATGATGAATTTAATACAGAACCAATGCCACTGTTTCATTCAGTGAGATGTGCCTGTGTGCAAAATCCCTTATGCCTCAAGTAAAGGTGATCTTTCTTCATCTTCCTCTGCCTACGTATTCAAATGTATAATGTTCTACATGGGGCAAGACATTTTCCCTTGACTTCTTCATGGCAATCACTTTGTGCTCCGAAGCATGAGATTCAATTACCCATATCATTGTCTCGGCCTGCAAAGCTACAGCTGTTATTAATGATCATAAAATTACCTACTTCTTTGATACAAATTCAGTCACAGTTATGCAATTTCAATCATGCATCAACCAAATACATGAAAAAAAATTTTTTCATGCTTCTAGGGAGTAAATGTCCCCTAATAAAATTTGCACTCTATTTAAGACAAATTAAAAAAAAAATCTTTGTGAGATTTAAGTGACTCTGAACAGACTAGAAATCACCAATTTAGGAAAATGTTTCGGAGAGGAAATAAGGTGACCCTAAATAAATAAGTTGATTTTCTCCACTGTGTATGTATTTGATCTTTGTCTCTGTGTGTTACTTAAAAAAATATTTTGAACTAGCAGTGGATCTCCCCATGCACACCTGGAACACCGCCTGAGGCAGAAGTCATAAGACATCAAAATTGTGTCAGCAGAGCTAGAATTGCACTTTGCCTACTAGTAAAATAGTGATAATGAAATGGCAGGCTAGAACCTAAGAGCCTGTGAAGTCTTTAAGCCCCAGAAAACAAACCTCCCTACTGAAATCTCTTAAAGATGAATGCTTCTTTGCATCTGTTTTCCGTAATCTTCTGGAAGTGCAAATCATAGTTGCAACATTCGCATTTTAAATTTGAGGAATTAAACTTTATTTTTCACTTTGATTTCAGTATACATTTCTAAAAGATAGGGATTCGTTTTACTTTTTTAATATGCCACACTATCATCACACAAAATAATATGATTTGGTATCACCAAAGATCTTACGCTGTGTTTTAAGTATCGAGTCCTGTTTAATGTTTGATTGAAATAGAACCTAAACGAAAACCTAATGACAGATTAACAAATAAATCTGTTTTGTAAACCAAGTTTACAGAGGTAAAATTTACATGCCATAATATTTATTCATTGTAAATATACAAGTCAGAGGTTTTAGTAACTTTACATCATCTTTTCTAAGCTATAGTTTCCTCTCCATCTGTCTTATTTTTATTTAAGAAACTGAATTATTTGCTCTGTAGTTTCCCAGGGTTTGTATTTTACTGAGTTGATTTTTTTCATAGCTTTGGATGTTTCTCTATTTTTTCTATTTAATTTTTATAAAGATTGATAGCTTATAAAATTACCTTTATAATTTTTAAATAATGTTCAAAAATTTACAATTTGTGAACACACTACTATTTACTGTAGATTGATAGTTGAACAGATGAACTAACTTTAACCAGATATTCACAGGTGGTGTATTTCATATTTCTCAGATTACGTTAAGCAGCTATTAATGATGAAGGCCAACTTTTGTTAATTTTTTAGGGGTTGTAGAATTCCAAATCCATCACGTCTTCTTCATTCATGAACTGAAAAAGTGTCACTGTCATAAAGAAGGTTTTCTTCTATTATTTAGACAGTGGTATACTTTACATAGGAAAACCTAGATTAAATGTGTGATTTCTTTTATTTATTTACCAGCTTTCAAAGTTGTGGATAGTTTCCTAGCAACCTCCAATAGGTCTTTTTCCTATTATTAACTTGTAGATTTTTAAATATCTGACATGCTTTAACCCATTGAAGTAATTGTCATTATTGTTTCTCAAATTCTCCCACTTCTGGCCAGTGATGTCCTTTTCACATTAACATGTGAGTCCTTATGATCCAAACTAGAATGAGGAGAAACTCCTTCCCCAGACCTGAAACGCCCCGAGAATTCAGGCTTCAGTTGCATGTGCATTCGCTGCACTGACCGAGTTGCATCCGGGTTGACCGCTGTGTCTGAGGATCAGCTTTCGTCCCTTCACCCAGCACAGCCCTGCGTTTTCATTTCTTGAATTGAATAAAATGGGTATTATCTTTAAAGTTAATCACAGTTGATTAATCCATTCAATAAGCATTTATAAGTGCAGTAGTCCAGCTTGCCGAGGGAAGCAGGAACTCTGAGTTACACAAAGGAGTTTATTTTTTATTGTATTTTGTGCCGTCACGAGTTAGTGAAGCTGTCCACTCAAGGCCTTCTTCCCTGGTGAGCTAATCTAAGGGTGATGTCACTACGGGCTAACCAGGCCAGCAGTCAGGAAGGCAGTAGGGAACAAGCATGAACTAGAAATCACAGAGGCAGACAGACCAGGATCCACGAGGAAAACCTGGAACCCATCAGAACAAACGTGGATCGTGAGACCAAGCTGACATTGGCATCCTCCACACTTCACTGCCCCCCACTTCAGAGACATGGGCAGGAACCCTGATGCCCTTCCAGACAGTCCTGCACACACACCCGGTCCAGGGTACGGAGAACCTGGAGAAGGACATAAAGCCAGGAACTAGACAAGCTGGGTGATTTCTCAGGCTGAAAAGGTGAACCAGCATCAACAACAAACTGTGAGAGCTGCCATCACTCCTGACATCGCTCACCACATTCAGAGCACAAACACTGGTTACTGCTTTATCTCCACTCTTCAAGTACTGAACACATTTCTCATGAGGTCAACTTTCATCTGTAGCATACGGGGAAGGGAAGTGTAGAAATGGCCATCTCTGCTTCACTAATTCGAAAGAGTGCACAGCCACTAGAATATACTTCTGATCACCTTGCACCCACAATCTGAGGTTTCAATCCTAGTTAACTACCACAAAGATATCAAACTCAGGCACTACCTACCTTTTTGCAACTGTTCCTCCTAAAATACAAAAATTCTATTATTTTCCTCCAAAGAGAGTACAAAGCTTTCTATTCATTTTGGAGAATGCTCAGTCCTTCTCTGGCATGGCACACCCCTTACTCACCCCTTTGATAAGTTGAAACCAAATAGTGAGGTCTAAGATTAATTGCTATTAGCACAGGTTATATTATATGCATGAAAAATGGAAGAAGAATAAGGAAAAACAAATTGGCTAATACAGAATATATTCATACCCAAACAAGATAGCTATTAACTAGTATAGTCCTCATTTCTCTAATTAATCACATTTTTAAAAATGATTTTTAGAATCACCTTCTTGTAAGTCACTTGCAGTTCCTGGCTTGGGAGGGTGATCTAAAACAGACCTTCATTCCTGAAGGGTTTGGACCACCAGCAGGCTTGCCTATACTGGGGCTGTAGCAATTTTTCATTGACTTAATCTGAGAATAGTAGAGATTCATGGCAGGAATTTCAAGGCATTTCAGGCATACGTCGATTACTACCATTGTACAGTGATTATTGCATTTCATCTATCTTCAGACTAACCACCCTAGATTGCATAGGATCCTTTCTTTGTTGAATTACTGACATGTGGAGACCAATGTGGCCACTTGATAATCTCAGCTTTCTCCCTGTGAAGCCTTTGTTGTCTTTTGGTATAAGCATTTCTCCTTTGGAAATTAAGACTTCTAGATTAGTAAAGTCAAATACAGAGGAGAGAGGCAGCAAAACTTTTGATTTGGATTACACAGTGTAAGAGTGAGAGACTTACTCCCATTGCTTTCCCTTCCCTATGGCTTTTGACTATGAGAGGAATGTTCATATTAGTTTACTTTTGCCACATAAATTCATCCATAGGTAGGATGCTGATTCAGAAAAAGTCATATTCTTGAGGATGGTATTCCATTCCTGCCAGGTGCTTCCATTCAGCTGGTGAAGACTGAGTCTTCAGGGCTATGAAGAACTGAGGAATTCCCGAGTATAAGCAATGACTGCCATGTCTTGAATTAGGCATTCTGTAAGTCTGTGGGTTGTAGTTTTGGCAAAAGCAATATCCAGAGTAAATGCCTTTTCCAATATCAACAAATTGTTGCCTCTTGATTATGGAAACCACATAATAGAATTAATCTGCTCAGCAGGTGACTGCTAATCCAAATGCCGACCTGTACCTTATCATGGGTTTGTGGTGGTAGGTGGTATGGGCAGGTTGAGCCCCCAGCAAAGAGAGCAATGGCATCAACCCTGATGAATGAAAATCTCTGTTGCTGAGTCCAATATAACCTTCATTCCTTCTACTCTGGCCTCTTTGCTCACGGATCTATTAGGTAAGGACAGAGGCAGCAAGGGAGAGAGACTAACTGGTGTCAGGGAATAGGTTCTTTTTGCTTCTCAATTGTTAACATTTTCCACTGCTGAAGTTCATTCATGAGCATTTATATGAAACAAATACCTTTACAAACTCTCCTAATGTGGAAAGGCATATCGAAATAAATTTTACCTGGATTTCCTCATCACTAATGTCCAGTTGTGTTTCCTCTAAATTTCCAACCATATAGCCAAACTATTTGACACTTCAGATGAATCAAGGTAGAGCCATACTTTGAGCACATCCCCTTCAGGCAATATCCAGGTGCAATGATTGAAGTTATGGCCATAAAGAATTTTTTTTTTTAAATTACAATCCCTTTTTTCTTCCTCAATCTCTTGATCACAGGGAAATCCTCTTGAAACTATCATTGGCAGGGAGGAAAAATGCAGCCTAAGTGTAGAACATGACAGCTAGGCTGCAAGACACATACAGCTCTACCTGTAGAATTTGCTTATAAATGTCATGTAAGACTCTTCCATTTATGGTAAAGTATAACTTTATGTATGGTGGTACAGACAGTACCCATGTAATAATTCTCATCCTAGGTCACATGGAAATTGTTTGTCTGTGGCCAGGTGTGCACTTTCTCCTGGGACACAGTGACAAGCCAGAAGTAGTTTCATGGAATAACTATTATCTGCAGAGATTCACATAATGATGCCCAAATCCTGAGTGTCTGCAATGTGAGCTGCCAATGGGAGCTTTCCAAATCTCTATCTGACACTGTCTAGCATCACTGGACTGTTGGATCATATATTCCAGAAGGTAGAACAGTTTACGTTGCTGGCTGAACCTACTGCAGCACTTTCTCTTTCTTGTCTGAACCCAATTTAAAAGTGGTAGCTTTTCAGATTACTCTATAAATGGTTATAGTCGCATTCTCATGAGGCATGTGTCCTGCAGATAACAAAGGAATCCATCAATTATTCATATTTCTTAGGAGTAGGAAGAGTCAGATACAACTTGTCCTTTAGGTTGAAAAGGATTAACTTTGTTGCTTTGCATAAAATAACCCACAGAAATTTCACTGAGGTAAAAGATGTACAAAATCAGGTCCCCCTCAAAGATGTCCACGTCCTACCCCCCAAATCTGTGAATGTTAACTGTCAAAAAATGACACTGTGAATGTGATTAAGGCTCTTGAAATAGATTATATTTTATTACTCAGATAGATCCAACACAATCTCTGGGTTCTTATAAGAGGAAGATGGGAGGGTTCAAGTCAGCAAAGAATATGTTATCATGGAACCAAAAGTTAAAAAAAATAAAAAGGAGAGAGGCAGAGAGCTTTAAAGATGCTTTGCAACAGCCTTTGAAGATGGAGGAAAGTGTTGTAAGGCAATGAATACTATCTCTTAAAACCAGAAAAGGCAAAGACATGGATCCTTTCCTAGGTCTTCATCTAAAGGAACAGCCCTGAGAGTACCATGAATACAGGATGCCTGTCATTCAGAACAGTAAGGCAAAAATTCTTGCTTTGCTTTGAGTCCCCTAAGTTTGTGGTAATCTATTACCACAGCAGTGAGAAACTAATACTAGGTGACAAAGAACTTGGTTGGGGGGAGGGGGATTTCTTTTTCTAACCTCTGATAACTGTTTCAAACAGATAGAGATTTTGTTACTTTCTGTTCCTATGACCCACTTATCAAGATATAATCAATGTAAGAAAAGAGTGTGAAATCCTATTGACTAAAGAAGTGAGGAAGATCTTTGTGGACTAGATTATAGCAGGATTGGAGAGTTGATACAGCCCTTAGGTACCAGTACAGGCGTACCACTGACATTTCCAGCTGAAAATTACTTCTGTTGGCCTTATAGGTAGAAGGGCAAAATGCATACCAGGTGACATGAGATGTGTCAATTTGCCACTGCAAATACACTACATCTTGACCAACAGGTGTAATTGGAGTCATCATCTAATCAAATTTACAATAATCTACTGTCATTCTTCATGATTCGGCTGCTTTATTTCCACAGGTCAAAAAAGGTTCATTGAAAAAAGCTGTATTAGGAATAAAATCATTGATGATGACAATAATTCTGAAATTCCCTTAGGAAGGTACTGGTAGCATAATCATCATTATCAATTACTATTAATATTTTGGTAGTGAGAGAATTTTAGTGGCCTCTACTACTTGAATTAAATTTCTATTGCTGCATAAGAAATTACCACAAATGTACTGGCTTAAATCAACACTCATTTATTAGCTTGCAGTTCTAAGTTCAGAAGTCTGACACAAGGTAATTGACTTCTCTGCTCAGGCTTCATTCTCATTTTGAGTTCAAGTTCTCTTTCAAGCTCATTCCTGTTACTGGAAGGCATTCAGAAGATAGTTATCAAGGAACTCTTAAAAGATACTTTCCTCATAAATGTTACCACAGCTTTAGTGCAGGAATTATCTTCTGAACTCTCTTGGAAAATAGTTAGGGGATAGGTAAGCAGATCTTACATGATAAGTGATTCCTGCCATCTAGATCTCTCTAAATTTTTGGATATCTTCCTTACACATACCAACAGCATTTTGGCATTTCAACTTCATTTCATTTTTAGTGTGGCATTTAAACTTCATTAGGAGACCTCAGAGCACTGATATCAAACAAACAAGCAGAGACTTACATTTGTTTAAGTTAACACAGTGTTTCTAGAATTACTGCTTAATAAGCCATGTCAACAAATTCACCCCAGTCAATTCACCCCATTTTATTCCTCCCACATTCCTCAAAATACGCTTATAATCCATTCCTACTATTTCCCCCAGGTTATTTTCAGTCTAAATTGGCAAAGCCTTGAAATTCTTCTACACTGCACCTTTTCACAGATTATACTTTGTGCCTGAACCTCTCAACTATTGCCAGGACTTGAATTTGGTTATAGAGGCAATAGAAGGTTTATGTATTGGGATTGGGAGGAACAGTAGTCCTCTGCAAGGAAAATACCTCTCAGGGCCTATTTAGGCAAGGAGATACTAACCTCAGGAACAGCAGAGAGAATGGCTGCTTCTACTGACAAAAAGGCTCAGTGGAATTTAGGGATCCAATATGCTCAACTTCAGTGGAAACTGCACATATAAACCCATTTTGGGACATCGCTCCTTCCAAACAAAAGTCCTGACTTTAACAAAAGAGTCTCTGTGAGACTGGCAATTCAATTTAGATTGTAATTAGACATGTGCAGGTCTAGACTTGAGATTTAATATTCAGGAATCTCAGCCAGGGGACAAGGAGAGGAGATGAGGGTTTCTATATGGCAGTCTTGGAGCTCCCTGGTTTCTTCTAAACATTAAGTTGGGAATTTAAAGCCCTGAGCTCTTAATTTTCTTTCCCTAATTCTCCAAGATTTAAAAACAGCCAAGCTAAATGACTCTCACTGTTGTTCCATGTGGTCTCTTAGTCAAAGTCCTGCTTTTAGAGCCACTATATTGTCACACGGTGGTCTTCCAGAGCAGCGACAGCAACCACAGGCTGTCGCGGTCCATGCACCAGCCTCCCAACCTAAGAAGCTGCCCCTGATTCACTTCACACCTTCCAGATATCATATAAACCTCTGTTCCTAAGACAGACTGAAAGAGAAGAAAATTCATGGAATTATAATTCCATCTTGGCTAAGATAACAAAGAGACCACTTCAAATGCCTTTTGAGATCAGCCAGTTCTAGCCAGTGACCAAAATCTTAAAGATGAAAAGCTGAATTGTCCCCTTGACTCTGGAGATGATCCTAAGTAAATATCTTTTTTAAAAAGATATACTCTAATATGATGTGTTTTGTGGGAGGACAAAGAAGAAACACTCACACGTTCTCCTTCACCCCATATATCATAAAATAAATCAAGAGAAGTCACTGAGTCACTGACCCCAAAGAACCCTAAGCCACCTGCTAGGTTTTAGAAAGCCACTGTTCTGATGATTTGTCTTTTGCAATATTTCATTCACCTGTTTTTCATGGATTCACATTGCTGCTACCATCTTGGAATGAGTATCTATTACTTCATGAACAATTATCTGTCCACCTAGCTGGTTTTGCTTCCTCCATGTCGCATTCGAACTTATCCTAAATATTCCAGCATATCCCCCTTTTTCCATCTTGTCATTTTTCTGCTCAAAATCCATTAATAACCCACTTTACAACCCCCGTGCCCCATCCATTAAAAAATGTCTTCACTAAATGCAGCACTCTTTTGAACTTTTGTTCTGTAACTGCATTAGATTAAAAAATTATCACTTTGATAGGCAGCAGAGAGCCAATTCTAGCTAAAGGTCTAGCCTGAACAATACAAAAAAGAATTTTGCCTCTGTAGGAAGAATCTGACAAGTTCCATAAGTCAGTGTGTAGGTCAGATCCCGCAGCTGTTGCCACACCCCAAATGTTTGATTGGATTGCACACTCAAGCAGGTCAGAGTTTGTATTTGTAGAAGTTTCTTAATCCCTAAGAAAAAAATGTGTTCTAAGAAGCCTCAAGTCCAAAGTCTAGGAGGTCAGGCTGTCAATAATTACACCGCAGTACAGATGTTGAGGGTTTGACTTTATTATTCTCTTATACATTTTACATAGCCATTCAGACATGGTATAGCCAGGCTGACCACACAATATAGCCAGGACCAGTTTTCAGATCTGAGGACCTCCAGCCCCAGCAATGTTTGAGAGCTACGAGGAGAAGGACATGGGTCTCAGTGTGCATAGCGCAGTTGGCATGTGAGCCTTCTGCCAAGCTCCCCATCAGTTAGTGGTTTCACTTTCAAGTGTTCCAGTTTGGAAAATAAGGCAAACAGTCTTCTTATACTTAGATAATATTTAAGCCACTTCAAGACTGAACTGTGTTTGCATACCTTACTTTTCAAACTTGACTCACATAAACTTGAACCTCTCTTCTTAATTTTATTTATATTTCTGGTGCTCAACATCATTCATGTTCTAATCTACATGCCTCTTTGAGATGTTCTATAAAGTTAATCTGGGTTCAGTCTCAGGCTTTGTTGCAAGTTGGGTGTGACCTTCCTTATGATTTAGCAATCAGTTTCCTCATCTACTAAATGCATACAATAGATACTGACACGAGTGTATTGTGAAAATTTAAGTGGGTAGTATGAATACTCAGAATAATGCCTTGAACATAATATATATTATATGAATGTTTGCTCACTTCATTAGTAGCAGTATTATCAAAAATAATTCTTTTTTCTGTTTGCAGACAACATGATCTTTTTTATAAAATGCTTAAATAACACTGTATGGTAAGTTTATATAGATTTGAGGTATATAACATCTTAACTCAACATCTATATATAAAGGCTTACCAACAGTCTATATTCTTTACCATATAATTGACCCCTTTTACCTCAATTCCTCCATTCCCCTACCCATTCCCCTGCCCTTTGGTAACTTCTAATTTGATTCGTAAAACTAAAAATCTATTTTTGTTTGATTTGGTTCATTTGTTCAATTTCTCTATATACCACATGAATGAAGTCATATGATGTTTATTTTCCTCCTTCTGTACTCAAATATTTGACTTGAATTGCTAGTCAAATCTTTATTGCTTCTCGATTCAATTTTAATTCATAACAATACACATCTTATTTTTGTATTCCCTAGAAATCTAACAGAGTGCCTTGTGAAGGGTAAAAGTATAGTAAATAAAGATACTCTACGATAATCTAAAAGTGAGTTTCCATATTTGAGTAGAGTCCATGAGCAAATTTAGAACTTTATTTCACAGGTGGACTATTTCCCAAAGCTTCCACCTTGAGTATGATTTCTTTATAGATTGACACTGGGTGTAGATATGGAGATTCTTCAGCCCTGAGCCCACTCTTAGAAAACAAATGAAATCAATGATATCATTTTTTAAAGGAAAAATTTAAATAAAATAGTTTAGGGATTTTTAACTATTTCTCTTGAATATGGTTTGTCTTTTTGGGTAATTAAATGTTTTACCAAATACTACATAGTTTCTTGGTAATTTAAATTCAGTCATAATGTTATTAAATGTATAAAAGTTGGTACCACACTTAATATTGTGCTCAGACAGGTATAAGATGAGGTTCACACCACTAAAAATAATGTCTCTATCTCTGAGGAATTCACAACCTACTGGGAAATTTAAAAATATAATTTGTGTACCTCTAAATTTAAGTAACAGAACTATGAAAACATGGATATAAAAATGTAAGTGACTCAATGTATACATCACAGTGGCTCTAGGTACATTTCAGATAAATTCAAAGTTTCTGTTCTTATTTTATGTGCTATCTAATTTATTTCCAACATTATTTTTACCTTTTGAATCAATACAAACTTATCAAGGACAAAAATTCCTCTCCTTTCTATCTTCCAAAGAAGACCAAACTAATCAATCAGTACTGGAGGTTTGTTTAGAAAAAAATTACTACATTGACGATGAAGTCAAGATTCCTCATTTTGAATGCTACTGTTAAAATCAACAGAATAACTTTTACTTGAAGTGCAGACAAGTGTTATTTCCTCAGTCCAAGAGCATCTGATTGCTGTTATATTTGTTCAGATAATAAGTGAGGTTATGATTAGTTGGCCAAATATCAGAAATCTGATGTAAACTCAAATTTATTTCCTATAAGACGTAGATAAGTAAACATAGTTCCTGAAATAAATAGGAAAACAAACACCATAGTCTAAAGCTAAAGGTTATGTAGCCATAAAACAATAGTGAAAATACAATCTAGATAAATGTGGAGAAACTGTTGAAAATCACATTTTTCTTCCTCATAAAGTACTGTTAAAACTATTGCAACATCTGTATCTATGACATAAACTACAGAAAACTATAGTCTAAGGCCAACAATAGAGAAAGTCAACCAATTTCTAAACTGATTTACTCAGGGAGCATCAGTTACCTCTGAAAGTCAAGATGGATGGAAGGTATTTACAGAGCAGTTACATACTTAGGTCCCTTCACCAGTGGGGGATTATGCCTCAACACCAACAGAGCATAGGATGCTTAAATCCTAAATTAGGGTGCATGCTAATGTGTTAAGTCCAGTTGAAAGACTGCAATTAAAACTGGAGAGGCAAGAGAATGGAGGGATTAAGCAAATTTATATATTCCCAAATTCAAAAACTACATTAAGAATGGGAATCCAGTGGATTTTGAAGAAAATGTTATCTATTTCAGAATGTTTCCTCCTAGGACTTTGAAGATGGTACATAAAATTAGTCACCCAACATCACTGTTACAAGTCAGCAGCAGTCAGAGGGTCATTTTGTAACCTGTGAGCTCAGATGTTTGCAACATCAGTGGTAGCAAAGGGCTCCACTGTATCTCTCCCTCACTTTCTCCAACACATCTTCCCTGTGCAACGGACACCCACACAGACTTTGATGCCAAAGGTGAAATGGCCGAGAGATGGGAATAAGAAAGCTACTATGATGAAGAAAAAAAATTTTTTTTAATTATACATGAGCTTAAAAACGGAAAATATTTTCTGAAGAAAAGTTTACCTAGGCTACAATTCCATTCATAGCTCATCCTTTGGGGTTTATCTCCAAAGAATCTAAACACATAGTTTGGAAGGATATTGTTAAATAATTCTTTGAACACTATTTGTTTAGTCTTAAACTTACTGAGTCTTCTCCTAAGACTTAAGAGTTGTGAGGAAGGAAAAGAGATGAATGGGAAAGGCAATTTGCAAAGAACTTCTGGAAGCCTGTTTGAGTGGGAGAGCTGGCTTTATACTCAAGGATAATTTGGAGGCA
Source organism: Solenodon paradoxus (assembly GCA_004363575.1). NCBI lineage: Eukaryota > Metazoa > Chordata > Mammalia > Eulipotyphla > Solenodontidae > Solenodon > Solenodon paradoxus. The sequence goes on from RJWH01000892.1 coordinate 518,953, forward strand.
CAGAGAATAAAGGCAACTGCTAATAGGACACAGTCTGGCAGCTTAGATGCTACCTAGGTCTCGTATAAACCTCTCAACCTGCTGCTCTCGTTCAGGTTAATGAGAAACACTATGCCTCTTAATACTGCTTTGTAATTTTCCCCCATATGGATGCAGGGGGATTCTACATCCTTTAAACTCTCTTGACTTCAGCTCAGCCTATACAATTCAAATAGCAGCAAATATTTGTTCCCAACAGTGAATGTGTTCAAATTAATAAGAACATATTATTTTTTATTTTATGTTATTTTGTTTAAAACTTTTATATAGCTATAGAAATAAACATCTGTTTTATAAATTGGAGACTGTTTTATCTGCATATTTATCACTGAATACTTGGGAATAGATGGAAGAATCTTTCCCTGGATACTACCTCGTCTTTGCAAATTCTGCAAGCCCCTTGAGGTAGTTGTCAGACATTACAATTAATAGCCATACAGCTGAAAGAAACAAAATTCAGCTACTCTGATTACTTATATAATATGTAATAACAACATAGTATTCCTGAAACATAGCCATAACTTCGATTTGAAAACATTCACATTCAGGAAACGCATTATCTCCAAAAGTCAGTGATTCCAACAGTTATAATGAGTCTTTCCGGATTTTCTCAGCACAATATGGGAGGCAGTACTTCTAAGGGGAATATGAATTAATGTGATAATAATTAAAAATAATCATAAACCAAACAAAAATATTATTACATTGATAAAAACAGGCTAGATTATGTGGTAGTAATAATCCGTGAACTTAACAGTCCAACACAACAAAGTCGATTTTGCTTACATATTTTGCAAGAAGGGAGGCACTGATTTGACTCTCTTAAGGATGAATGTTGAGATAATCTCCACATCCACACATGCTGCCAGGATCGGTATGGACAAAGGAAATTGTGTGCTGCCCTTAAAGCATTTACCCCCAAATGATAATCACTACTGCCCACAAGCCGTTGGCCAAACCAAGTCACATGACCCTGTTTAATTTCACATAAAGGGCACAGACCTAAAATGTGTAGGGAGAAAAAGGTAGTAACTTTTCTAGACATAAAAGCAAAATAATATAAATAATATCAAATGACAGGAAAAATCAGGTAAAAACACTCAATATGTGACAAAAATTTGGTGTATTTTATATATGGTAAATTTACCATCCAATGAGAGAAAATTTCCTCCAATATATGAATAAAGAATATGGAAAGGTAATACTTCAAAGCATATATATTAGTCTTTTTTTTAAATAGACTTAGTCAAATGCTCAACCCCATTAGAAAGACATTATTTCATAAAAATAAAAATTAATGCTTATTGAACAATTACATTGTGTCAGGCATACTGCCTGCAATTCATATACATTATCTGAATGATTATTCAATCATCTCATAAGATGAATACATTAATGAATTCTACTTTAGAGATGAGGCTTAGAAATATTTTTAAAAACTTCCTTAAATCTCACAGCTTCAAACAATGGAGTTGGGTTTCAAATTCAGGCATGTCTAACTTTAAAACATGTACTAACCTTTATGCCACATGGATTAAATATGAATGAAAATTATAATCTTCACCCATACATTTTTTTAAAAACTGTAACAGCTTTTGTATATAAGAAATTAAGTTTGGTGAAACTACAGCTTCTTAAAATTCTTCGTAGAGCATATTTAAATTGTGTAGACCTAAAAAAAATTCTATGTGCATATTCCAACTCATCAATCCACTTGTAGTAATCTATTTTAGGGGAATAAAGTTGGGAGCAAAGAGACACTGTTGATTCTGTAATAGAAGCTGCAAGCCCTGTCCTCATGGTCCTTGCAATCTTGTAGTAAGAATGGGAATAGGAAAGACTGGGGCATGAAAAGCATCCAGTAAACCACATCTAGAGTTAACCACTGAATTCAAATTTGACTCCTATACCAAAAATCTAAAGTGTCATCAACTTTTGTGTGACCTGCTCCCACTTATCTGCTGACTACACTACATACCTGTCCCACCACTGCCCTGATTCCATCCGCATTTACTGAGCACTTGTAAAGCACTGGGGGTACAGGAGATAAACCCGTTTTTCTTTTCAAATTGCTGAGCTTCCTTGGAGAGAATTTTCACACAACATGGTAAAAATGTTCTGACATATGCAAGCCAAGGGTCCCAGGAGAAAGCAAAAACACCCGGCCCAATCTCCAGCAATCGAGGAAGAAGATCCTGGAGGATGAGGTGAAGGCTTTAGCAGGAGACAACCAGGGAGGAACGAACAAAAGTAACCCAGGCCCAGGAAGCAGCATGAGCTCAGTCAGGAGGTCTGAAACGGGCTCACGGGAGCACACTCACGTGATCTGTTTTATTTGAGTAACTGACTTTGAAACTCTTAGTTCTAAACTTTAGAGGAGAAAGAAACAGGAAAAACAAACAGAAAAAAACAAAAAAACACTATGTACTTCTTTTCATCTCTAGCCTTTTAGTCAGATTGTCATTCAGTTAAAGATTATAAAATTGTGTCTTATGATTTTCTTTTCTGCTGCTTTCCTCAAATCCAGTACAACACCACGCATATTGATTTGGGATTTCAAGCTGCTATATGTTTAAAGAACAGGAAAGACGGAAAATGCAAGGCGATAAATCAAAGCTTCCAGCACCTCTGGTGTGTGCTTAATGGGTAAAAACAGGCGGCCCCTTTTAAATGTGATGTTGTTTACTGACACGATGAATGGGCTTTAAGCTCAACTCTTCTGAACGTCCTCGTTATTATGTTACTATTAATATTAAAGAACGGCTTCAAATCAGTCTCATTACTTCCCACTGAGACTGACTCCAGCAACATGAAGGTATGAAGGTTGCTTCGACTGTGAGAACTTTGCTGGTTTTTTCTCTGGCACCTCATGAAATCATTGCTGTACTCATCAAGAGTCTATCTTTTATAAGAAAGATAGCATCAAACTTAAGAAACCCAAGAAACATGAATTTTAAAAAAATGTATCCAAGACAATCATAAACAGGGAGCATGAAGAATTTCTGTACCTAGAGATCAGTATGACCCAGTGGAGACCATTCTGCAGTCTCTCGGGCATCTTTGTGGAATCATGTTGAAACATATAAAATTAGAGATTAAAGTAGGAGGAAATGGTTAGATGTCATTATTTAAACTTTTAAGATAATTATATATGCCTATGCAAATGGAAATAAAATAGTAGAGTGAGCCTGTATCTTTTTACCCTGATGCTCTCAGTGATACCATCTTTTAAATCAGTAAGTTATATCACAACCAGGATGCTGACACTGCTTGATGCAAACAAGAAGAGAACATTTCCATCACAGGTAGATGCCCCATGGTACCCTGCATGGCCACATCCACTTCCCCTCACACCTCACCCCTTCACTCTATTCTCTTCACCTCTTCCATCCTGGGAACCACTGAGCAGTCCCCTATTTCAATATGCTCTCACTTGAAGAAAGTTATATATATGAAATCGTATCTTATTTAATCTTTTTTTTTCTCAGCATGATTCTCTGGCGATTTCTCCAAATTGCAGTGTGTATATTGCTAGTGTGTTCCCTTTGTATTGCAGAGTAATGTTAATGGTATGGATGTAACGAGTTTAACCATCCATCCATCCTGAAGGACAGCCATGGTATTTCCACTGCTGGCTACTACAGGAAAAAAAAAAAAAAAGGCTATGAATGGCTTTATCAGTTTCTTGCTTTGTTCTGGTGTATGTAAAGATACAATTTTTTATTTCTCTAGAATATCCAGAAGTGCAATTGTTGGGACTATGGTCACACATTTAGTGTTTTAAAGAAACTGTCAGACTATTCTAAAAACCAGTTATACCATTTTACATCTTCACCCACCCAGTAATGTTTGAGTGACAGTTTCTCTAATTTCTCTTAGCATTTGGTGTAGATACTTTTTTATATTATAATCATTCTTGGAGGTATATCTTATATCTATTTTCATTTGCATTTCCCCAATGGATAAAGTTGCTAAATATATTCTTGTGCTTATTTTTTATGTATCTTTTTGGCGTAATATCCCTAAATCTATTGCTCATTTTCGAGCTGAATTATTGTTACTCTCGAGGTTTGAGAGTTCTTCATATCTTCCAGATATTTGTCCTTTATTGGGTAGTGGTTTGCAAATATTTTCTTCTAAGCTGTAGCTTCTTTTTACATCGCTAACAGCACAGTTCAGAGTAAAAGCTGCTTATTTGGTGAATTCCAGTACATCATTTTTCTTCGTGGGCAGTGCCTCTGGTGTCAAGTCTAAGGACTCTTTTTCTCGCTCTAGATTTTGAAGATTTTCTGTGTTTTTGAAAAAATGTTTTATAGTTTTACATTTTATATTTAAATTAGAGATACATTCTGAGTTCAGCTTTTAAAAGCTATAATGTTGAGGCTTTATTTTTTCCCTTGCTTGTGGATGTCTAATTTATCTGAAATGATGATACCTTTCTCTGATGAAAGGCTAAACTTCCTCTACTGAATTGTTTTTGCCAACCAGGGCCAGACATAACCGCCCAAAATGAACAACTAAGTAAAAATGAGTCTTCCTCCTCTCCCTGCCTGCCTGCCTGCTTGATTTCCTTAAAACAGAACAAGAAAAATGTCAATTGGGCACACTTGACTGGGTCTACTTCTGAGTTCTTGATTCTGTTTCATGGATTTATTTGTCTATCCCTTATTCAAATTGTCTTCATTACTAAACCTTTAATCAAACAGACTATTTTGACTTTATTCTTCTTTTTAAAAACAGTTTCAGTCATTCTTGTTCATGACTTTTCCACTTAAATTTTAGAATATTTGTTTCTGTATAAAAAATGGCTTGGATTTTTAAAGGAATTGTTATAAACTTGTATATCAATTTGGAAAGAATTGGAATCTTGGCTGAGTTTTCTAGTCGATGAACATAGTCTCTTTTCCCCTCTACAAGTTTAGTGAGAGCATTTTTATATCATAAGTTATGCTGAATTTTACGAAACTTTTTTATGTAGCCACTGATATGGGGACACTAACATTCACATCTATTGTTACTTTTCATTCAGGTTGAAATGTTCCTGGTTAATGATCACAATGATGGATTTTTTTCACTGAAACCTGGACTGTGGGAGCACGATGAGACTCTGCTTCTGATTTACACCTCCATCCAGCCTACCAAACCACGCAGGGAAGAGAGAGTGGTGTGCCTGCATTAATGTCAGATGTGGGTAGAGTCCACCAAAAACCAAGGGTGGGAGGGATTCCTCATGCGGACTGGACTTCTGATCCCTGTCAGGCCTCTACTGAAGCCACCCTCATATGAAGTGGGAAGTTTCCCCCATTGCTTTTAGGTGAAGGTGGACAGGAGTTCAGGGTTTTCACATGGTTTCTGCCAGAAGTGTAGAGGTGGAGGATGCTACCACCCAGCAGGGATAGCAGGGCTGCCATCACCCCGTAGGCCCCACTTCCTACTCACTCTGCTCTGACAGCAGTCTGGCAGGCCAGCTGGTATTCCTCATGGCAGTGGGAATGAGACTCCAGGCTCCTCAATCACATTCTACTGCTCTCTCTTGTGAAAGGGTTCACAGTTACTTTCTGGGGTGTTTGGATACTATAGTGGTTATTGTCTATATTTTTTCTTTTACTAGTATGCTCACTTTTCTGGTCCTTGAGACTATAGAGAGAATAGGCTTGGGTTGGGGTTCCTTCCCTCCAACTCCAGGTACCCATTGTGGTTCCAAGTTGTTTTCTTCTTCAGCTCTAAGTGGAGATAGATGACACAGAGAGACATTCAAGGAACTCATCTCCTTGCCATTCTTTCATCCTCCATATCACTAGCTGGTCTCTTTCTTCTCTCCGCCTTTCAGAGGTTCATTTGTTTTTTTATGTAATTGCTTTGCTCACCTCCTAGTCACTTCGGGATCCCCTGTCCAAGAGGTGCCCTAGATGGTGAAACACATGACACTTAGCACTGGACAGGTGAATCAATGGCACATACTGTTAGTCACATACACTCACAGCCTGGGGCGGAAGACACCGCCCTCCGTGTAGGATCACGGGGCAGCTGCGTTTGGAACAAGGGACCAGTGTGAAACGGAAGAGGAGCAGGGGCTGAGCTTTGTAATAGTCAAGGAGAGGGGTGATTCCTGGCTCCCACGGGAGGGTGTGGCTGGCTTGTTTGCATGAGTTTACAGGTGGGCGGGGAAGCAGAATTACTGTTTTAGACCAGGTGAAGAGCAGTTGTCCCAGCTGGTGGGGAATAAGCTGGGTAGAGCTCATGCGTGGAGGGCATATGTGGTGAGAGCCGGGGAGCTCAGGATTAAGCCTTTTTGAGGACCTCCTAGTTTCAGACGTTGAGGCAGATAAACTGAATCATCATTTTAGGCCTCACACCACAGGGACTGTACTTGTATTTCACAAGGATAAGGAAAAGAACATTTAGTCCAACTTCCCAGAAATACATATGATCTTCACAGTTTAACCTTAGAGAAATTGTATCCTCTGCACAAGTATGTCCAAACGCTTCTTGATATAGCCCCATGGCTTTCTTCCTTTAAGGAAATTATGTTATTGTCCATAGTTAACAAATATTTAATGCCTGTCATGACACAATTCACTCCTTTGTGCCAATGCTGTCACCATCTACTGCTACTACTAAGATGTTTCCACCTCTCCCCTGAGTCACTGGCAAATTGACTTATTAAAGAGAACCACAGAGTGGTCAGGGAACAAGAAGGTCACTAAAAATAAATCTCAAATGAAGTAATTTCAGAATTTCAATGGGAAAATAATATCCAATTTATGAACCAACCAACCAACAAGAAAATCTACCTACAACTTTACAGAATCCCTCATTTTTTCATTGAGTGAGGTCTTGTTAATAATGGCACACTGAGACTAATAATTAAAAGGAAGAAAATAAAGGTAAAATTTTGGTTTTAAGATAGATATCAATGCCAAAGTTTTTAAGTGATATTTAAGAGTCACTTAAGCTGAATCTCCAACATGATATGACTTTTCCCCATTTATCTGCTTAATAAATTGATGTTAGCAAGGGAACAGCTTCCTTTTAATATGGAAAGTAACATATTTTTCATTCTAGTGGCTCATGAGGCTATAAAACCCCGAAGAATAAACAGTTCAAGCCTAAATGCCATTAGCAAAAGCAGTATCATTCCCAGAACTTATGAAACCTGGATCTACAAATAATAACTAGTCAAATTCAAAACTAATACTTTCATAAGAGGTAAGCTGCTCCCTTAGGGAAAAACACATAAAGAAATGGGAACAAAAAAAGGACAGTCTAGAAAGGGAGAATAAAAAACATTTGGTCTGGAAATGATCTAGTGTATGACTTTAAATGCAATGATTTCTGCGTCCTGAAAAACAAGAAATGTCTCGGCAGAATGCATGTGCTCAACATAGATTTTTTTGAGTATCAGCAAATTAAAAAACATGTTTCTGTTTCTTGTTCTCTGACTAATCTTCCAAGATCTGATGAATTTTATGGGGAAAATGTCACTCTTAAGGCATTTTGAGATTTCATCCAATTCCTGATGTTAACACCATATTTTCTTTTAAAAAAATAATCTCTAACTTTTCTTACCTGATTCAGTGTGAGAATAGCACTTTATCCTCTGTTAAGGTTTGAAATGTATAGCCTTAATTAAGTAGATAATAGCACCCCAAACAGCAGTTTTGTATTTTGTAAAGTTTATTTTTAGCTATTATTACTGGATGTCACTCTTGCTCTAACCTCTGAAATAAACATGGCAGGTATATGCCACACTTAATTTACAATGGAGAAACCAGTGAGGAGAGGTTGAAATGCTAAAAGCAGCACAAAGGACTGAATACAGATGCAACTCAACCCTCCCAAATCCTTAATTTTCTTCCCCCCTCCATTTTTGGTGCTTTAAGTTAGAGAAGAGAGAGAGAGGACTTCTGGAAAGGTCATAAAGTTTTGAGAGGAGTGTGGCACCTATTGATATCTGTACTAAACACTGCCTGTAAACTTCACAAATGTTTTACACATTTATGTACAACCACTGACAAATATATAAAGATGCATTTGCAACCAGATGAGTATACTTTAAAATGTTACTGAAATCATATTATCCATCTACATCTTAAGGCAAAAGGAACTAAAAGACATCTGAAATCTTAAACACATTTTTTTAATGTCAGAGAGGGCCTCTTAAATTTAAGAAGGCAGGGGAACCATTGCTTTTAATAAGTAAACAGCAGGTCTCACAAATTAGTCACAAACTTGGAAAAAGCAAGAGCAGATTTCTGAGTCTGGTCAGGGAGCATGCGGCTGTCCCCACTGACACCCCACTGCACCACATCAAAGAAAAGGGAAGGGAAGGGACTGTACGGTTTCCTCTAAACTAGCTCCAAAAAATCCTCCTGGTTTGTTAAATATTCAGCTTATTGAATTCTGGAATATATTGGTGAATTAAGTAACTTTTTAGTTAGAAATCTGTGTTAATGGAAAATAGAATGAGTGGACCGCAAGCTATACCCAGAAATATCAGAAAAATCAGCAATAACTTTCGCAGTAATAATAAAAGACTGCATTTAAACAAGGTACCCCCATAAAAGCAAGGAAACCCAGGGGCAACTTTAAAATGTATTTGAATATTAATAAGTATGGCCGCATCATAAATTTAGTAGCATCGTTTAATTTTAGGTGTAGGCATTATTAGAGGATTCAAGCTCCCCTGTCTCCAGTGAATTACAAAAAAAAGAAAAAGAAAAAGAAAGGAGAAAGGGGCTCCTGCCTGGGCTTTGTGTTCAGAGCAATTAGTTTTAACTGACTGGAAGCCAACTTGCAATAATTTTATAGCTTGTGCTAGATCTCTGCCATTTACCATGTGTGCCCTTCCTATTTTTATGGAAACCAGGACTTCATTCTGGAGGCTCCTGTCTCTCAGGACTGCAGGTGAAGGCCAGCTGGGGCCAGAGGCACTTTGTGTGAATATTAGCATCTGAAGAGGGTTTCAGAAGGCCTGTGTCTTTGGGGACCTAATGCTAAAGTCAGATGCAATAGTCTTGCCTCTAAGTTTCCTTGCTAGTGAATCAAATCCAAATCTTTAGGAAATGAGCATTCCAGACCTGGCATGGTAGACTCAAGAGGGTCCTGTTAGGGCTGCAGGTTAAGGGGGAAGGTGAGTGAATATGAGGCCGAGGTAAAATGTCAGAGGCGTCACACTCTGGCAAAGCAACTGGAGTTCATTAGCAATTATCTCCAGCTCCCCAAGGCTGTGTGCATATAATTTCATACACCGCACATGCTACCCTTGATTAATGGGGCAACAGTATCTTCATGATGGGAAACGATGGCTTGCAGAAAGCCACAGAAAAACAGTTTGCCAAAAGATACTTGCAAAAATCGTTCCTGCGTCAAATATTAATGTTAACCACACAGGGAGAAATCAAAGCCTAATTAATTTTCCCACTAAAGGAGAGAGGAGAGTTAATCCAGTTTCCAATAATCTGAAACCTTTAATCCTCACCAAGGCAAATTTTCCATGATGAATATCAAAAATTAAACATGTAAAAGGTATTTAGGTCCAGGGAAAGCTTTTTATAGGAAGAAAAAAGATTAATAGGTTCATATTTCCTGCCACCCACTAAAACAAAGAAGTGTTTCTTGAACTTTATTCCTGTTTACCTGGAAATCATGTAAAAATTATTCAGGATTCCACCTAATTGAAGTTTTAGGATCACAAATAAGTAATTAGAAAATAGCAATACACTGAAACCAAGAAATTTACATTTGGCAGGCTTAAATGTACTTATTGTTAGGCTGGCCCAGGGACAAAAGCAGCAGCGGCCAAGCCCGGGTAAACGGCAGCCAAGCCCGGGAAAAAGGTGGATGACGTCAGAATAAGGGATGCGACCCCCACACCTGGATTCACAGGGCCAATCCCAATCGCCATATGGGAAGCCCGCGAAATTCCTCTGCTTAAAGAGCCGGTCCCCCTTTGTTCGGGCGCGCGACTTCCAAGCCAGCGACTTCCCGGCCCTCTGCGGACTTGGGAGTTTCGCCCGGGTGTGCAAACCCCAATAAAGCCCTGGCTAGTCGACATTTTTTGTCTGATTGAGCTTGTCTCCTCGCGGAGCCCAGAAAAACCTTACATTTTGGTGCCGAAACCCGGGAGGAGTTGTTGTCTGCTTAGGACCGCTCCTGTTCCCGCTCGCGAGGAGGCCTCGTGGCCACCCCTCCCGTCCAGACTACGAACCAGGGTAAGTGTCACTGTCCCAAATTTTTTGGTCCCCAACCGCTGAATCCGGGCCCCTGGGTACTGATACCGAGAGACTGCTCTCACGGAAAATCGCAGCGCTGCGCCAGGGTGACCCTCTAGGAGAGACCGCTCTCCTCCTCCGTAACCGGGATCTGAGCGACAGAGGAGACGTCCCTGCACTCAGACTCCCATTTGTCTGACCGGCTCAACAGACTGGGTTGAGGGACGCCAATTCCCTATCTGTTGTTCCTTGGGGACCAAAAAATGGGAGGGCAAGATTACGGCCAGGCCGTTATACCAGCCCGACACTTTCAAATTCGCTACCCTGATGGACTT